>JAYGXS010000004.1:37613463-37628059 GCA_036362985.1 Ligula intestinalis
AGCGGACCCTTGGCTCTATGTTTAGAGCGTCCGCCTGTGGCCGGAGAGAGGCAAGTTTGAAACTCGATTGTGGCTGCAATTTTAATTGCTACACTAGATTTGACCTGCCATCACCTGATGAGGCTCACATAGGCTGAAAATCTTTGAAATGCTGGTTTGTGTGCATGGTAAAATAATAAAATAATTTGTTATAGTTGACGAGTAACATATTCATTTGGAGTTTCAATAAGCTCGCTACTCATGACAATGATAGATGATGGGTACATCCTGAAACAGATCGGAGTTGAATTACACTATAACATATATAATCCCGATCAAAAACCGACAACCTGGCGGGCCCATGGCTTAATGGTTAGAGTGTTCGCCTCTGGCCGCAGAGACGCAAATTCGAAACTCAAGCGTGGCAGCAATTTTCGCTGCTACACTAGATTTGACCTGCAATCACCTGATGAGATTCACATAAAACGAAATCCTTCGTGATGTTGGTCTGTGTTGTCGGTAAAATAATAAAATTGTTACTAAATTTTGGCGAGTAACACATACAATTGGTGTTCCAATTAGCTTGCTACTCATGACAATGATAGAGGAAGGGTACATCCTGAAACAGCGATCATTCTGTCGTTGTCAAAACAGAGGTTCGAGTACTTTTTCGGGCCCGAACAAACCGAATCCTGCTCTTTGCGGGAGCTGCATACATACCGTGGTAGAAGCCTGGCCTATGCAAGCAGCTTGACCATGTCGTCAACCTCCAATTGCCCTGGTGATTGGTCATTTAATTCCCAAGTATTTTTCGTAAACTTCCCTCCCTCATTACTTCCCATATGTTGACTAAACGTCCTGTCTTTTATCGATTATTTTAAAAAACTGATCCACGTTCCTTGCTGTTGCCAGTAATTCTGTCCAATTCACTACTGCTCTATGTGTCCTCGTTATCTTACTTATGCAGCGACAAGCAGCAGCTGATGAGGTGTCTCGAAATTTGTTGATATAAATAAATTCTCACGTTTTTTCCTGCTTTCAACCCGACCTCTAGCAAGCGAGTAAGTTGAAAAAATTAAGCAGGTATGAGCTCGCCTCAATCAAGCAAAATAGTTCCGACACGAAAATGTGTTAAAATGGTTAAAGGAAATTTACTCTGGCTAGTCAGCACGTTCTCATTTGTGAGTTGGACTTGAAGGTGATTAGCAAGATGGGCTGAAGGGAAACTAGCGCATACTTTGCACGCAGTTTGTGGCACCTGTGATTTTCTGTCGAGTCGAGACATCGCAGCCCGTGACCCATGCACGGCGTGGCATCGAAGGTCTCTATAAATGCGGGCTCAGGCAAGAGCCTGCTGTAGGCTTTAATGTGCTCCCACTCAACCCATCTGAGTAAGGCGTGGTGGTTCCGGTCGCCTGTGCTCGTTCCCATCCCCAGTCGTATTGACCCTGCCTTGACAGTCGTGAAGACTGAATGAAGTATAAAACAATGCGGTAGATATAGCGGATGTATGCTATCAATTAAAGGTAATCCAAGTGTAAGTCAAAATCCTTGTATTACGAGACAATTGAGCGTACGGTGGACATCGGTGGAACTGATGGTTGAACTTTCGTAATATTGAGGAGCAAATGACCGAAAAGTCTTATACGATGGTTGGACGATGGACGATGTAAACAGGTGAGGTGGGTGCGCTGGATATATATCGGGGCTCCGAACACTATTAAGGGCGATTAACTCACAAATAACCAATCAGGCGAATGTATGTTCTGATTGTGAGATAGCAAGATGGTCCCGATGACTTCAACATTGTTGACGAGGATGGCCGTGTTGATGTTTATCGACGAGAAGTCGGGATTGTGCTCAACGTTGGTGGAGTCGGCGGTTTTAGTTACTGTCAACACTAGGAAAGTTGGGATAGTGGACGAGTCCTCAATTGTGGTAGATGGGTTTGTCATGTTTTTATTGCATTGTGTCTGGAGATGTTCGAGCATAGAAATAACTGCCTGTATGTTCCGTTGACATCAAACCATAGATTTTGAAATTGGGACGTTGCATCTGTTACGCTAGCGATTTACGATGGTATTTGGCCGTTGCTTAAAGCGATCTAGTTGGCCGTCTTTATTGCTGCTCGACTTTTCACTGTTCTTCTCTGGGTAGAACGGTTCAAGTCGGGGGATTCCAGGTCTGCAGTCTGCGCCGTCATTTGTATCCGCCTTGTCGGAAAGTCTTCGTGGATGGGTGAATCAAATGGATAGGTGGTACTCGTAGATCCTTACAACTTTATTCCCGGACCGAAGTCTCAATACATTTGAGGATTTTCGTGTCTAGGATTCTGTCCCGTCAGCCCATATTCAACATTTCCTGGAAATAACGGCGACGGGGAGATAAAGTATTTTATTTGAATCTCGTAGACACTAGCAGTGTCTATTTAGCTCTCGGCACATATTAGGACAGCTAACGTAAAACGTAACTTGCTATATTTTAGTCACGACAGACAGGCATCATTGAAACAGACGCCAAAATAGGATTACAATCTATTCATCTGAAGTTGAAATCATAACGTCGGATACCGGTCAGTGTGACATGTGGTTCTGCGCATTTTGTAGTCAACCTTGTCCAAGAATATTAACTAGAAGTACGGTAAGGCACAGGAATATGGGCCCAGCAACCCGTACCCTCGTAATTTTGTGAGTATAAAATAACCACATTGTTGTTGATGTATTTCAAGCTACCCAAAGAAAATAAACAGATATAAAGAAGAACCTAGGGCACGCATATTTGCTTCTAGTCATAAGCAGATGTTTTAGGGATATGCTTAATGCCAGTTCCCAATCCCGTGCCTCACTGATCGATGTGTACCAAATCCAGGAAATCGTTCGCCCCACGTAATATTAACAGAAGAACGTTACAGCACAGTCCTTTAGCTACTCAGAAGTTTGGAAAGTATTTTGAACCTGAGTACGGAGGAATTGGATTATAAACGGCATACAATATTAGCCGAAGACAAGAGACACCGGTACAAAGTAGTCGCCTCGTTCAAGCCTAAATGTCATTCCGTATGTGCGCACCTTAAAGGCGAAAATATTGATTACCCAGCACCCGAAGCCCGATGAAGCGGAAAGCAGGTATACCCGCAACAAATTTTATCTTTTAAAAAAGACTTATATTTACAGATAAAGCTGACTTGCCTCACATGTTGATCAGACCACCACCCGAAAGAAAGACACATAATTTTGGCAAAAACCACACAAAGCAAAAAACAGAAGACAGTGGGTTTAATTTCAAGTTTCAAAAATAGAAATACGAAATCCGATAGCGGGCCGGGAGCAGTAAGAGGAAGCAATGCAAAAAAAAACAACTAAAAGACGCAAAGAAATAAGCAGAGACTGAAGTGATCAAAATGTTGTTACTCCAGGGGGCTGCCCGGAGGCGCGTTGGTCTTGAGAAATATCTGCAGCAAATTTTGTAATTCCTCCACTAGGGGTTCGCAGAACCTGGCGTACGCACGTTCTGTCGGATGCATGTAGTCCGCCATATCGCGATGAGAGATGGTGCCATGGGATTGAAGGAAGTGATCCCAGTCAGGGCATATAAAGATGACTTTAGAGTCCGCAGTGAACTCAGACGTCAAGAGTTTGTTGACTTCAGCGTGCTTCTGTCGTTTGGGATTGGGCTCACGGCCACACGGCAGCAATCCCTGTTATGAGTAAGCATACCTAGTGTCAATGCGTGAGTAGAATCTATTCTTTAAGAGACGGTTATGTTCATCAATGAGGACCGCAAAGGGGCCCTGAAAAGGTGATAGACTAAGATGGACCTTCCTAAAAATGGACCGAAGCTGATAAAGACTAGATTCAAAAACGAGTTCAACATGTAGAACTGGAAACTACATGTAAACAGTCGGATATGCGGTTAGCTACGCCATGACGACCGTGAGTTCAGAGCGGAACAACCTTGCCGAAAGTCTCTCAGGGAACGCGAAGTTACAGACTGGTGTTTGTTGAAACACGACTATTGCCGAGTAAAGTGGATGCAAAATATCCAGGGAAATCCGAAAAATGTAGCCAAAAACATATCATCTAACAATACTGATTGACTATGAGAAAAATATGCTCTGACGGCGAATTCATGAGTGATGAGTAGGTAAATTAGGTGAGGGATAGGACGCTGATCCCTTGACTGTATATATTCCTAACCTATACCTCAGTTTTGGGCATGAAACCGGCATAATCATACAAGAAGTTGAATTCGACCAGAAATAACCTTTAGATGAATCAGTTGTGCGCGGAATTTAGTCACACGTATATCCAATTTATACTCGTACCTATATAATTTTCTCAATATGCTATGTAAAGTTCGGTAAGGCATGCCATTTTTAGTATAATTCTTAATTGGTAAAGGGTTTCAAATCTTAAAGCATTTTTGCCAGTGAGACAGGGAACAGCCGTTACCGAAAAACGAATTCATTAGAGTTAGATTCACAAAGTTGGAGGTAAGAAATGAATGGAAGCAAGCCGGTGATTTTCAGAAAGCAGTAATTGCACTTGATTCGATATCGAAACGCCAGGCGAGTAAACATTTTGTCCCAGCGATCGAGTCTTCTTCTTCTCAGTTTAAGCTGAAGTTGGAGGGGAGGCAATCTGCGTTAAGTGGAATAACCATTTTTGGAGAAAATACACGTAAAAGAGAAACAGATTCGGGCAGAACAGCAACTACAAATTTAACAAGACTTCGAGTCACCATAGGGATGCAACGTATACTCGCATATTACTTCACCATTAGGCACTGATTCCGATCATATCGGTCCGAAGGTTATGTTAGAACCAAATCTCGGGCTTTGGAAATTGAATTTCGGGACGGAAAGGCCGCCACTAGAGACCTGGCCTACGCGGGCCAACCCAGTATTGCTGTGGGGGTTAAACCGATTGAACAACCAGATGAATATGTAAAATGGTGCGAAAACACTATCATGCTTGACCAGTAGACGTAAAAGAATAATTCAGAGCTGAATAATAAGTACTCATAAGCCGAGTCAAGCTCATATGTCAGCGCATAGTCACGAAAACGGAGAATGTTGTCCAACAGCCAGGTAACGGGGAGCAGAGGAGAGCAGTGGAGACGGGGGTCTATAAATGAGTTTGAATGCAGACTGACCGGTGTGTTAACACGTGGCCGATAGCGGAACAGCCCTACTGCGAAATAAGCGGTTTTTCGGGTAAGAGGACTAGGCTATCATAAACTAGGCAGGGCACTACCTTAAGATGCAGCTGACAACTGACGTGACATATTAGCTACTCTCGAAATGATCGTAATCTTTAATTAGAGTACCACACACGGAACGCAGTTCGTCACCCCACAGCGCTCCGCCCAGCGTGCAACATAAGTTGGAGCTTATAACTATTGTGCTAGATGGGGGAGTCCGTCTACGTACAAAACTATTAAAGAAGATCACAGTCTGTCGAGTCACGGCTTAACGGAGTTTTTCCATGACCAGAGGATTATTTTCTGAGTGCTCTGCTTACGTTCGTAAAAATTGCGAGCAAGTGCGCCGCCTAGCGATGCGCTCCAGTCCCTAGACCGCGACAACTGGCTATCATACTACCGTCTGCAGACCTATACTGGGGGACCAATCCGATCCGCCGCCGCCTTCTACAAAAACAAACTACAACCTTTTTAACTCACATTTCAACGAATGCCTCGCAAACTTCTATGTGCTGAAACTAGCTGTATTGAAAGCCATTGGTCAGTCACAGACACGCGTTTTGCACTCTTGCAGAAATAACTAGGAAAATCTCCCTCCAGTGACTATTTCGCAGGAAATTATACCTTTAAAAGTACGATTCAAACTTAGCATACTATGGTTGTGAACAAATCTTGGAAGTGCTGAATCGCCATCTGTGTCTTTTCACCTTTAAAGTTCCCCGAGTATTTTGTGCGGCTGTGATCATGCCTGATCTAATAGGCTTCGATTCTGTTGCAAATTGTACTTCTTAACACGTGAAGAGAAGCTGTAGTAAAGATAGATAGATTGGCGAAGGTGCAAGCCCCACTTCTTGTATTTGTACTTGTTACGACTGTAATCATACTTGATGGCACGACTTGTACCTCTCCATGCGTGACGAGTGGCAGCAGCGGATCTGGAAAACTCAACTCAGTCTCTTTTCCAGCGACGGAGACTAAAGGTCCTAGAACTGCTTCCATGTCTTGACGGACGGTATCGAGCCAAGTCTTCAGCTGCCCTCCTCTTCGACGTTTCCAGGTGGGCTGCGGCGCCGGGTCAAGGGCAGCATGGCTAAGATCGTGGGGCGGACGATGGAGAACATGTCCAAACCACCTCAGTCGCCTTTCTTGAGTGGCCTGAAATATCCTCATGATACGACCGCAGCGGGTACGGACTGTCTCATTTCAGAGGAAATCGTGATACTTAAGTTGTAGGATCATCCACAGGCACCGGCAGTCAAAGACATCTAGTCTTCGCTCATCTTCAGCGCACACAACCCAGCATTCACATCCATAGAGGAGGACAGACCGGATGAATGCACGGTAAACACGAATCTTCGTGGCGATGGAGATGTCACGTCGGATCCATAGGCGCTTTCGAAGGATTGAGAAAACCCAGCGGGCAGTATCGATACGGGAGATAATGTCATCCTTGCTCTGCCCATTCGTTAGCAGCCTCGCCCCGAGGTACCTAAAGCTGTCTACTTCTTCCAGTTGATGGCCATTAATCTCCAGGTCTGCCTTCTTCTGGTCAGGGATGCAGCTCGAGAACAACTTCGTCTTTCCGGAATTTATGGACATGCCCATTGACATAGCGACCTCATTTAACCACGACACTACCGACTGCAGACCAGCAAAGCTTGAAGTTAACAGCGCAATATCATCGGCGTAGTCAAGATCAGTTAGTCGGCGTCCAGGTGCAAGCTCAACACCGTCTTCTTCATGTAGGGCCCTGCCGAGGATCCAGTCAATGACTTAGTTAAACAGAATGGGTGAAAGGACGCAGTCCTGTCGGACACCAGACCGGATATCGACCGATTGAGAGCGATTATTGTGGACCAGAACTTGTGTGGTGGTACACCGATAGTAGGCCTTAATCATGGCGATGAGTTTGGTCAGCATTCCACCCAGTTCCATTATTCGCCACAGGGACTCACGATGGATCTTATCGAATGTGGCGGCGAAGTCGACAAAGCAGACAGCCGTCGGCTGCTGGTAGCTATGGCGGAATTCTAGAATGCGCCTCAGCGTAAACATCTCGTCCGCACATCCATGCCCAGCGCGGAATCCGGCTTGGGTGGGCCGCGTCCTGGAGCCTCGTACAGACTGGAAGCGCCTGAGAAGAACATTAGCAAAGATCTTTGCAGCAAGGTCGATAAGATTTATGCCGCGGTCGTTCTCGCATCTTGCCTTATCTCCCTTCTTGTGGACAGGTACAAGGATGCCTGAGCCCCTGACATCGGGAACGGCCTCTTATCGCCACGCCTGTACAATCACCTCATGGAGCCGAGGAGGCAGGGTGTAGACACAGGACTTGTCGATTTCTGCAGGAATACCGTTCCCTCCGTACGCCTTGTCATTGCGTAGCCTCTGCATTGCATCGGTAACTTTGCCTTCGGAAGAGATGTCACACGACACTGCATAGGTAGGAGAGGGTTGAACCTTCGCCGTGGAGGAGCGGAAGGGTGTGATGGGTTGTACCTCAAAGTTGAAGAGGTGGTCGAAGTGTTCACGTTTGCGATCGACCTTGGCCGAGTTGTCGGCAATGAATCCTCCATTCACATCGCGAACAGAATCACAGAGTGTCGGGGGCTTACCACTAACCTGGCGTATGATTTGGTTCAATTTTCGGGTGTCACCAACATTAGAAGCCTGCTCCATAGAAGTCACCATTTCGGAACAATACTTCTGCCGGTCATCTCTAGCCGACTTTGCTGTCAGCTTTCAAAGTTGGCGGAAGGAGGCATCGTTCCGGGACCTGGCTCGAGTCGTCTCGGCCGATAGATGCAGGTTTCTTCCGCTGATCCAGTCACTGCGGCACCGCTGAGTGAATCCGGGAATTTTCTCATCGGCCCCATAGATGGATGTCTTCAGTGAGGGCCACCTGCTACTGCCTTCGCTTTCAGCCATAGAAAGAGCCGTTGCGCCGTGGTCCCGTTTTTCGAACATCTTACACGCCATCAAAGTTAACGTGCGTAATAATTCAAGACAGTTTTTGTGGTTGCTAATGGAGAAGGTAAACGTTGAATCGATTTACCCTACTGTACAAAATAAATGCAGACAGAACGATACATACATTGTTGAGTTTTTTCATTTCTTTACGATGTTGATACCCGCACTAATTTTTTTTGCATTTTTTCGATAATGGGTAAGCACGACGTGAAATAATTCTACTTCCGTGACATGCACTCAACTATTGGAAAGGCCATTTCTGCTTTTCTTTGCTACAGTCAGTCAGCCACAACACAGCATACCCCAACCCTAAATGTGGATTCAAACGTCGAAACTTTGGTTCATTAAGCATTCAGTCACACGCTCTACTGGGGAATGGCGGGTGTGCCGCCTTGTCAATCAAGATTAGGAGTGTGAAGTCACATGAAAGTGGTGTTTATCGATAAGCCACGTGAAATTATATGGCCCAACCCTTATTTGAGCAAGGGTGTGGGGGCGGGGATTCAGCTGTTCAAAACCTTACGACTCCACTTCCACTGATCCTCATCCGGACCTCATTGGAGATTGATTCGCAGAGGAAAGAAGGCAAATTATGAAAAGTAGGTTGCGTATTATCCAACGACAAGCAGAGCAGAAGAACGGAACGTATGGTAGCAGATCACGACCGATTTCGTCAAGTTGTGCAAGTCAATGAGAAGACTATGCTGTCACGCCCTACCGTTGGAAATGAGGTGGAGTGAAGCGATTTGGTGGGTTATCAAGTGAAAGGGTGTTCGTTTATTGACCAAAGCCAGGGCTGGCGATTGGGCTGAGTAACTAACAATAAGGGGCGTGTGATTGGGTGCCGTAAGATATTTATGGTGTTTCAGAAAGCTGTGAGATCGAACGGTAGCCCTAGGGTTTAGTCAAGGCAACAGTAAGCAGGTTGGATGGGAGACTATGGTGTTCAGAAAAGGTCTTATGAATAAACATTCGCTTACTATGCAGTAGTAATACTTCTAGGCATGGTTGGCTAAACCGGTAACCTGTAAAAAGGTCACAATTTATATGGCGGTATAAGGCCCCCGTAACAACTTTGGCATCTTAAACTGACGCACCGAAGGAGTGGATGTTGTCGTGCCCCTTCGAGGCCGGGAAGCTATTCCCAAACCAAAAATGCCCACGCAACTTGTTCGGAAGGTCAAGGTTTGACCCAATTCTACGAACGAGCAAGAGGTCATGATCTGCGCGATTTGATTGGACTGGCTGAGAATTAATGATACCAAACAACAACCTAAGCTAGCACTCGAAAAAACTTCCTGAAATACCGATGAAAGGTGCACTCTGGTGAAGCATGACACAGTCCTCCCTAAAGCGCGATATCTGCTCATAAAGTGCAGCGGATTACTCGAACGTGTCCTGACACCCTGACCACTTTCCGCCCAGTTTGTTCTACGATGAATGAGCAGGACTTTACATTTTTTGCATTGCAGACGTATTGCCACCATCGTCGTCGTTTATCGCTCAAAGAAGTCAAGCCCTAAACAAACATTCTTCTTCCCCAAGCCCCCTATAAGACATCTTAAGTGTCTGGCCGACATTTGCAGGCGTTTTCCATGAAATTTTCCTGAAAGTTGATGAACAGATCATAGAAGAGGGCTTTTGATAAAGATTCGATATCACAAATTATCAATATAAATATAGACTGTGTTGAACCAAAAGGGTTCATGACAATGCCCGACCACATATTTCATGCGCCACCGTTCGGAAGCTGAACCAGTACACATGCTTACTAACTCCATTGCGTACCGATCAGAAGAAGATACGATCGCTAGAATAAGAAGTTTACTGGTCCGATGTTTGGGATTCTCACTAGAGTCCGACATCAGAAAAAATCGCAGATAAGAGTCGTGGGGGCAGGAGTGCAGAATTAATAATACTTAGTTGCGGTGCGATCCCATGCCTACTGGAATTAGCCGCTCTCGCGCTCACCGCTGGGGCTTGTAACTGATACCGTTGCGGAGAACGGAAGCTGTGTCAATTTATACATTTTCAGATGGTCTATGATGATGGATTCGACCGGGAATCCGCAATGTCAGGTCAGTAAACTTCTTGTTTTAGTAATCACATCTTCTTCTGAATATAATTAAAAACTGTTATCCCATAGATGAAAAGAAGGCGAAAAGGGATAACGGCAGGGTGCAGTAGGCCAAGCCGATCACGGAATTTGCAGGTCAAATCAGGCAGCCAAAAGGCACGTGCCGCAGAGTCAAGCACGTGTAATGCCTTTGTTTGAGCGTGTGGTAGGTCGAAAATTCGAGGTTTGCCAGCGAGGGCATTCTCGCGCAATAAACGGTCATTCACTGACCGACACGCTATAGGCCAGAAAATTGTGGAATGCCCCTTACGATCGGTACGCAATAGACGGGAATTTTTCAGGACGGTCAGAGCTTAAAATAAGAAATGATAATTTTTGGACATTGAAAACATTGTGTTTGCAGGCTGATAATAAACTGCTTGTTTTCCGAAATTGCTCTCCTCCTCGTCCATTTAGCCATAAGGCGGTGCAGAGGTCCGAACTTATGTTGACAGCAGAACAAATATAGCAGTGGCTTGACTGACTCCCGTCCCGGGGAGGGCGTCGGCGGCCAACAATTCCGATGACTGTGAGTTAAATGTTTGACATTTCGGATTCTGGCTTGAACCCATCACCAGAGATAAACACCAAAACGGGTGATAAAGGCACAGTTTACCCAGTATTTATAGTCCGTAGAGGCCACGCGACCACGTGTGTACTAAAATAAGCCACTCTCACGATTACCGCTGGGGGTCGTAGTTGATGCGATGATAGCTTGACAGTCCACGCCCGAATCGTTTATTGCCGCAATTTTATCATCCATGTTGGATGTTTGTTTGATACTTACACGACAATTAGCACCACTGTCATCGAAGTTGTTGCTGGCCTGCGCCCTCTTCACGTGACTGATACCCCGCTCAGGCAAAGTCTCGGGGTTTAATAGAAGGACGGCCAGTCTGTGCGCTTTTCGATGGACTGTGGGTCCAAGAAACATTACTGAAAGAGCTGGCGGCTCAAGCGGTTGTCACCTCTTGCGAGGATTTCAGCCTCGTTTAACTTGAACATATAGCCGGGTCCCGTCGAGTGAGTTGCAAGCTGACAGCTAGCATTTTTCCACCTCATCGCTACTGCGTACTCTGTCATTCCCATCCGGAGTAATCCACCCGTTTCTCCGACGTAGTTGCCTTGTTCACAACTGCACCAGATCCAGTAAACGACTCCAGCCGTTTCCTGTCGTGGCAGTGTCTTGTCACGTATTTATTACGCAAACATCCCAAACAGATGATGAAATCGCAGCAACAAACGATTCGGACGCGGACTGCCAAGCTATCATCGTATCAATTACGACTCCCAGCGGTGATCGCGAGAGCTGCTAATTGTAGTACACATGTGGTCGCCTGGCTACTACAGACCATAAATACTACAACCTTATGTTTTAATTAGGCTTACCTGTGACTGCCTTTTATAGGGGGGAAGGGGGTTCGAATGAGAATGCGAAACGGTAGGTCAATAAATTTCGTGTTCCAGCGACCTCATCCCCTTGTTCCGAACTGCTTCTTGGAACTCGCCTTTTTGCTTCCCTCAGAATTTTTTTCAAGGAAAACCTCAACTAATGGTGTCTTAATCAAAAAATTCCCAAAAGAATGACGAGTTCACGACAGTACAGGCGCAGTAGCGCCTTATTTACCATAGTGATTCCTCATGCAAAAATGGCAACTGATAATGACAGCACAAGTACTACCTGAAAGCCTAGACACAATGGCAAGGAGTTGGACTGATTGGTCAGTGGGCCTCCGGCGTTTTGTTCGTGCTATGTAGTAGACAGTCCAGTTTTGAAATTTCACCCTTTGGATCTTATCGTAACTTTATCATTAATTATGGGAAAATCAGTACCAATGGGTACCAATGGAACCAGGTTATAGTTGTTAGCATGAAGTTGGAGTTTTAGGAAGAAATACTACAGGATAGTGGGCAGGAAGGTATGGAGAATTGTGTGCATGACCCATGACCCCGGAAAGTGCGAAGCTCAACAAATAACGGACCTAATATAACCACTTAGAGCCAGTCTAAAAGTAACGACGGCAGTCAAAACAGCAGAACTTTAGATTTATACCTCACTTTCATTGCGTGGCAAAAAAACTGACTGTAGCTCGACCTTGTTGGCGACGGCAGTTGCCCAAAACGGATGGTATCCGTTCGCATTACACGCCAGAAAATAGCCGGAACCGCACCTACGCATGTTCTTTGCACAGCTACACACGCATTCTAGTTCAGGAAATCACGCATAAAGAGAGAAGCTCCGATAACGCAGACGTAGCAGCATGAACGATGATTAGGTAATGAGACTGGAATAACTATGGGAAAAGTAGACAGGTCCGGAACAAATGCTGGAACCCATAACCCTGAGTTTTTAGATGAAGACAACTCAAGAAAGATTGTGGGGAGCCGTATTTTGATTATAGAAGTTGAGCTGGGGAAGCTCATGACATTACACCGCGTTGAAGAAGTTCTACGGAGAGCCGAAGTATAAGAAAATATGCAGGATCTATGGAATGTAGTACTCAACCATGGGCGTAAGAATACTCACGCCATCAAGAAATTTCCTCGGAGGACCATAGATAAATAATACAATAAAGCGAAGCGTTTTTTTCTGAGGGTAAACATTTTAGGGTTAACTGGACTGTTTCCATTAAAACGTGTAAATGTCAATCAACCTACTGATAGGAGAGGCAAAGCATTAATGCATTGTTTTCTTGCCTATCTAAATAATATCGAAAAAACCATAGATGCATAAAGAACATACGTATGTACAGAGCGCACTGCCCCTTAGGAGAGCTACTTCTACTTGCCATAGCTGTGAGCGCGCCTGATCAAGCTAATTTCCACGATACCACCAATTTTGAATATCCGCCGCAGTGGATCTAGAGAGGGCAGTTCATTTTATCATCCAACGACGGGGACAGAATAACTAAGGTGCGAGTCTAACTACCATATCTTGGCGAATTGCGTCGATACAAGGCTTTGGATTTACTTCCACTTCGACGCCTGCAAGCGGGCAAAGGGGCTTGATCAATGGCGTTCACACTCACTTCGTGAGGCTGGCGACGAAGAAAATACCAAACGACCTCAGTTGTCCTCTATGTGGCTTGGGACATCCTCCCGATTCTTCACAGCGAGTGCGGACTATCATGCGTGAGACAAAGTCAGCGTATTTCACTTGAACATGAACTGATCGTTACTAAACTGTCTTGTTCCCTCATCATCCACACTTTCAATCAGATAGGATGATCAACCGGAAGGAAACTGGTACACGAGGAACTTGTCGTACATACATCGCCTAGGACAAATCAAATTACAGAGAATGGCACCCCAGTACGGAAATTCCGGGTCCCCGAAACGGCAACAGAGAAGGCGGAATCTCGTTAGCACGCGAATGTGAAAAAATTGGTTGGAATAAAGTACAGTGTCCAGGAAGTGGTATAAATATTGTACTAGTGACACGTTACGAAAAATTCTCGCAAAATTGAACAAACAGGTGGAGTTCAAAATAACTGAGATCCAATATTGATAAGGCCAAGTGAGCTACTGGATGTAAGCCCTGCCTTGGTAGTTATTTAATCACGACCTGACTAGCCGGTTTCAATGACTAAGAGGTGTCTTGAAATACGGGGGCAGACATTGTTTTGTAGAGGTTGCCGGCTCTAGCATTTTGACTCGCTTGAACCTAACCATAAAAGAGCGCTGGCAACAGAATCTACTTACGGGTCACGGTCACCAGGTTTATGTCATCATCAGGACTTGTGGTATCGTAAAGGATAGTCAATATACGAGATTTCAGCTCTTAAAAGACAGTATCACTACTGGCCGACAACTACTTGGTTGTGTTAAGAACGTTTACTGCTTGATTACAAGCATGCATTGAGCCAACAGCAGCCAAACTATTGAGCAGAAATACCCTCTGTTATGAATCGCAAGGGTATTAAGAACTAGGAAGTGTAAAGTGGACATCATCTATAAATGGGCAGAAAGCAAACTAGAGGGAACGTCCGACTGGAACTGGACTAAGCAGCCATCAAGGGTATTGCATTGGGTATATATATATATATATCAGTAAGGGGGTATGACAGCGTCTGGGGGTAACTTGATACAGAACTGTTTCGGGCTTATTAGCCTTCATCAGCCAAGCATAACCCTGAACACCAGCTGGTCGGACAACACAAACAAACGCACTTACAGACGGCGCAGTTGGTCCACCACTGGTGTCTATCAGATGGGTCATAAGCACTTCATCGAACCGCAGTTCATCAGCGCCTCGCCACCTGCCATTTGCTGTCACTGCTGATCGGGTATATATTCACTCAGGAATGTGCGAACACCGATCGAATAGGC
>JAYGXS010000004.1:37636757-37651099 GCA_036362985.1 Ligula intestinalis
AATCTACCGTATGCATGGGTCTGCTCGATACGGAGATTACAATCGTTGTCCAGGGGCACAAGTTTGCCTATTAGATGGGACGTTGCAGAGGTCTGAGGTGGGTCGAGGCAGCTGCGAAGCACCATCGTCATTCAAGTGCATCGGCAGAAGACACTTGGCCTTTCGTTTGTCGAATATCTAAGTGAGATTAAGATTTATATCATTAGTATTTATACTTCTGATACATTACAAGAGAAAACAATACATATTTTAGTATAGTTGAAGAGAAAATTATTTTCTTTCATAATAATTTTTTATGAACATTGAGATATTAGTCGAGGAATATTTGAATAGATAAATTGTTCGTAGTTTTTGTTTTTATTTTTAAGGATTGGAAAAGGAGGCAAGGCGCAATTTTGCTTGAGCTTTGATTTGATCAGCGTTGGAAACCGTCGAGTGGAAAGCTTCCAGCATTGGCCAGTTTTCTCCAAAATGTGCGGGAACTCTCCTGGACCGTTACATCCCTTTTGGTCCGAATTGGACGTCTGGTAAGCAAAGTGTCCTATTTTGTTCAGAAATATATGCGTCATGTCATTTGAGAAAAACTGCTTGGTCTTTCTTCTAAATTCGGCTAAACTGTGGCTTTTGCGAATATCGTTGGGTAGGGCATTCCATATGATCGCATATCTTATGGTGCAGAAATTTGATCGCTGGGCCGTCCTAGCTTTAGCGTTATGAATTGTATGCTGGTTTTTTCTAGTGGGACGGGAACCGTTTTGATTTGTTAACATATTATTGTTAAGGATGTTCTGATTATGTGTCACTTTAAATAGGAAAGTTAAACCATTTTGGAGTTGCCTTTGCCAGAGGGGTTTAAGACCATATCTATTGTACATGATTGAATAGGAGTCTCGGGTGTCATCGCGTTTACATAGAACTCTGGTAAACCTTCGCTGGATTTTTTCTAGTTTCTGTCTGTCATCTGATGACATAGTACCGAAAAATATTGAGCAGTAATCTAGAATAGGTAAAACGTACATTTTGTAAAGTTTAGTCTTAAATGTAATTAATGTGAAATTTTTACTTATGAAGCCACATAGTCGATTGGCTTTTGGTGTGATTTGTTTAACATGTGGGGATAAGTCAAGAGTATTAGAATAGCTAAGACCTAAATCTTTTAAAGATGTTAGCTCTTTCATTTGTTGACCACCAAACATTATGGGGGAAGTTTTAGCGGTCCAAAAATCATGAGATGACATTTTGTTGGTGAAAACGGCATTTGCCACTGAACACTCCAGTCGTTTAGTTTTGAAGGTCTAATTCAATTGTTCTATGCACACTACTTATCGAATTTTTGTTATAGGCATATGCGAGTTTTAAGTCATCTGCATCTAAAAATGTTTAAGCAGATGTTGATATCGTGGATAACTCATGAATGTAGATGAGAAATAAGAGGGGACCTAGGATAGTGCCTTGAAAAACACCACTGCTTATATGAGCTGGTTCTGATACTATATTTCGAAGTTGTACTACTTGGAATCGGTTTTGAAGATAGGATTTGAGGAAATCAAGGAGGGAGGGGGGGGGCGAATCCCGTGACTCACTAGCTTCACGATCAGTCTTTTATGGGGAACTTTGCCAAAGGATTTTTTTAGATCAAAGTAAATTGTAGCTACCGTGTTCCCATCATCTCGATTTCTGAAGACGAATTCCAAGAAAGTGAGATGGCAGGACTGACATGACTTCTTAGGTAAAAAGGCATGTTGAGAGGGAGGTATGAGATTTACATTCGTCAGATGGTCTTACATTTGGTTATAAATTATTTTTTCTAAGATTTTTGCTAAAACCGATGTTTGGGCATTGGACCGATTTCCGTTTTTGTAAATTGGGGTAATACATGATTTTTTCCATATTTCTGGATAAGTACCATTAGACTACAGTAACGAGAAAAGGTTAGACAGAAGTATTGGGGCTGACCTTTCGTCACGCGTGGTGGACTCGGGCGTGATGATTGCAAAGTCATCTGGCCCTCAAGTACTGGCATATGATGAGGCGGTGCCCTGTCCGTTCCCCAAGCGGCGACTTACTTTAGCCTAATTGGATCTCAGCACCAAATATGGATCGGGCAAATCGTTGCAATTGTTGATGGATTGGGGGCTCGTGAACCATTACTTACCGATTTCGGGACTGCCAGAGACGCTGGGCTTCCAACATCACAAACCGAAATTCTGGGCGTGGTATGTGGATAATACCTTCATCGTCATCGAACGCAATCAGACGTTCACGTTGAAGGAACGTCTCAACAGCGTCTTCCCGGACATCCACTTTACGATAGAGGAGGAAGAAATCGACCAACTGGCCTTTTTAAAATGTCCTTGCCTGTCGGAAAGATTGTGATGGCCTATAGACTAAAGCATTCAGGAAAGCGATAAACACGACGCAATCACTGAATTACAACAGCAACCACCCAATCAGCCGCAAACGTAGTTGCGTTAGGACGCTCGATCGGCGTTTAGAGACGCACTGCAGTGAACAAGAAGATAAAGTTGCCCAGGTACAATATCTTCGACGGGTATTCAGAGAAAATGGCTACACTCGCAACCTCGTCAACCAGTGCCTACGCAAACGAGGTGGCCAGCAAGGTCGCACCGACCCCAACATTAAGCGAGTGATACCGTGCGTCAAAAATATATCGGGGGCTATCGGTCACCTTCTCGCACCACTTTGAGTTAGAGTCTCACACAGGCCGGAAGCTACCATAAAGCTATGCTGCTATACTGAAACCGAAAGATCCACTGCCACGGCGCGAAACACCTGGAGTAATCTACAGGATTTGGTGCAGTTGCCGGTGAAGCAACTATGCAGGAGAAACTGACAGGCTTCTGAAGACACGAATTGCCGAACCCGCGGCAGCAGTGCGGCGAAATGAGGCCAATTCTCGAGTTGCGGCTCATTTGACGAGACCCAGCCACGCATTCAAATTTGATGAGGCTGAAATTCTCGCCACAGGTGACAATCGGGTGCGCTTAACATCAATGGTAAGTGTGAGCCAGTTGCAAGAAAATGACGCGGAAGAAAAAGGATCGGATCCCATGAGTCGTATCATTGTTATTTACCCATTTTCTGTCATCGTAGTAAGGTATTTTGGTTACTACGAGCTAATTGCTACGTCTGTTATTTATGTATGTCCATTCTCTAACGTGTTTATACATATTGTAGGCAGTAACGCAAGTTAGTCACTACAAGTTTTCAGTTTATTAAAGGTATGTGGTTTCCATTTTATTTTTACTTCACTTTATTTTAATATAGGCGATTCGTAGTTTTGCGCACTAGAAGATGATGGTAATGTTGAATGCATCTATACTGATATTAAAAAGGTGTTTGACAGCCTCCCACTATCCACAATTCACAGCGGTGGAGGAGGAGAGCTGCTGGATACGAGTTATTCTAAAAAATAAATACTCCTTACTTGTTGGCTGTGTTTATCGCCCACCTAATGCCAATGAAGACTACGATCTTTGTCTCTCGCAGGCATTTCATGCCGCAGCTGACTTGAATCTTAAGTATTGCTTGATTGCAGGCGATTTAAACCTTCCACCAACCGGTCCTTCAAAGTTTGAGAACTTACTTGAGGCAATAGATATCGGCATGTGGGATCAGGTAGTCGATTTTCCCACTCGAGGTGCAAACATACTCGACCTATTTTTTGTAGGAGATGCGAACCACTTTCAGTGTCATCCTTAGACGCACTTGGGAGTTCAGACCATCTTACAGTTGTTAGTGAACTAGAACTGTAAACGGATAAAACATTTTCCCAAAAGTATAGTCTTTATCATTACTTTCGATCAGCAAACATGGTGGACCTGCTGGCACATCTAAACGCTCTCGACTGGTCTGAATTTTTCCAATGTTTTGATTTAAATGTTTGTACTGATGCACTGTACAAAGTGCTGGATCCACTCATCCTCCACTTTGTCCCCCGTAAGAAAGTAATACATGTCGAGGATGAAGTGTACCTTCCTCTGTCTTTCTGTCGTAGGCTGCGTAAACTCTCTCGTCGTTTGCATCGGCAAAACGACACTTCCGTTCTTCCATTGATCATACTGACCTTTTAGCAGGTTAAGAAGCTCTCCGAAGAAAAGCGGATAGCCGATGAGGCCCACTTCGCTGAAAATCCTTCCCTTAATGCGGTGAAACTCTTTTCGCGTACAGTAGAAGCGCAGAGGAAAACGCAACACCCCATACTTCAAGACGCTTTGAGAAACCTCATAGCTGACGCTAAGTTGACCGCCAATAGCTTAAATGGGTTCCTATCCAAAACGTTTAGTGAAAGCTCGTTCGCTGCACTTCCGGCTATCCGGGCTTGGACGAGTGCGATCCTCCAAACCATAAGTTTTACCCTCTGGGACGTGACTGTAGCTATTCGTCGTTATCGTCAATCTTAAAGTCCAGGACCAGATGGCTTCCCAGTTAGCCTTCTAAAAGCTGAAGCGACTGATATCTTGCCGTCTATTCTTTGTAAGTTATTTAATCTTGTTCTTGAGAGCGAAACCTTTCCTTCATTGTGGAAGGAATCGCACATAATGCCTATTCGCAAGCATGGCCGATCGACGTCATTTGACAACTTTAGGCCAATAAATACACTTCCCGCAGCCTCGAAGATCTTGGAGACCTTAATCAAAGAAAAGATGATGCGTCACTTGACAGAGAACAGCTTGTTCAATACAGCTCATTATAGCTTTCTCGAGAAACGATCTTGTGACACCTACCAGCTCTCTTTCTTTGATTATGGGCTGCAATCTAGAGTCAGCGGTTTCGCCACTTACAGCGTCTATTTTGATTTTACTAAGGCCTTCGATCGGGTTGATCATAATCTCCTCCTTCTGAAACTGGCCTCCTTCGGCATAGGTAGCAAGCCTCTGAACTTCATATCTTCCTATTTGGATGCTCACAAACAACGAGTAAAAATTTCCAACGTTATCTCCAACCCCACGCATGTGAGGAGTGGAGTTATACAGGGTAGTGTACTGGGTCCGCTCCTCTTTTGCCTGTTTGTCAACGACGTTTCAGATTGTCTTCAGTATGGTAGACCCTTCATGAACGCAGATTGTCTTCAGTATGGTAGACCCTTTATGAACGCAGATGATTTAAAAGTCGCTTATCGATATAAATCGGCAGATCGCAACATCGTGCTCGAGCTGATAAAAAAAGGATCTTCAGGCCTTCGCCCAGTTTTTGCACATGGCACCTCACCCTTTCATGGCACAAATGTTCCGTTATGCTTGTTGGCAACGATCATCAACAGAAATTAAGCATTGACGGCCACGAACTAAATTTCCCAGGAGTTATCAAGGATTTGGGCATATCCTACTCTAATAGTCTCAATTTGTCAGAGCACTGTGCCCTGATAGTCTCGAAAGCACGCCAAACCACCGGATTTATCCTTAGAAATTTGAAGACTATCCAGGTTAGAACTAGCCTTTTCTAATGTGTACGTGAGACCTAGTCTTGAATTCTGCTCGCCCCTATTCAGTCGTCTGCGCACTAGTGAACGGAAGAAAATAGAATCGGTGCAGTACTTCTTCACTAGAAGAGTTTTCACTACAAAACACCGTAACTTAACTTACCAACAAAGGTTCGAACTTTTAAAGCTGGATCCCCTGTGGCTTCGTCGATTGCAGAAGGGTCTATTCTTACTGTTTAAACTTTTAAATGGTCACACCTTTAATCCTCTTAGTTCAATAAGGCAGCTTGAGCACTCTCGACGCGCCAGTCATCGCGACAGTTAAGTACCGGCAATTCTTCTCAGTAAACACCATATCAATCTGGAATAAGTTGCCCAAAAGTATTAAAACCCAGCAAAGCTACCGTATGATTAAGAGAGCTATAACTAGTTTTCTACATCCAGGACAACTTTCATGAATTTTGGGTGCTGACTCGGTGGAATCTCTCTTTCACTCTGATGGCGTTCGTGGACTTTGAACTCCGCCAGGCTTCATGCTGAAGATAATGCCGCTGAAGCAGCAGCCCGCAGTCTGCAAACCCTTCAGCCGATAGCGCGCAACTTTTGCCGACAACCATTGAAGGAAGATTGAGAACAATGTGTTCTCGAACAATGTCTCGAACTAATGTCCTTAAACGATATGAAACATTTCTCCTGCTGATGAGTCAACTCAGCTTACAACTGTACATTTATTCCGTTTGTATAATACCTTTGAAGGCATGTTTTTTTCACTTAAAACAAACTTCCTATCTCGCCCAGTATTGACAATGCACAAAACCTGAAGAAAAAAACAATACTGGCTGCAACATAGGGAGTTTGTTGTAGGTTTTTTCTGATCTTCGAGGTGTTGGAAGGCACCCAAGAGGTGCATTACCAACTCTTTACAATTGCCTGTAAACTGGCATAATAAACATATTATTATATAATTTTTTGAATATTTCAATAAAAAGGAAACCTGTTGACCTAGGTCACAGTTTTTCTCACAGGGCATTCACATAATGCGCGCATCAGTAACTCATTATGCCTTTGAAGACAGGTTTTTTTACTGAAAGGAAACTACTATTTCATACGCTATTGGCCAAGCACAAAGCCAAAGCAATGCGAATAGTGACTGCAAAATAAAGATCTTGATTTATGTTTTTTCTGTTTTCTTGGGGTGGGACGGTGCCTAATTTGGGCTTTACAAATACACTTTATTATTAAAGTAAAGCCCTACATCTGTTCTAACTAAGGTCCCCAAGGTTCACTTCATCAGCGACTGCACCAACGAACTGGGTTGCATTGTTACAGTCTAGGATGTGTGATCTTCTATAACCACAACACTATGATCATTCGGTCTGATACGGGGAGACAGTCAAGTGTAAGGACTAATTTATTCATACCCAAGGAAATTTGCCGTTAATAGACTGTTTGCTTTTGAGAGGTAAAGGCGTCCGTCTGGGAGCTTGTCAGAATCGGTGTGTTGTAATACAACCGTTTTTTGAACAAGGTAGTAGTGGTGTGTTGTGTAAGCGTTTTCCATTGTTCGTGTCAGAACGCCGGAGTGCATGTGGGGTGTCTGATTGGGCACGTCAAAGTGCCAGTCAGGGGAGCATTAACACGAAGAAATATGCGTGAAAAAGGCAGGCGGCCGATGCGCACTAGACGCGCGCTACCTGCATATGTGACCTTGACTATGCTGAGGTCAAATCTGGGTCGGCCGTTCCTTGTTGGAGCATCTGTTAGTTAACAAGACTTTGGCGGCCGTTTGGGCGGAAGGGAAAAAGGAGATACTAGAGCAGCCACTAGGTCAAGCTTGACGGGCGTCGTGAGGACATTGGGACAGCTGCCCTTTCTTCCTCCCCAGACGCCAAATGGGGTGGAAGCGTTGATACTCTAGCCAGCCACATGACAGCGAGACCTGGTGTGGCGAATCGGGGGCAAGATTTCTCCAGTTGGTTGTGGTGGCGTTAACGTCTGCGGCTGGGTGCTGTGGGAAGGTGAGCTCGATTCTGTGTCTTCAACGCATGGCTCTGCGTAGTCGGCCAACGTTACTGCTTGCATCAAGAGACGTTAGTATGTTTGAAGGTGAGACTAACTCACCGGGCAGACGTAGGGCGGTTCAGAAGACAAGATCATCTACGGTGCAACCGATGTCCGCCTTGAAAGCAGAATGGATGGACAACATCACTAGACGGAGATTGTCGGACCATCTAGAAGGATCGAGCTGGGCCATAAGGGCTATCTTCAGCTGCCGATGAAACCGTACCACGAGGCCATTTGCCGGGGCTGGTATGCCGTCGTTCGAATCAGGTTAGTTCCAAGAAAGGAAGTGAACTGGCGGAACAACCTGGATTCAACATGGGATCTGTGGTCAGTTGTCCCAGTCGCATGAATACCAATGTATGATACTCACTGCATAAGGAAAGTCTTTGCAACGGTTTTGGCACTGATGTCAGGAGTGGATGCAAAAACCGGCCACCGAGTAAAACGGTCCACGCAAGTCAGCAAATAGGTAGAACCGTTGGAAGGTGAGGGAGGACCTACCAGGTCAAGGTGAATATGACTGAAACGCACATAATGAGGGGCGAAAGTGCCTATTGAAGATGCGGTATGCCAATAAATTTTCGTTTGTTGGCATGGGAGACAAGATCGGGTCCAAAGTCGAACATCCCGGTTGGTGTTGGGCCAGACGAATTCGTCAGTGATAAGTTTCCCTGTGTACCGAACTCCAAGGTGGGATAGACCATAAAGGACTTTGAAGATCTGTCGTCACAAAGTTGCTGGGACAAGGAGACGTTCGTAACCAGTGGAAATGTCACAAGTGATAGTTCCAGCTCCGGTGGAAAGAGGGACATCCCGAAGAACTAAAGAGGAGGCTTCGAAGCGAAATCTGCGAAGTTCCTCATCAGACTGTTGATCTTCAGCCATGAGCATAAAATCGATGTAGTGTGTTGCGACGGAGTCCATGTCTTTTCATGATAGAGCATCAGCAACTTCCTTTTTCTTCCCGTGGACATGTTGGGTGTCACAGAAAAACTGAGAGATGAAGCCTAGATGACGAATCTCGTGAGGTGAAATCTGAAAGCATCTGTTATGAAAGTTAGGTGAGCATCCGAATGGGGATGGGCAAAGAGAGTTGCTTTCACAAGAGCGGGCTTGACGTCATTGAAGGACTCGATGGCCTGCTCGCTCATCGTCAGTAACTTCTTTGAGCAAACCAAGAGACTGTTGAATGGCTGCAGGGTTTTGGCACCGTGGGATACAAATCGATGGTAGTAGTGCACCATACCTAGAAAGCGACGTTATTGGTTGAGTGTCGTAGGGACTGGACAGTTTGCAATTGCTGAAGCCTTTTAGAGTCGGGTTGCATCCCATCTGCGTCCACCACGTGACCCAAGTAAACAAGGCTGGGACTCCAAACTCACACTCAGAAGCATTAATGATAACGCCGTAGGAGTCGAGTCGTTCGAAAAGTTGTTTCAGATGGGCCCCGTGTTTGGAAGTGTCAGAACTGGCCACCAGTAAGTCATCGATGTAAGCATAGCTGAAGCCGAGACCTCACAGTACCTGACCGATAAACCGCTGGAATGTTCAAGTCACATTCCTCAGACCAGAGTGCATGCGAGTGAATTCGTATAATCCAAAGGGAGTGATAACAGCGGTCGTAGATATATCACTGGCTTCGATTGGGATTTGGTGGCAAGCACGAACAAAATCAATCTTGAAGAAAATGCGCTTACCCTGTTGTGAAAGAGTGAAATCTTGAATGTGTGGTACAGGATATTGATCAGGAATGGTCACTGAATTCAAAGCCCTGTAATCACCACATGGTTGCCAATCGCCAGCCATCTTTTTGGGAACAAAATGAAGGGGTGATGCCTAAGAACTGTTGGACTGTCGGATGATGCCAAGTTCAAGCATGTTTCAAAATCTGACTTGGCAATCTTCAAACGGTCCATGGCAAGACGACGCGGTCTGAAAGATTTGGGAGATCCAGTGGTGGAAATGTGGTGGTTGACGGTGTGTCTTATGTCTACTTCTCGGAAAGATGGGTTGGTCAGGTGGGGAAACTGTCTAAGAAGCCAGTTTTATGGACAGTCAAAACCGAGCATGCTGGTGAGAGGGCTGAGGCACTGATTCGCGTCGGACTGGCAGTGGGTACGGAGGTTCGTCATGCTGTCAACGAGTATGCGATTTTCAGATCGACTAGTAGGTCGAAGTGAATTAGAAAATCAGCACCCATGAGGGCGACAGAGACGTCGGTGATTATAAAAACCCACCGACAAATCCACCGAAGGCCCAAATCAAGGGTAATGGGGCGCTGACCAAAGGAAGGGATGCTGGAATTATTGGCAGCAGTGAGAAACAATGTTCTACGTTGTTTGCTGTCGGTCGGTGTAAGTAAGGTCACGCTTAACTCGGCACCAGAATTGATGAGGAATTTGGCACCAGCGATATGATCCCAGAGGACCAAGCGGTGAGCGTGAAGGTTGGTAGCACTCCCAGCAGCAGTCACCTCTACTGCCGGGCGGGATCATTTCCCGAGGCCGGAGGAGAGCATATGTATGAACACGGCTGCACGCATCGTCGCGCTGTGGCTCCGAACTGATGGTGATACCAGCACCAGCTACGTGGAGAAGGCCGACGGCGGTCGCGGAAACGTGAGGAAAATTGCCGACGGTCTCTTGATAGTCATCTGTTTTGTGATTGCCCTCCCTCTCCAGTGGTAAGTACACTGAGTTGAGACGTCAGTTGTGTGAACATTTGCCCAATTCTGCTCAATTCAATGCGATTTTCAGGAAGTAAAAGTATGCTTTGACTCTCGAAATGTTTCCTTGCGACTCTCAACGCCATTATTTTGTCAGTCAGCTCGGCCAATTTGTCAGTGGTCCCTCAAGAAACGGCAAATACCGTTTGAACGTCAAGTGGCAGGCGTTGAAGGAAAAGCTGACGAAGAATGGAGGTTTCAAACTTCTTTCCACCAACGAGTTGCTGTATCCGTCTCAGAAGTTGAGACAGTTTCCGGTTACCAAGCTCTTCGCCTGTGAGGAGTTGGCGTAGACGGCACTCCTCCGTCAAAGCTACCCACTTTACAAGAGCCTCTTTCAATTTGTCGTAAGGCGGCTCTTGCGGACGATGAATGAGGAGGTCACATAGCTCCTCGCAAACTCGTCAGGAAGACTGCGCTGCAAGTGATTGAACACGGTTTCCTGGTGATTGATCTTGCAGGCTTCAAATTCGGCCTCACAACATTCAAACCACAGCTCAAAATGTCGTGCCCAGAATGCTGGCAATTTGACAGATACAGGTAAACTGTAAGGGGTAGTTGTCTGAATGGTCGTTATCCGGCATCGTGATAGCGAGGGAGAAGGGGTTGACAGAATGTTCAACAATTTTCTGCGCTCAAAAATTTGGAGGTCACCAATGTGTAGCAGTCTAGGATGTGTGATCTACTATAACCACAACACTATGATTTTTCGGTCTGATAGGGGGAGACAGTCAAGTGTTAGGACTAATTTATAAATACCCGAGGAAATTCGCCGTGAAAAGACTGTTTGCTTGTGAGAGGTAAAGGCATCCGTCTGGGAGCTTGTCAGAATCGGTTTGTTGTACTACAACCGTCCTTTGAACAAGGTAACAGTGGTGTGTTGTGTAAGCGTATTCCATTGTGCGTGTCAGAACGCCGGAGTGCATGTGGGGTGTCTGATTGGGCAGGTCAAAGGGCCAGTCAGGGGAGCATTAACACGAAGAAATATGCGTGAAATGGCAGGCTGGCCGATGCGCACTAGATGCGCGCTGCCTGCACATGTGACCTTGACTGTGCTGAGGTCAATTCTGGGTCGGCCGTTCTTTGTTGGAGCGTTTGTTAGTTAACAAGCCTGTGGTGGCCGTTTGGGCGGAGGGGAAAAAGGAGACACTAGAGCAGCCACTTGGTTAAGCCTGACAGGCGTTTTGAGGACATTGGGAAACATGCCACGGCAGCGCCATTATATTTGCTGACGGTGTCAAACTCTGTAGAGCCACGAGGTCTGATGCCGATAAGCAAGCACTTCAAGAGAGTTTCAACGGACTTAGCGGCTTTTCTGCTCATTGGCTCTTAAATTTCCGCGTCAATTTGTCTGTTGTTTTAAGGCTCCGTACTAATAGGACCAATGCGCAGGATGATTATTTCCAATACCTCTTCGATGGGCACCCCCTTTCAAGTGTTGACGAACAGAAGGACCTCGGTGTTCTATTTAACTCTTCACTTAAACCATTTTCACTTCAACTTATGACAGCTAAACGTGCGACACAGGTGCTGTTTTCGATCAGATGGGGACTCGTCCACATTTACCAGGAACTGTTCAGATAAACGCCTAGATAGTTTTTTCGGTCTAACTTGGAGTATGCCGTCCAGGCCTGGTGTTCATGATTTAAGAAGAATTATCTGCACCTGGAATGAGTGCAGGTGAGGGCTACAAATATGGTCAAGAAACTTGTTCATCGGCCTAACGAAGACAGATTAAAAGAACTTGACGTATTTGCTCTCAAGTACAGGTAAATCCGCGGTAACCTCATTCAAACCTGCTGAATTGTCAGCCAAAATAAGTGCCCCCTAGAACTTGATGAATTCTTTGAATTGGCTCAAACGAATTATCTGCGGGGTCATCCCTTTAATTTGCGGAGAAAGCCGGACGATACTGACATTGCAGCGTGGAACGGTCTCCCTGACGATGTGGTTCGTTCAGAAACTGTTGAGACATTTTAAAGCAAAATTGATTTTTATTTGTTGAGAAATTCTGGTACATATCACGAAAATTGTGTCAATAGCGGCTGTTTGGAACTGGCTTACACATATGACTGATGGCAACTCTTTATTTTTCTTGCGTACTATCGTTCGAGTTGAAGTCCTTTGCGATTTTGGATATGAATAAGGAGCTCAAGGGCGAAAGCCTTTTTCCTTCAATGAAGTACTAAAAGATATGCTAAAGTAACAGGTTATTCGCCTATCCTATTCCGCGAGCTTGGCCAATTGTCTTAGTGAAAAAAAAGATGGAACTCTCAGTTTTTAAGTCGATGATCGGCGACTGTAAGGTGTAACCGAACTTGACTCTATTCCACTGCCTTGCACAGACAATAACATAACTGCAGTGTACAGGGATATGTGGTTCTCCAATTTGGACCTCTCGTCCGGGTACTGGCAAAGGGAATTTCATTCATTTGATCTAGCAAAAATGGTAGTTATGGTACATTCTGGCCTTTATAATTCAGTTTGTGCATATAAGGGCGATAGGCAGAGCCATTGAAACCCTATTTACCGATAGATGCTGTCAGGTCATGCATGTCGCTCAAAGTCATATATATATATATATATATATATTAACAAAGGTGAAGATACGAGGTCCAGATAAATTATCCCGATCATCATTCCCCAAAGAAGGCAAAGAAGAAAACAAGGCGCTGTCGTGGACCACACTGTAATTGTGCTGACGTTTCGGAAATACACTATTTTCCATCATCAGAGTGGTGGGTTGTGTGTTCCTGCTTGACGAGAGTTGGAATGCCGCGCAGCCCATCTGGTGTTGTGGCGATGGCTGACGCACAAGCGCTGAACTTCGTGCTGTCCGTGGATTGGCTGCGGCACCTCCATTGTGGGTGGCTGGCGCCCGTGTGTGTCATCCGTTGCCTGTCCGTGTGTCGTTAACGCGTCTAAGTTAACCGACCAGGTAGTGTGACCACCGCCCGACCTCCCCTCTGAGCTGGATGCGCGGATCAGCCTTCGTTCCGGGTCCAGTGTCCGGCGGTGGGTAGGTGAGTCATCCCGGTCGTGTGCGCAGCGAAGGGCCCTCTCTGCCCGTCCTCTTACATCCCCCGTCACCTGTCTGTCTGTTGTTGTCGCCATCGGGTCTGTGTGCGTATTGTGTGCACTTGGCCGGCTACTATCGGCTCTCCTTCCATACTCGGGTGGCTGGACCGGTTGGCATTCAAAGTGTGGACCCGGCTCACATGTTTGGGCTCGTCGGTGGATTGATGACTCATGTCGGCCGTTTGAGTCGCGATTAGTTCTCCTCCCCTGCCGCGTCGGTGACCACTGTTGAAGAAGTTGCAAGTCGCTCGCTAGCGCCGGCGGCCTCGTCGGGGCTGATTGGAGTCTTGTCCGGAGGGCCTGATAAGCTGGATTTAAATCAATATTTCTGTTGATTGTGCCCACGGATGCCCAACTTTCAAGCACCAATCTGGTCATCTTGTCGTTTGATCGGCCAATGACTTTGGCGTTTTCGAAAGCAAACTTATGCTTCTCCCGGTCCATGTGGCCGTATACCAGTGACAGTTTATCCTCGCGATCGACTGCAAGTTGATGTTCATGCAGTCTTGTGCAGAGGCGTTTACCCGTTTCACCAACATACCTTGCACTGCAATTTTGGCATGGTATGCTGTAGACCACTGCAGATTGTTCCGTTGCCGGAAGTGGGTCCTTAGGTCTCATTATCTGCTGCCGGATGGTTGAATCGGGTTTGTGGGCCACCCCAATTCCGAAAGGGTTCAGGAGTCGAGCTGTCGCCTCCGAAACATTTTTCACGTAGGGGATCGCTAGCCAGAACTTTGGTTTTTCGTCATCTGGTCGACTTCGGATGGGCCTTCGTCGGCACTCACGTATGAAGGATCGCGGATAACCGCTAGATATGAACAGGGAATTGAGGTATTTTGCCTCCGCCTTTTCCCCGTCCTCATCGCTGCAGTGCGTTTGAACGCGTTGGAATAGAGATCTAACGCAACTGCGTTTGTGACCAATTGGGTGGTTACTTTGGAATTGCAGGATGCGTTTGGTGTTCGTTGCCTTCCGATAGACCGTAGTTTTTATCCTCCCCTCGGAAGTCCTCTTGACATGCACATCCAG
>JAYGXS010000004.1:37666099-37676935 GCA_036362985.1 Ligula intestinalis
AGGGCCATTCTTCGTTCTAGTAGGAAAGCTGCCTGGATATCGTTCTTCAAGACTACTTAAAGACTACCTTGATCAAAGAAAAGATGATGCATAATTTGACAGAGAACAACCTACTCAATGCAGTTTAATATGGGTTTCTCGAGATACGACCTTCTGACACTTGCCAGCTGTCTTTCTTTGATTATGTGTGACAATCTAGAGACAGCGGTTTTGTCCTTTATATAAAGTCGACTTTAATTTTACTAAGGCCTTTGGTCGCGTTGACCATAACCTCCTCCATCTGAAACTTTCCTCTTTTGGCATAGCTATTACTTGGATGCTCGTAAACAACGAGTTAGAATTACCAATTTTATTTCCAACCCAATGCATGTGAGTAGTGGAGTTATTCAGTGAAGTTTACTTGGGCCGCTCCTATTTTGCCTTTTTACCAACGATGTTCCAGGTTGTCTTCAGTATGGTAAACCCTATATGTACGCTGACGATTTAAATGCCGCTTATCAATATAGACCAGCAGATCGCAACTTCGTGCTCGAGCTCATAAAAAGGAATCTTCAGGCCTTCGCCCAGTGGTGCTGTACATGGCGCCTCACCCTCCCATGCCACAAATGTTCCGTTATGGTTGTTGGCAACGATCATCTGCGTGAACTAAGCATAGACGGCCACGAACTTAATGTGCCAGGAGTTATCAAAAATCTGGGCATATCCTATTCTAATAGTCTCAATCTGTCAGAGCGCTGTGCCCTGGTAGTCTTGACAGCGCGCAAAACTGCCGGATTTATTCTTAGAAATGTGAAAACCATAAAGGTTCGAACTAACCTTTATAATACGTACGTGAGACCTAGCCCTGAATATTATTCGCCCCCTATTCAGTCTAGAATCGGTGCAGCACTTCTTCACTAAAAGACTTTTCACTTCCGAACACCGTAACTTAGTCTAATAACAACGGTGTGAACTTTTAAAGCTCAATCCCCTGTGGCTTCGTAGATTTTTACTGATTTAACTTTTGAATGGCCGTACCCTTAATCCCCTTAGTACCATAAGACAGCTCCAGCAATCTCGACGTGCCAGTAATCGAGATGTGTTTTCATTTCTTCCTATGGCACGCACAGTAAGGTACCGTCAATTTCTTTCAGTAAACGCCATAGCAAGCTGGAATAAGCTGCCCAGAAGTATCTTAACTCAGCAAAGCTACCCCTTATTGAAGAGGGCTTTCGATAGTTTCCTACATTCAGGACAAATTTCACGAATTTTGGGTGCTGAATCGGTGGAATCCCTCTTTAACTCAGATGGCGTTCGTGGACTTTGAACCCTGCCAGGCCTCATGCTTAAGATAAAAGTGCTGAAGCTGCGGCCCGCAATCGGCTAATTCTTCAGCCCACAGCGAGAAACTTTTCGCTGGCAAACTCTCAAGGAAGAGAGGCAAACTCTCAAGGCAAACTCTCAGGGAAGGAAGGAGAGCCCTGTATTCTTGTGTCAAAACTCCGCGTCCCCAGCTCATGTCCCTAAACGATCTGCAGCTTTTCATCTGATGATGTTTCAATCAGTTTGAAACTGTTCATACATTCCGTTTGTATCGTACCTTTGAAGTTAGATTTATTCACTTGGAAGGCGCCCAAGCGTACTTTTACATATAAACAATTTTTTAAATTATCCTCAAACTGGCAAAATAAACATATATAAAGTATTTCGTCCAGTTTACCAGCAAAAGTCAAGGTCACAATCAAGACGCTTTAGATAGAACCCCAGAAAATTAATTCTCGTAAGTGAAAGACGAAGTGATCGCTGGGACAATATGTATATTCGCCTGACGTTTCGAAATCCGTCACGGATTAATCATCAGAGACAAACTAACAGAACAGTGGCAGAAACAGTTTGTGTGTGCACAGGGTTCTGCCGTAAAATTTAAACGCACACAAAAAATCTACAAATGTCTTGACTGTGCGCTGATTCGTTGCGTCAGCAATGAACATCTGGCCTCGCGGTGTTGGCATAAGATGATGTGGTGGCCTGTCTTCTCCCAAAGCGGCGATTTGCTTTGGCCAAATTTAGTCTCAGCAGCGAATATGTATTAAGCAAATCATTGCACTTGTTGATGGATTGGTGGCTTGTGAAACATGACTCATGTTATTCTCGGCAAACTCGATTGTCACCTCTTGGAAGAATTTCGGCTTCATCAAATTTGAATGTGTGACCGGGTCTTGTCAAATGAGACACAACCTGAGAATTGGCATCAGTTCACCGTACTGCTGCCACGTGTTCGGCAATTTGCGTATTGAGAAGCCTGCCAGTTTCTCCAACAAAGTTTCTTTGCTCGCAACTGCAACAACAACGACGATTCCAGATGTTTCTTGATGTGGCAGCGGGTCTTTTGGTTTCCTGATCTGATGACTTATGATTGTTTCTGCCTTGTGGGCGACTCCAACTCCAAGTGGTGCGAAAAGGCGGCCGACAGCCTCCGAGACTTTTTTGACGTACGGGATCACTCGCCAAATTTTGAGGTCCGTGCGACTTTGTTGGTTATCTCTTTTGCGCATTCACCGGTTGACGAAGTTGCGTGGGTAGCCATTTTCTCTGAACAACCGTCGAAGGTATTGTACCTCGGCAACTTTATCGTTTGGTTATTGCAGTGCATCTCAACACGCCGAAAGAGCGTCCTAACGCAACTACGTTTGTGGCTGATTTGGTGGTTACTGTTGTAGTTCAGTACTTGCGTCGTGTTTGTCGCTTTCCTGAATAATTTAGTCTTTAGGCCACCATAATCCTTGCGACAGACGAGGACATCAAGAAAGGCCAGCTGGTTGTTCTCTTCCTCCTCCATCGTGAATTGGATTTCCGAGAAGACGCTGTTGAAATGTTCCTTGAACGTGAGCACCTGATCCTGTTCGATGAGGATGGATCATCAACCGCGCGAAGTGCTCCCAAAGGTCGAACGCGTTGCATTAAGAGCACCTAAGGCCGACCGGGACATCGGCATCGTGCCAGGCGACAATGGACGTTCTACGGTTCTATTGGACAGGACCGACAACTTTCAGAAGGCGGAAAACTACCTGACGGATCGTCAGTTTTATGCTCCTGCAACTAACGTGTTTGCTTGTATTAGCGATTTATCTTCAGTCAACGGGGGGTACAACCTAAGATTTCGCTAGTGAGCGAGACGGTTGCCGTCGACACCATAGCTGACTTTATTGGAGGACTTGATGGCCTAATGACTCGATGTCTTTTTCAACTCTGATGGCATGATATTAGACAAAAAACAGCCCTCGAAAGATGAATCTTTTTTCCTATTGTTTCGCATTCTACAGCAACAACTCACTCCATTGTGTGTTATTTTTTGGCTCCAGGATATTTCAAATATCTGCAGCTTCATATGACTTTATGAATGCAATTGTTTTTTTTTTACGTTGATAGGTTAATCAGAGCATTCCCTGCTTGCAACCCCTCAAATATACCTATATATCCATGAGATTTTGCTAACGTGAACCATGAATTACTAAATGATTTCGTAAGTACTCTAGATTGGCAAAGCATATTTTCAACCAACGATTCAAACTTTATCCAGGAATTATTGCAGATCCTTACAGAAAGAATTCAGGCTTCTATCCCACGTAATATTTTCAAATCAAATTCAGCTTCTTTTACTGTTCCATAGTTTTGCTTAAATAGACTTAAAGAATTACGAAAGTAAAGTAAGGATCCATCTAGTAGCTTTTTTAAATAGGGGCGCGTTGAAATCTGCCTCCATTTTCATTGTAGATGCTTTTTAACTGCCTATTTTCTAGTTCACCATCAATTGCAAAAAATCGAAAAATAATGCCCTAAAGAGACCAATTCTGCTGACTTTATTAAAAGTTTATACAGTTATCTGCGCACATCGTCATTATTCTTTTACGAAACTCAATTTGCACAGATAGTGCCTTCCTAATGCTAACAAAAATAAATTCCGAATTCCAAGTCAGCAGGTGCGCTTATGTTGTAAATTAATTCAAAATTCTTTCTCCCTTTATCTTTTGTTTGGGTAAAGCGAGCATATGGAAATGTTTGTAAATTCTCGTAATCCCATACAGTAACTTCGTTACATATTGAGGCGGCGAATTCGGAGCCTATTATTTAAACTTATTCGTATGTATCAGACTCCAAACTTGTCACTAAAATTACAAACTGTAGATATGTAGGGTATATGCTAAATAGAAGAATAAGCCACAAAATGAATGTAGAATATGCCAAGAAGTAGTATTCATTTTAAGGATTCTTTCCTGACTCATGGAAGACACCTATTAATCTTCCTGTAGTTAATTCGGGATCACGTTTGGACGTAAATACTTATCGGCCCTGATAACAATGTCCTCGGTGCAAAGGATCTACTGCTCATAGGTCGTATCAAAGGGTCTAGGGGTCCATTTCCTTAGGCAAGGGGTTGCTGACCTTTTTAACTCAGAGAGCCAAGAAAGAAATATTTGGAAGTCTATTTCAGTGAGAGCCATTTATCATTTTTTAAATGCTATTCTATTAAATGCGAGTATAATAAGCCTCTGAATGTATACTTTGAAATAGTTTTCTTATAATACTTATGGTTAATGTGACTTCTGACGTTGCATGGATTTGCTGGTGGTTTTATAGTCTGGTCGGTAGTTGGTGAGTTTAAGCTTCATGTAAGCGTTGAGGCTTTAATTCTTTAGACGTGAAATTAGGTTGGACTTGATGTATCTAAGATGTGAAAATGACTGCTACATGCATAAGTAAATCCAAACAGGGTCAATTCAGCAATATTCACACGCTGTAGTGTGAAGTATTTGACCGGAAGCGTGTTCCAAGTTTTGATTATCAGCTGGTCTTCGGGTTGAGGTTTTTTAATTCCTGTCCACATGTGCTTGCTTGCGAACGCCACTTTATATCGTGCGACCCTTTTTAAATCTTCATTGAGTGACTTGAACTTACTCACCCGCATGTCGCAGGCCCTCAAGTCAGCCAATTCTTCTTCGAAACCCGGAATATAGCGTAGGTCGGCTGTGTTAAGTGAACACTTGGTTGGACGGGCTATGAAATTAAAAAGACGAGTGTGCTCTCAAAATTCTCCAAAGCGTTCTTTGAACGACTGTAGGAGACTGGATGCGAAGCCCACTAGCTGGTGGAGATCAAAGGTTTGAGTGGACTCACTTACTGTGCACGCATCTTCAGATTGTCTTCAATTTTCAAAATGTAGTAATCGGTCTGTTTCAAGATCCATGATAAAGAATTCAAGCTTGTTTTCAAATGCAAACGCAGAATGTTGTAGGAATAACACTGCATTTCCATTGCCTTGAAATTGAACGTTAAGTTGGCTCAGATGTTCGGTCATATCCACGAGATAGATAAACATGAGGAGGCACTCAGTTTCAGCTAGCTCACGATGCTCAATGCCCTTTATTTCAAGGAACGTCCGGATTTCGTTTAGGCAAGCTGCAAAACGGCTAAGCACCTTCCCTTTTGCCAACCAATATACCCTGCTGTGCAAATTCAGACCATGTTAGTTATTTCCAACTTCATCCAGCGGTGTTTTAACTTTTCGATCATTTGAGGCTGAGACAACAATAAAGTTGATCACACAAATGACCAGCGACATTACTTCGCCAAGCTGCATGTCACATATCTGAGCACAAAGAGCTTCCTGGTGTAGACTGCAATGGAAACGTAGGATGGGTCTTTTTTCATATTTTCAGGGAAGCGCCACAAATCCTTTGTTTTTCACCACCATACACGGAGCACCATAAGTACACACTAAGACAAGTTTATCCATAGTAAGTTTGTTTTCTTGAGTTAACTCCATGAAAGGCTCAAATAAATCCTCGCCTCTTGCGGACCCTTTTATTGGCAGAACCGCAAGACTTTCTTCGTGCAGTGTATCACCAGCAGCATATCTTGCAATTACACTGAACTGCGCCAAATGGGTAACGTTTGTTGACTCATCCAAAGCCAGGGAAAAAGAACGGCGCTGCAGTTATGTCTTTCACTTGCGTTTCCTCCACGTAAGTTGCCATCGTGATGGTACGCTCATGGACATTTTTTGCCGAAAAAGGCATGTCTTGTATCCGTTTAGTTATCTGGTCTTTGTTCGGAAGATCATCAAAAAGTTAATCAATTACATCAAGCATGAACATTTTAGCAAACTCGCCATCTGTGAATGGTTTTCCGTTCCTAACTGTTGCCAAAGATCCAGCAAAGCTAGAGGTTTTTAAGTCACCTTGCTGAGTCTACACTCGAGTTGCCTCTGGCTAGTTTGCATCCTGCTCATTAGCTCTTGGCATGCTTTCTTCCGGCTATCTCCCGCAAAATATTTTGATGCAAAGGTATCATGGCGTGTGTTGAAGTGGCGCTTTACATTCAACCGTTTCATCGATATAACCTTGTCATTGCATATTAGGCACACCGCATAATCTGCTCTCTCCACAAAGGCAGATTCTTCGACCCATCCGTCCTGAAATGTACAATACTCCTCAGCTCTTTCTTTTCGCCATACTCTTTGTTGCAGAGGTTACCTTTAAGCAAATGAGAGAGAGAGAGTAGCGTTCAAAGATGTGCGATTCGTCTGATGAAAGAGAGCAGCCAGATAAAAGGATCGATTTATCAGTCCAAAAGGCAAGTGTTCGCGAACGGACAGTTTTTGGTCTGGGGGACATAAACACGAGGCACTTTATGTAACAATGCCGACTGGCCTATGCGCGTAAGAAAGCCTTGTCTGCCAGTGTGAGCTTGACCAAGCTGAGGCCAAGTCTGCGCGCTGTCGTGCTTTATTAGGGCATCTGTTATTTAGCGAGCTTGTCACCGCTGCTGGGACCCGGAAAAAAAATGGAAGCGATTGTTGTTGGCAAGCTGGAAAGGGACCATCTAATTCAAACCTAGGCGTGCCGAAACTCCAGAAATTGGTCTAGATTAAATGTATTCTAATAAGTGTCTCGGTGGCGGCACGTCCTTGGAGGTGAACGGCTACAATGCGTGCCCCCTCCTTCGTTCTCCAAGACCCACTGCCCAAAAGTCATGGGTTGTCGCAAACAAATTTTCCACTGCTCTCTATCACTGAAACCCCCGTCCCCCGAGGCTTGACCTCGCAGCTGCGTCTCGGATACCGGTAGCAGCTGCGCGGGTGTCCCATTTCCTGTGGTTTTCTGGCAGCCCCCAGACCGTCGCCCTGGCGACCGCACACACACGCGAGCATACATGCACGTCCAAACACCTAAGGGCCATTTAAATACCCCACCCTTCGGCCGATGCAGCAAAGATCTCTGCAGATGACATCCCCTCGGACTATTGAAAGACATCAATAACCTGCTCTGCAATCCTCCTGAATCAGCTGTCACCACTGTCGCAAGCTCTATGGCTGGGCGCAATCAACACTAGCCCTAGCTTCGCCAGCGGCCACTGCCACCTAGGACAGCAATTGGAAGTTCTGTACATAATGAATCACTCCTTCTGGTGACTTCTGACTTTTAACTTCCAACCTGGGATTTGGCCTGATGATCGTAGCAATCCGAGTAAAACCCACTACTTAGATCCCTAAAGAGTAACCAAAATAATAAAATCTGCAGTTTCTGAGAGAGCAATAAGCAATCATCAAAAGAGCCATATATGGCTCGCGAGCCATAGATTGCCGACCCCGGCCCTAGAACTAATGGTACGACCTATGACCAGTAGATCCTTTGCACCTAAAACATTGCTATCAGGGTAGGCGTTCATAAAACACTGACTCTATAAAAAAACTTCTTGGAGAAATTATTTTGAATCAAATTTTCGATTTTTTCCAAGAAAACAAACTTTTGTTTGACTTGCCGCATGTTTTTTACCGGGAAGGTCATGCAAACATGCCGATTAGCTTTTCTTAATATTATGACTTCCCTCCGTAATAAGCAGCAATAAGTGACTGTGGTTCGTTTGTGATCTTCGCAAAGCCTTCAAAAAGGTACCACACAGATATTTTTAGGTAAAACTGGAAGCCATCGGCATCCAATCTCCTTTCCTCGACTTTATTGGTTCCTATTTGTCTAACCGCGGTCAGATGGGCTTAGTAGGTAATAATTACTCAACGCCTCAAATGATCACGTGCGGCTTCCTTCAAGGCACGGTCTGGATCCTCTACTCTTCATTCTATACATAAATGAAATTTAAACAGTGCTGAAAATTCACAAAATCTCCTTTACACAGACTACCGAAAGTGAAATTATTCATTTTCTTAGGACTCGACCAATATTTGCGTTGATAAAATTAACGCAGACCTGCTTAATCTGTCACGTTGGAGCGCTACCTAACAGATGGAGTTTTTCCATTCAAATGTTGTTTCATCTCTATTGGTCCCGCAAAGCTTCCTGGACCCCTAGTCTTTCAACACACTCCTCTGGAATGCTATGTCACTCGAAATTATATTTTCATCTTCATTAGTAGTTTTGAAAGCCAAATTACTTGTGTTGGGGGCGTTGACTGGGGAGATAAAGGGAAGTAGAGGGAAAGAGGGGGAGGGGAGGGGGAATGGAGGTGTATATTGATGGTCAATAATTTGAAGTATGGGATAATTTCGAGCCATTTTGTTGTAAAATCGTCGATGCCGAAGAAAGTAGAGGAACGCAATTTTGTTATGTCTCAGACTCAACAGGCAACTTTAGCAAGGGAGGTGCATGGTTTAACTTCTGAACCAGTGCATTGGTGCCGATGACATTAAGTCCGGCGGTACATTTTACCATCGAGCGTTGTAAGCTTTTATCTCAGTCACTTTTAACTGGTGTGATAGAACGAGTTCAGCACATCCATGCGCATCGATTTCGGGCAGACCGTAGAACCAAGGCATTGGTTTGCCTGCACGTCTCAGTCGTATAAGAGGCCGAATTTGTGAAGCTTCATCAGAAATCTCGATAACTGACCCTCTCACTTCATCGATTGCATGGATTAATAATAGAAAATGCAAATTAAACATAGACATCAGACAACGCCCCTACACTAGTGAGATTCTGCAGCAGAAGCTGAGTTGATTACTGCTGAGGGATAGCAAGGATAGTATTCTATTCAAGCACCACATGTAGAAGGACAGGATTTGATGGCAGATACGAAAAGGTGATTCTGCAACAGGAGAGCGCGTTGCAAGGCGATTGGCGAAAGCTTTGGTTCCATTTCCCTATGGATAGCTCGTATGTATAACTTTACTCAAGAAACCTATTATAAGCAAAAGTTAGCAAGGTGAAAAATGCTTTCTTAGCAGGTCGCTATAGCTGGGAAAGTTTCGTTAGATTTATTGGAAAACGGGTTGAATGACCATATCTACAAAGTGTATGTGCATACATTTAGGTAGAAGAAAAACTTAGAAAAATATATTAGCTTATCACTGATGGTTACGTTTGGTTCCTGTTGAAATATGTTTACTGCGTGTTAAATCTCTACATCCGAGAGAAAAAGCTTGCATTTTATACGGGCCCCTGAAAAATGAGTCTAGGGTTTAGGCATACTTTAGTGATACCTATAACCTATCCTTGTGGAGCCCATCAGTTTGTATGGACATAGGTTGACTGAAATAGAAGGTCAGGCTTGCTTGCCTGACTCCCGAGGCAGATCGTGAGAAAGTGAACTGCCTGCACTGCAGGTGGATTAGCCCGAAATTTGCCTGAATGGCAAATTTTAAATAAACATTATTATCTAGCATGAAAACTATCACAAACTAATTCCCTCTTATGATGTGTAGAATGTAACCTCGTTGGTAATGCCCATAAGCTTAGGTTGCCTCAGGCTTCTCTCTTCAGCTATGCAATTTCTTTGGGGTACTGACTGAAGTTTGCAAAATTTTCGGAGTCCATTCAACTCGGCATCTTTAGTTAAAATTTGGCCTTTTCGATCTCAGCATTTCCCTTAATTAAAATGGCCACAGGTGGAAGTAGTCTGGCGTGCAGTCTGCGTGCGTGACGGGCCCGCGGGGGCGGCAGTGACTTTGACTGATTCCCCGCGTCCTACAGGTTCGCCTGCGATCAGTCGAAATAGGCCACCTGAGAGGTAGGAGACGTAACAGGCGGACCCGCCATTTTTGCGATTTCTGAAGACTGTCAGCCAATCAGATTACTGAACGATTCCTCACAATAAATTCTTGTATTACTCACAATTCGTTAGCAGTTATCGAAGTGATGTTATCAGGGTCTTTCCAAACACACTTGACCTTGACCTTTTTCCTTTGTCTTACAGGAACGTTCATTGCAGCCTGCTCTGGACATTCCGGATAATCCGGGGCCACAGCTCGTCCCTGAGATTGGAGGATTTCGTCGAAATAGCCACCACCACTCACCTGCGTGGCCACCCTTACAAGGTCACAAACGAACGCACTCGATTAGACCTCCGAAAATATTTATTTAGTCAACGCATGGTGTGACCTTGGAACTTGCTACCAAGCGAGACGGTTTCCACTGACACAATAGCAGAGTTTAAAAGAAGACTCAATGTCATTCAATTTGACAAAAGGCGACTTTGACAACACGATTTACTCCTGCTAGCATCTTAAACAATTTTTCTGGCTCTAGACTGTTTTCATTCTGTTCCGTGAAAATTCACTCGACTTTCTGTCATAGTATTATATGTTCTCAACCAACTGCACATTAACTGTAAGAATAACATTGTTTGCTTTACATTAAAAGGGGCCTCAGGGGCATTTCTTGCCAGTAATCCTTAAATATACACATAACCAACCACAACTTTTGAACTCTGAAAACCACTTTCCGGATATTTGAGACAGTCCCCTTTATATTAAATTGGTTTCCATATATGTTTGTATTATCCACTATAGAATCTATCTTTGCAGTCGTTTTTCATCTGCTCATAATTTCCAGATAAACAAAATCT
>JAYGXS010000004.1:37676945-37732308 GCA_036362985.1 Ligula intestinalis
GGACCACGAGAAAACGCATCAGCGTTCTGGCGTTTCACACCTGGGCGTTAGATGCAAGTTAAATTGTATTCTTGCAGTCGTTTTTGCCAGGGCACTATTTGGCCTTCTGGGTCCCGAATGTTTTGCAGCCACTGATGGGTGCTATGGTCTGTGCGAGCCCTAAAGTGATGACCTAAGAAGTAAGGGCGGAAATGTCTGAGGAAGTTTACTAGGGCTAGTGTTAAAACGTGGTTCGTGTTTGCTCAGTTGCCTGCTTGTGAACGCTGTTGGATTTTTATTACCATCGACAGTCAGCACCGAAGTCTCTATTGCTGGCATCAGCATCAAGGATAAAGTTACCGGTAGATAAAGAGACATTTGGGAGGCTAAGTACATAAGGGGATTTCAGAGTTTTTTTGAGCTAACCAAGTGCTTGCCACACTCCTTAGCCTACAAAATGCCCTAGATTTATCTGTTAATCTGCGATGGGATGCAGCAATACCGGCGAAACCTTGGACGAACTTCTGATAATACAACGCGAGACAGAAGAATATTTAAACTTCCTGGGTCATCTTGGGTGTCAGCCATGTACATACATGAGAGATCTTGTCTGGGTTTGGCTGTACAATGGAGGCCGATAAGACGCACGCACGAAACAGATGCTGTAACTTGCCCTTGTCCCTGTATAATACAAGACCAGCGTTCCCTCAGTTGTAATAAGACCTATCGAAAGTGATTTATGTTCTTCAATTGTTTTTCCGTGAACAATCTTCGAGGTAACTGAGACAGGCTGCCGGTGTAATGAGCAGCCGAAAGGTAGTTGGTGCGTTTGACAGCCCAAAAAGTATCACGCTGAACTGAATAGGACATGCGGGCTTCAGTAAGCGCGGAACCTGGCAGTGAATCTGTCCTTACACAACAAGGCATAGATGGGAAACTAAAATAGTCGACCTTTAACCGGAAGTGCAATATCGTGAAAAGAGGTGTTCCCGAGTCCACATCAAATACTACGAAGAAAAAGGTGGACACATGATACGAATCATATACATGATTACGTCGATGACATCCTGCCGGATAGGGAGATCATTACAGAACAGAAAACATTCCGCTCTGGCAAAGCAGAAACAAGTCGTGATTTACGCTTATCCCGAAGATCCCTTAAGTATTTTTGAAGAAAAACACCCAGGCAGCCCTTCTACTAGAACGAAGAATGGCCCTGAGGAACTCGCGCAAAACAATATTTTTCAGCCGGACTGAGGAGGGACATGAAGGAGGGGATGAACAGGGAGAGACTGAACTGAGTATCAAGGGCGGAATTATAATTCAGATGAAGAAGACTTTTGGGTGGGGTGCACCCGTCACAATGAAGGCTGGATCTCGCCATCACGACCAGCAATAAAGGTGAACGGGGCAAAATCGAGTGAAGCCAAGAACATGACGATGATGTGCACGAATGTACTGAGTCTATTTAACATATTGGATAAACTCAAACTCGCTGTGGACCATGTGCAACCTGACTTGATAGCGCTAACTAAAACATGATTAACTGAGCAAATAGCAGATGCAGAATTCGGGCTGGAAGGATTTAAGCTTATCCATATGGACAGAAAGGTACGCAAGGGTAGGGGAATCGCGATGTCCATACGAGCTGGTATCAACTACGTCCAAGGTAGTTTGTCATCACACGGGATGAATTCCTGCGAAATAATTAGTTGTAAACTGAGAGTACCAAACCAACCTGACCTCCATATTGCCCTGGTATACAGACCACCAGGACAAAGAACAGAAGCGGACGATGTAATTATCTCTGAGTTAAAAGAGATCTGCAAACATGTCCTAATACTTGGAGATTTTAATTCTCCATACATTGATTGGGATTTAATTCACAGCTCGCGATCATATAACTCATTCGAACGAAAACTACTTCATTTGATAAATGACGAATTTTTTACCCAGCATGTCACAATGGACGCGCGGTTCCGAAGTGGCAAACAGTGTAGCTGTCTGGATCTCATCATTAGTAGAGATGAAAACTTTATCCTTGGATTGAATACTCAGACCCCTTTTGGCCGAAGTGATCACTGTGTTCTTGCCTGGGAGTACAGCCATTTTTCGGTACCCATCGCTCGTACAATAAGCGAGAGGAATGTATGGAAAGAAGATTATAATAAGATAAAAAGGACAACTTAAAGTGACTGAGTGTAGCCCCGCATACGTACCTGACCCGAACAACGCCTGGTCCTTCTTTAGGAACTTAGCTCAGCAACTAGTAGAGGACTGTTACTCACTTAAGAAAAGCTTGTGCATCTCCCAGCCGGAATGGGTGACACTGAACATAAAAGGCAACTTCAAGAATAAAGGAAGACTGTGGAAAAAATATGCCCAATATCAACAGCCCGAACACTTCTCAGGATTTAAGAAACAGTGAAATATATGTCGAAGACTACTTCGAAAAGAACAAATGGTCTTTGAAACAAAACTAGTCAAGGGAATAGCTAATAACCGAAAAATATTCTTTTCTAACGTGAATAAGGCAAAACGCAATCAAGATCCCATTCCTTGTCTAAAAGATAGTCAGAGAAACAAGTTTACGGATAACTCAGATAAGGCAAACCTCTTGCCCAATTTCTTTATGTCTGTGTATACCGAGGAGCCGCCTTTTAACGAGAATGTACAGCGATATATGGTCCCAGCGGCGCATACAATTAGTACGGCATCGTTTTCAACAGACACAGTAAGGAATGCCATGCGACAACTACAGACCACTAAATCGCCTGGTCCGGATGGATTATCAACGAAATTTCTGAATGAGCTCGCAGAAAAACTGGCCTCCCCATTTTCGAAGATCTTTGAAAGTTCGATGGAAAGGGGGGCTCTGTCAACTGACTGGAAGCTGGCCAACGTAACACCTTTTTAAAAAAGAGGAGAGAGAACGTCACCTAATAGCTTTAGACCAGTTAGTCTCACAAGCATGTGTTACAAACTACTGGAGAAACTAATCAAAACGGAACTAATGCGACATATTGAGGAGAACAACTTGCTAAGGGCAGCGCAACATGGATTCCGAAGTGGCCGCTCTTGTCTCACAAACCTGCTAACATCCATGGGAAGCTGGACGATATCTTTGAAAATGGGTTCGTCTGTCGATGCGATCTACAATGACTTCAGCAAGGCATTCAACAAGATTCCACACAGACGACTTATATTAAAGCGGCATCACATGTGCGTGACTTGAAACATATTTAAATGGTTAGACAACTTTCTAACAGGCAGGCGTCAGCGTGTTTGCATTGGAGACACCAAAACAGAATGGAAAACCGTATCCAGTGGGGTTTCGCAGGGAAGCTTTCTGGGTCCCATTCTATTTCTGGTATATGTGAATGACTGCCTTGACTGCGTCACCTGTGAGAAAGTCATGTTTGCTGATGATCTAAAGATTTAGAAGTCAATTGAAAGCTCAGAGGATGGACAGACCTTACTAAATGACTTGCATTGCTTGCAAAAGTGGTATGAAAAGTGGCTACTACAGCTCATTTTCAACAAATGCCAAGTAATCCGCTTACGGTCTAGTCGCAGAAAAGTGATACCATTCGAGTATGACTACTCGATTGAAGGTCACCAACTCGGGCTAGTGAACGAACTACGGGATCAAGGTGTATGCATGATGCCCAACCTCAAACCGTCAACTCACTGTGCTAAAACCGCAAAGAAGGCTATGGGCATCCTAGGAGCGATCAGAAGGTCCTTCTTCTATTTTGATGATGAGGAACTTTTTGGGCGTCTTCGGAACATTTGTTCGGCCGATTTTAAAGTATTGCATCCAGGCGTGGTGCCCCTGGATGAAGAAAGATTACGCAATGCTTTAGAAAGTCCAAAGACGGGCGACCAAGCTAGTCAGCAGCCTAGGAGGTTTCCCATATGAAGGTCGTCTAGAAAGGCTCAATCTTTTTCCTCTATTTTGTAGGCAATACAGAGGAGCTATGACTATGGTGTTTAAACTCGTCAGGGGAGTAGATTGTGCTCTTCAGATGGCTGCCTTCTTTAAATTCGCACAAAGAATAAATATACGCGGTCATCCGTACAAACTTAAGAAATACCATGCCAAATTCGAAGTGCGGGCCAACTTCCTCGCCCACCGCGTCATTTAATAATGGAATAAACTTCCTTCTTCAGTTGTTCTTGCTGAAAGCGTCGACGCATTTAAAAGAAGGCTTGATCTTATTTTGCTTGCTGGTCATAAATTTGGCAGACAACAACGATTTATGTAATATATATATATATATGATCTGACAGCATCTATCTGTAAATAGGGTTTCAATGGCTCTGCCTATTTTCCTTACATAATCCTGAAATATAAGATCTCTAAGATCTTCGAGGCTGCGGGAAGTGTCTTTATTGGCCTAAAGTCGTCAAATGACGTCGGTTAGCCATGCTTGGGAATAGAAATTATGTGTTATTCCTTCCACAATGAAGGTTAGGTTCCGCTCTGGAAAGCAAAAAAACTTAGACAGAATAGACGGAAAGATATTATTCGCTGCAGCTTTCAGAAGGCTAACTGTGACGCCATCTGATCTTGGACTATAAGATGGACAAAAATGACGAATGGCTAGAGTCACGTCCAAGAAGGTAAATTTTATGGTTTCGAGGACGGCACCCGTCTAAGCCCGGGGTGTCGTAAGCGCGGCGACCGAGTTATCACAAAACGTTCTGGTTAGGAACGCATTGAAGCCATCAGCGGTCAGCTTAGCGTCAACTTTGGGGTTTTTTAAGGCTTCTTGAATTATGGGATGTTGCTCTTTTCTCTGCGCTTCGACTGTGCGCAAAAAGAGTTTCGACACATTAAGGGAAGGGTTTTCAGCAAAGGTAGCCTCATTGGCTTTCTGCTTTTCTTCGGAGAGCTTCTTAGCCTGCTCAAAAATCATTAAGATCAAGGGCAGAATGGAAGTCTCATTTTGTTGATGCAAACGACAAGACAGTCTGCGCAGCCTACGGCAGCAAGACAGAATAAGGTACACTTCATCCTTGACGTGTATTATTTACTTACGGGGGACAAAATGGAGGATGAGTGGATCCAGCAGTTTGTACAGTGCATCGGTACAAACATTTACATCCAAACATTGGAAAAATTCAGACCAGTCGAAGGCATTTAGGTGAGTCAGTAATTCCTCTGTATTTGCTGATCAGAAGTCATAAAAAAACTATATTTTGGGAAAACTTTTCGTCCGCCTCCAGTTCTAGTGTAGTAACAACTGTGAGATAGCTTGAACCCCACAGTGCGTCTATAGATGACACTGAAATTGGTTCGCGTCCCCTTCAGAAAATTTAGTCCAGTATGTTTGCTCCTCGGGTTGGAAAATCGACTACCTGATCCCACATGCCGATATCTTATGCCTCAAAATAGTTCTCAAACTTTGAAGGACCGGAGGGTGAAAACCATTGCATGTCAGGAAGCCTGAAGTCACCTGCAATCAAGCAATAATTCAGATTCAAGTCGGCAGTGGCCTGGGCGGTTGATGAAAACCAGAGTCTGGAGTAGGGGAATCTTATTAAGCAAAGGTCTGGCACTTAAAACGATCAATTTAAAAGGGCATGTCTTTGGTTTTCGCGGCGATATAGCTAGCCCGTCACTGTTAACGACTTCGACCAGAGAAATGCCCTTTTGACTTGAACTTTTTGTCCCTTTCTTATTTTGAGATTTTTCTCAGGCAGAACTTAGGGAGGAACCATGACCCTGGATTATATGAAACGCCCAGAGCAGGCTTTACTTCAGGTATCTAACAGAAATTTGTCCCGGTACTGTAAGTTCATAAGACCGTGGCCCTCCCTTATGCCTGTCGGAGGAGGTCCACATTGTGTTTTTTTCATCCACGTCGTCCAAATTGGCATTCCATAGTCCATATACAGTCTCATGAAGACGCCGAATGGGCTTACGAAGAGGTCAAGGGGAAGTTTTTCAACGCACGTTTTATCAAGTGCAGCGTACTAGATGCCTTCTAAACCATCTTTTTACAGCGCTCTGATGGCATCAAATTCGCAATTGTCAACATGCTCATACATCTATGCGTTTCCACCTCTTCCAGTCCGGTTCTATTTATAAAATACTCGTCTCTGCGATACTTCGCGACCGGGCCATACACCTCGAGCGATTAACCTAAAAAAGCGACGTTTACGACCAGACAATCGGCTTGTTCATATCCTTGAAACACCAGCCTCTCCAGGCCTCGCCATGCCCCGTGGGCATGGTGGGGCTCAGGCGGCACAAGCCATCACTTTGGCCCCGGATGGCCCCACCGTGCAAAACATTTTCGCAGGTGGGCGCCTATTTTCGCTTAATTGGCCATTTAATTTGGCAATCGAACAAGTGGCAGGACAGCCACTTCAATAATCAGTAAACTATACGTATAGAAACCTTATAGCGCCTCAACACTCTTCTTGATAATTTTCAAATTTGGCTCCCGAGCTACGGCCACTGAATATTCATGGTATAGAAACCTTATAGGGCCTTAGCACTTTTCTTGAATATTTTAAAATTTTGCTCCCGAGCTGCGGCCACTGAATATTCATGGTTGTCGACTACAATGAATATTAATGGGGCCAATTTCCACCTGGCCCACTCAGAGCCCCTTCACTCAATATAATTGCTAAAATTAGCTTAAAGATCAACTTTATCCACCAAATCTTTTAAAGTTTGGTTAACTTTTCGTCTCTGATCCCTGTAGTATACAGATGTACAGCCGGGCTAGCAATATCGCGGTAATAGGCGTCTCCTGTGAAATGTATTGCACGGGGGAGGGTGCCAGCCGAGGCCAAAGTGATGACTTGCCACGCCTGAGCTGCGCCTGAGCCCCACCATGCTCCAGGTACCATATGTACTAAAATAAGCTTAAAGATCACTTTTATCCACCAAATATTATAAATGTTGGTTTACTTTTCTTCTTTGATCCCTCAAATATCCAGATGTTCACCAGGAAATAACTTCTGGAATAATAATTGGCCTTAATTAAATTCTGATGGGACCATCCCCTCCTGGCCCCTTCTTAGTCCCTTCAGAGCCGGCGGGGCCATGTGTTTCAAGGGTATCGATTTTAACCCCATTGCACACAGGCCGGAAGCAACCATAAGGCGTCAGCTCATGAAACCGAAAGATCCCCTGCCACGGCAAGAAAAATCTGGACTCGTCTACAGGATCTGGTGCAGTTGCGGACCAAACAAGTATGCCGGAGAAACTGGCAGGCTTCTCAAGGCACGAATTGCCAAACATGCGGCAGCAGTGCGGCGAAATTATGCCAATTATCAAATTGCGGCTCATTCGACGAGACCCGGCCATACAGTCAAATTTGATGGGGGTGAAATTCTCGCAAGAGGTGACAATCGAGTGAGCAGAGCATTACTTGAGTTATGGTTCACGAGCCCCCAATCCATCAACAAGTGCAACGACTTGGAAATCCATATTCGGTACTGAAACTAAATTCGGCCAAAGCAAATGGCCTATTGCTTAGCAGACGCGCCAATCCATCATCTTATGCCAACACCGCAAGGCCAGATGGTCATGGCTGACGCAACGAATCAAAACACACCCAGGGCATTTATCGATTTTTGTATACGTTTAAATTTTACGGCAGAAGCCTATGCATACACAATCTGTTTCTGCTACTGTTCTGTGAGAGTGTTTCTGAAGATAAATCCGTGATGGATTTAAAAACATCAGGCAAATAAACATATTGTCCTAGCGATCGAATCGTCCTCTACCTCATTGCTTCGTCAGCACACCTAACTTCAGCTCATAGTTTTATGCTGTCTGCAAACATGAGAGCTGCACAGTGCAAGTCACTGCGGCAGTCGTTTGCGCAGGCTAAGACGAATAGCAAGTTCAAAACAGAACCCTGTGTTACTTTTGCCCATTCCGAGTTTGAAATTCCAACAATGACCCTCTCTTCTCATCCATTCAAATATTCTTCCTGAGATTTCCACGTCCCGAATCGTCTGTAAAGGAAGACTGCGGTAGGCTATAAACGGCTTCCTTGGAGCCGAAAAAGTTAGGTTTTCTGGTGAGGCTGCACAATAGTAAAACAAGCTACTCAGGTAGTTATCTTGGTCTATAGACCTCAAGTAATTAACGAAAAAGAATGATCCTAATAGTCTTGTTGGTCTGCCGGCTTTCTTCAAGGATTCATCTTTTTTTGTAACGGCCAGATGCCAACCAAATATGAATATCAGTTACCATGCAATATTTCATCCAAAGCCCGTAAGTTGTGAACACCATATGCCAGAAACTTAACTAGAAAATGTAGCCGATAATAAGCCAGGATTATGAATAAAACAATTTCATTGATTTTATGATATTCGATGTATGTAATTTGTCAGAAGCTGAAAAGTCTTCAAGCGGTGAAGTAAAGATTTCTTTGATTTTTTCTCAGTTCTGTAGTCAGCTTATATTTTCAAGCAAGACAGATTGATAAATTTTTGAAGTTTCCCGGTCTTGGTTTAATTGATAGCGATAAAGATGCCGAGAGTCATATGAGTGTTTATCAACTTCAAACGAACGAGATTGGTATTCTACTGATGTGAGAGCAATTGCTGTTTTATCGATTTCTGTTATTCTTGGGCAAAATTGGGCATTTGAGATCGTCAATGTGCTGATTTCTCCGTTTCTCATTTTCTTTGTTTTTATTCCGTCAGTTACAGGTACAATAGAGACATGTAACATTAAAAAATCAGATAAAAAATTTAAAAGTGCGCTTCTATTTAAAATCTAAGATACTATAAAGGCATGTGTATTAAGGAAATCAGAGGACTTGTGTTATTTTATCAATTACTGCATTTATTTTCTGAACTAAATTCATCTATGCTAGCCGACGATATACTACACTCTGAAATTCGAATTGATGGATATCAATTGCTAAGACGTAACCGAACAAAAATAAGAAGCTGTAGAGTTGCCCTGTATGTCAGTATACAGTTGACTTTATCTTGGTAGAAAAAGTATCAAATGACCATGACCTGGAGATTCTGCAGTGTTATCTATTCGAACCCAAAGCATAGGATGTTACCGTCACCGTTGTAAACAGGCCCCAAATCATCCTGTGGACAAAGATCAACTATTAATCGGTTAAAATTGCGAGGAGAGTCAGAGGCAAGGCAGTATTATTGTAGTAGACTTAAATGCTCTCCTGATTACCTTAGATCTTATCATAAGTAAGGGTCCTAGGAAAAGATTCAATCAAATGATATTGGACAGGATACTTAGTGAATTCTTGTTTCAACATGTACGAAACATGAATCGAGCGTGTGGAACCGAGGGATCTCGTTGTCTGGATCTATGTTTTACCAAAGCGAGAAAAGTGTTGATGAAATAAATGTAGGCCCACCCCTAGGTACTTCTGATTATATGACATTGATATCAAAATCAGCACTCGTAGATGCCCCGAACGAACCTCAAAGCCTCAAAGAAAAGTCCGGCGGGTAAATTTGAGGCAATAAAGTTGACGATAAGATGCATAAGATGGACCGAATTATTCCGGTGGAAGGTCAATGAATGTTGGAATACTTTTAAAACGTATAAATAAAAACCCCATTGAACTGTGCTCTCCTCTCAAAAATATTCGACCGGCAACAGACAAAATGTTTGAAAAAAGCGGTAAAAAGATATGAGAAGAAAGCGAAAGTCGTCAAAATTATTTCCACAGACACACAAGATCACATCTTGAATACGGAATTCCAGTTTGAACACCGTAGCTGGAAAAAGACGCAAACCTTCTTGAACGAGTGCAACGGAGGGCGACAAAAATGGTCGATGGTCTAAAAAACATACCATATCAGGAGAGATGGATCAAGCTTCACCTTTTTCTGTTGTCCTACAGACACTTAAAGTGCAGCCTGCTGTGAAAATTGCGGATAATTCGGGCTATCTTTCCTCCTTAAAATTGGAGGATTTTTTTCGAAACAGTCAACAAACTCACATGCGAGGCCATCCTAACAAGGTTATAAACAAACGCACTCGATTGGACCTCAGAAAGCTTTTCTTTAGCCAACGAATGGTCCCACCTTGAAACTTCCTACAAGGCATTTGATCGCGTTCCACATCAGCGCATGAAAAAATGACCGGTAATCATTGTTGAATATTTCACTGTATTTATGCATTCCTGAACTGTTTTAATGGAGTTTATAGGGACTTCGGACATTTACTCAGAATATACAGACTGATACGGACTGTTTGTTTTCCAGTCTCCCTTTCTGCAAAGCCTGAGGTAAAATACAGTAACGTCGATTTTTCTAGCGCAAACCATGAACTCATAAATGAATTCGTAAGTACTCTAGATTGGCATACTATTTTTTCAACTAATGATCCAATCTTTTACAAAAGCTTACGGAAAAAACTCAGACTTTTATCCCACTTAAGCCTATTAAATCATATTCAGCTTCCTCTACCGTTCCACATTTTCTCCAAAATAGACATAAAAAATACGGAAGCAACTTAAGGATCCGTCTAAAAGCTCTTTGTCTGTTCACTTTAGGATAGCGCAAATATTTGAATGAGCGCTAAAAATAAAGGGTTGCACGAGATAGGCATAGAGAGTCCCTGGCACTAAATGATGCTAACTCTTCCAAATCCGTTGCTCAAGTCTTCCGTTTTCGGTCATCCTCTAAGCTTCAGAAAGTCATTCCGCCTTTACTCGATAGTAGTAATCATTTTGTTACAGAGGATTTGGCCAAAGCAGAAATTTTGAATTCTTTGTTCGCCAAGTTCTTTAAAATTGAGATTTGTCCAACACCCGAAATACTTCTGATGTGTGATGCAAATCTCACGTCAATTGATTTCTCACCTACAAGTATTCATAAAGAAATAACTCGTCTCAAAAATTAACATTCAGTCGGGATGGATAACAATCCAAACTCATTTATTAAGCAATTAAGAGATTTTCCTCCTTTACTAAGCAAATTATTTACAATATTTCGCGAAAACGTTTTTTTTCCTGATTCTTGGAAAACTTATATTGTAATTCCAGTTTTTAAATCTGGTTCCAGATCTGATATTAAAAATTATCGCGGTGTACATAGGACACTTTCTCTAGCTAAACTGTTTGAAAAATTAATCGCCAATAAAATTACAGATTTTTGCATAAGCAATCAAATATTAAATATATCCCAGCATGGTTTTTTACCACACCGATCTTGTGAAACATATCATCTGTCTTTTCTTAATCTACTCACTTCTCTTCGTAGCGATCATTTATCTGTGGTAGTCATCTTTTTTGATCTTTGTCAGGCATTTGATAAAGTACCTCATAGGAGATGAAAGAGGCACCAATAGCTCGGTCGACAGTTCTTTAAGTACCAGTCCAGGGATCCCATCCGGTCGAGGAGACTTGTCTGGTTTGATGTGACTGAGGACATGTCTAACTTCTGCGACAGAAAAGGTAATAGTTTCAATAACGGCTGTACCTAAGTCAGATTCTACTCTCGGATTTTTGTCGGGGGATTCCATCGTAAACGCCGATCTGAAAATCTCCAACAGTAACTCCAATTTCCGTGGTCCTTCTGTTACTACGTTCACAAGGTTATCCCTTAGAGTTGCAATGTCGTCTCGGTGCTTCTTTTGACTGCGGATGTACCCATAAAACTTCTTTGCACCTATTGTGGCTTGCGTCGTAAGATGACTCTCAAAGGCAGTTCTATAATTTCGTATTTCCTTACGGCATATATTTCGTTGCGCTTTATATTCGGCAAGTGATATCGAATCTTGAAAATGCGCGAGCTTTTTCCACAGCCTTTGTTTCTTCTTTATGGTCCTTTTTATCGGCTGTTTGACATAACGAAGTCTGGCACATGGTCTTAATACTTTAATTGGGTAATGGACGTCAATTAAGTGCTCTACCATCCCTTGGATATGCTGCCATTATTCATTTGTATGATTCGTATTGTCTAACAAGTTTTCTGGGAAAGCGGTACATCTAATTTCTTCAAAATCGGCTTTCCAAATAATTCTGCGCCTCTTTTTTTGCGATTTTGGAGACAGAAGATAACACACGCAGGTAAAAGCAACGTGGTGGCTTAACCCGAGTGGTGGTTGTGAGTTCACTTCCCTTATGATCCCCTCTTCTGTACTAAGAACGAGATCTAGACAGCCTGATCGCTGGCCATCCCGCAATCTGGTTGTGAAGTCCATGTGTTGATTGAGGTATTCAATCGAAGAAAACTTTAGTAGTTGATAATTGAGAGGTGCTGCTGCGGCCTTTACTCCAGGCCCCATCCAATCGATGCCAGGAGCATTAAAAGCACCCAGGAGTAAAAGGTTTTTCTGTTTACAAATAACTGTCAGTGAACTTAACAGTTCGACGTCGTCACTTTCGCTGGAGCCGAGAGGCCGATAAACAAGGCATATATTGAGAACGGGATGTTGCTTGATCTTAATTTTGCACTAAATTATTTCATATCATCCAAGGGCTATGTCTGCGATTTCCCTCTGACAACAGCGAATTTCATTGGCTACATAAAGTGCCACACCTCCACCCCTACGTTGAGATCTGTCGCAGCGGAACAGTTGATAGCCTTCAATGCTGACTTTGCTGATGCATATTGCTTCGGTCAGCCAAGTCTCTGTCAATGCAATTATGTGCGGTTTCTGCTCAGATACTATTATTTTGAGTTCGTCAAGTTTATTGAAGAGACTCTGACAATTGGCATAAAAGATCTCGAGGCAGCGGCAACTACTGCGTGTGCTATCATCTAGAACCGGCCAATTGACCTTGGTGAAGTCTTCTGCCTGACTACTTCTGGCCAACGAAAATTTCGTTCGATGTGGACTATTTCTCCTCCTCTTATTTGTGGGTCAGTTTCGCCAGTATTCTTTCGGTCGTTTAGATCGTTTATCAAAAAATGCATGTTCCTGCGTTCATTTGTTTGATAATCCGGCTGAAAGAAAACTCCAGCATGCAAGGTCCGCAGAGACGACTTTCTTTCCAGCAGAAGCTGTGCCTGCGCTTCGGTGTTCCAAATGACCTTTAATGGGCGTGGCCGAGAGCTTGAACCGTTCGGCAGCTGAGCCTTGCCTATACTGTTTGTGTTGAGAATTTTACAGACACAGTGCCTCTAAGCAGTGACTAAGCGTACTGCCGAACGAGACCTCGATCGTGTTCCACCTTATCCCCAGCAATGGTAGCCATTGATTCTGATGCATGCTGTATCATTATATGTTGTTCACGGTTGGCTCGAGCTTGGGCCGTGGTCAAATCACACTAAAACAGAGTATTAGCAGGCGTTTCGAAGACCAGATCTGTGAAATATTCTCTGGATATCTTGCTAGTAGCACTTTCTTCTAAAGTACCGTTTACTTTGTGGTCCAATTCATATTCCTTTCTTTCAGAAGTCTCCCCTTAGACTGGTTGACCTGCTTTTTGTTCACATGGCGTCCTCCAAGTTCTGTCGTACAAAATAAATACATCACATCACACACTAAAGATAAAACACTATTTATTTATGCAAGGTTTAAAGCTGCTTCATTGTGAATCATAGACAAAATATACAGTTACTTTTATTGGCGACAATTTCTGCTACAGAATAGGCAATCCCCTTCGAACTATTTATTTTAAAATAGCATCTGTATAATTTGAATAGGCATATTAAACACTAAAACGATGTCAGGAAAAGTGCAATAACACTCCATAGTCAAATATTCACAGGTTAGTAGTCTTCCACCTTTTATAGCTCTTTGGATTTCAAAATTTTCTAAAGGTGTGAAATTTTTGCCTTCTCTGTATATGTTTTTTTGAAACTGTCGCACAATTAGGGCAGAACTAGTGGTTTATTATCATTGTTACGCTTCTTACTCTGGTTCATTATCCAAGGTATACATCCATGTTAAGTTCCGGTGAATGCACGTGTAGGTAGAAGTTTTAATTCGACTGTTACGAACCTCAATTTCAAAGAAGGTTGTTTAAGCGCATAGTTACTGTCACCGTAGAACCGAATTGGTGTGTGGCTCGAGTTCAATTTTGTCCATAAGTAGATTATTTGGGTCATTATTTACAAATATGTCGGGTAGCGCCATGGTTTCAATGCAAATGTCCGCAACTTGGGACGCTGAAAAATCTTCCTCAAGTACAATTCACCGGTAATATATTTCTGCGAAATTTATTATAATTATTTACGTGTACATAATTATGTCCCAGTTATTATTGGCTTTGTTTCTAGTGCTGAAGATTTTTTCCAGGGATTGGGCATGTTGAGACTATGTGGTCGTTGTTATTAATTGTCATATAAAGATCAATTGCGTTAGTATATCAACTATATTTGATATTACTACGACAAGAAGGAAGTGAATAATATGAGTTACGGTAGCGTTAATTTTTATAGAAATAGTCGTAATATCAGTCCTTCAAACTGAAGTTTATATGTCAGTCACCGCATTATGTGTCCTTCGGGATACACTGAAGAGCCGAACCGAATTATGTTGCGCCATAGAGCAACGGAAAACGTGTCTAGGCTTTTAGCTTGTGCGGTTAAAACTGCTGCCTTGTAAATATTTTACTACTTGTAGCATTACTAGTTTTCAGAAGGATCATAACGCAGTTATTCCACAAAAGTTGCTTTCCTTCAGCCATTTGTACTACGGCTCCCGGAAGAGGTGCCACGAAAACCCAAAGCATTCTACGCCTACGTTAGAAGTTCTACAATGAATCGTGACTATCTAGCAACCGAGAATTTTTCAGAATTTTTATCCAGAGTCCATAACACGGAAGCACCACTCCAGCCCTACACTCTGTCACATGTCCTCAACAACTCAATTATAAACAATGTATTATTAACATCGCAAATAGATTTGACAAAAATAAAGAAGTTGGTTCTGGCCAGGTCAAATAAAGCGGATGATATTCCAGGTGTGCTTCTACGTGAACTATCTGAAGAATTAGCGAAACCACTCTGTATAATATTTTGAAAATCGCTGGAAGCTGGAAAACTTCCTGAAACATGGAAGTTGGCAAATGTTGTACTCATTCATAAGGAAGGTTCACGGCTCTAAACCACCAATTACCGACCCGTCAGTTTGACAAGTATTTGATGTAAGCTGATGGAAAGAATAATTTAAAAAAAATCGATTTTACAGCTTCATACATTTCGCCACCAGATCAGTCCAGTGCAGCATTGTTTCAGTGAGAAGAGGTATTGTCTTACAAAACTTATCACGACGCTCGAACACTGGACAAAAGCCACGAATGAAGGACATGGAGTAGATATTATTCACTTTGACTCCCCCAAGGCGTTTGATATCGTTGGACATCAGCGTCCCCTGCGAAAGCTGCCCGAATTTGGGTTAAGAGCTTAAGATACGTTAGTAATTTTGCTAATGAAGTTATTAGTACGAGTTCCGATAACACTTATTCGTATAGAAATCCTCGTGCTTGCAATCCTGTAGACTGGACTTTATATATCAGTCCTAGCTATAGTTCTCCTAGTTTTCAGATGCGTACACAAGTTGCTTTCCTTCAATTCAATTGTTTTATAAGTTTTTGATCTGCACGCTAAAATCTATGTTATAGACACTTAACGCCGAGTGTTCTTAATAATTTCTGACATTATTAGCTTCAACTCTGGTAGTATTCATAGTTGTCTTGTTAGTAAAACCAATAGGCGTAGTGGTTATATTTGTGTTAGTATTTTCGTTGTAGTAACAGCAGTTAGGTTAGCATCCCTAAGATCAGTAATAGTGACATGATTACTGTTGGCAGTAGTCAGGAAGCGATAACAGTGGTGATCTAACGAGATGTTCAACATGAACCTCATCTCCACTAATGTTGGAATGCCAAACTATTTGTTACTTATTTGTAAAAGGAAAAGTGAGCACTTTGTTTCCTTGCCTCCATTTGAAGTACAACCCTATTGAAAATCCCATTAGGTTTTATTTAGGAAGTATGGGAGGTAGGCTAGCCACCGTTATTGGTTATCAGTGCTGTGTCTTTTACTTTCTAACCTGCCTTTTATTTGCTAAAAGTATTGACACACACTTTTGCCATTCCCATTTTCCCGCTTAAATACCAAAACGTAGGTACTGCCAAATAAACTGCATACTTACTTGCACATTTTCTAACAGATCAGATTTTTTCAGTATGCATAATCCCTCCGCTCTTATCAAAAATGATCTTCAGCAAGTATGTCAGTTTTAATAACAGTCATATATTTACTTATTACTATGTCTTTATTCGCTATGGTTCTCAAAGTATTTGGTAAAACATCTGGCATGAAATGCATAATTTTTATCAAATAATATTCCGTTATCTACTAATTGTTAGCAAGTGAATTTCTGATTGCGTTCGTTTAGCTTTTAAATTGTAATCTTGTTGCTGGCGCGTTCCAAATAAACGGCATACTTACACATTTTCTAACAGATCAGATTTTTTTAGTATGCATAATCAAATGTGCATAATCCCTCTGCTCTTATCAAAAAATTATCTTCAGCAAGTATGTTAGCTTTGTTAACAGTCATATATTTACTTATTACTATTTCTTTATTCGCTATGGTTCTCAAAGGATTTGGTAAAACATCTGGCATGAAATGCACAATTTGTATCAAATAATATTCCGTTATCTACTAATTGTTAGCAAGTGAATTTCTGATTGCGTTCGTTTGGCTTTTAAATTGTAAACTTTTTGCTGGCGCGTTCCAAAAGTTCTCACGAAACTATTTATGAACTAGCGCGGAAGCCCGGCTTCACCTTGGGCTTCCTTACATGTTGTTGTCCCTTATGTAGGTAAACCGTTTATGAGAACCTCTTCAAATAATAATGTTCAGTTCAGTTTTGTTAGAAAAATATAGGTAAATACCTTTGAACTCCCTCTTTGTACATAGTTGGATGCAGTAATGGAACCACGTTAAGGGGAGCCGAAACTATGTTGATGTACTTGCAGACGTACTTGATGGACTTCGCTGAGTTGCAAAATTCAACATTGATGTAGGCATTGAATACTTTTGACAGTAGAAGACAATACGGCACAATCTAACGGTTATCAATCACCACCCCACCGGTTTGCCTTTCATTGATAACTGCTTCGAGTCCGCCAATCTCAGGTTGTCGCCTTCTTTAGAGAGGGTAACCATCGTCATCAGTCTGAGCTGCGCCTAGGAATCGCTTGGGATATATCCTGGTACATTTACCATCCTTCATGCAAGGACTGTTGGGATTTATCTGACCACATGGGTCATGCACCATTTGAGTGTTGATCGTTTCAAGCAGAACAAGGTCAACAGACCGGTCAGGCAACTCTGCGCATATGAATTTGTTGACATTAGAAGATAGCAGTTTTTCCTTTAGCCAGACCAAAATGTGAGCGTGGGGCAGTTCTCTCTTTTGCCACTCCACAGTGTACATATGACACTGAACATCACCGAAAATTTTGAATTTTCTGATGTTTCATCATGGTTTTCAACTTAAGCTGCAATACCCGCGCGGACAAATCATGGCGATCCTTTGGCATTTGACCGGGGAGCAGCTCATCAGTAATTTCAGGCCATGATGGGTTGCAGGTTAACGTAATGAATAGATCCGGGCGTCTAACATGTCTAACGTAAACGAACGCATCTTGAGTTTTGTCATGCATATAGCGAACAGACCCAGTGTGGCTTGACGGCAAGATGAAAAGTTGACCGCGACCAGCATTATCACCAACACCAGTAAGGATATTGCCCCTAAGGTGGATGTAGTTGTCCACGCTAAGTTCTTTCTCGTGTGTGCGAAAATAGAAAAATCGCTCTGTTTCCATTTTGGCGAACATATCAACAGCAAGTTGAAGGAACAACGTTTTGAATCGAATCATAAAGTGATATGAGTAGAAGGCTTTACAACTGACTGTTTCATGGATGCCTATTTGAAGTGGTAACCGTGTTCACCATTAACATGCCTGAGAGGGTATTGTAAAGCGTTGTATGAACGGTGTGTCTCATATATCCTTTGCAGTATATCGTCTCTCCTTCTCAAGACAATATCTCTGTTGCCACGCTGTGTTTCTGACATGATGACGGCCACCTCGTTACATGTGGGAGCATTAAATCCTCGTTGATGTTCTCCATGAGGACTTTTATCGGCATCTATGACAATAGTTAAGTCAATGGAAGTGTGCATCTCCAAGGCGGACTTGAAACTGTTAACGTAGCTGTTGCGTTGGTGTAGCATGTCTTGAAGGGACAATATTATGTCTGGGTACACTCAGGATCAGCTTTGAGTCTGCAGGTTGATGTTTTCGACGAAGTATATCTGTAGAAATTTCGGCTTGCCATCAGGAGGAGGTAGTAACGATCCATTCCGGTCGAAAACTTGGCCTTCCACCTTAAAGGTTGGCATAAATCCAACCTTATGAACAATGTTGGCACCAAAAGAGGCCATTTGAAACGCCCCGTTGTATTTTCTAATGTTTAAGAGAAAATTTTTCGAGTCGTCGCTATCACCAGCAAGCAATGTTTGGAGTATTTCTGGTGGATGGCGGAAGTTATGCAGGAGGACTTTGCCGTTGGAACAGCAAATGCCGTTTGTTTCACCAATCCATTTTTTCGTCTGACAATGCCCGCAAACTTCCACCATCTTCCCAATGGAAACATTTGCATCTCTCGCATAAACAAGACTTAAGGTTGTTATTGAGTGAGGCTTTGTTCCATACTTGAGCATTTATGGAAGCAATTCACGGGCCAGGGTCGCCAAGCCGTATGTGAAGTGGTTGCGAACTTGAGTTTTCAGCATCGGTGGGCCGTTAATCCGCTCTTTGTGATGCCTGCATAGCCATGCGTGCATTTGTACGTCTAGGTAATTCGTTTTGCCGACGTTGCGAATCTCTTATCCTACCTAGCTCTCTTCTTTGCAGAGTTCGGACTTCAGTTTTTTTGGGAGCGATAAGTTTGATTGCGAATCGCATCTTTGTGCCTTCGTTGGAACATTTGCTTTTCGTTTTCTTGGGAGTGATTAGTTTGATGGTGAATCGTATCTTTGTGTCTTATTTGCAGCATTTGATCTTCGGTTTCTTTGGAGCGTCGATATAGTTGACGCATCGCATTAGTCTCCAGGCGAAGCCGTCTTTCTGCATGTGTTTCTTGCGAACGTCTATTAACATTGGCAAAGTTCTTCTGTTCCATCGCCTGAACTTGTGTTCTCGCGGCTGCTCTTATTCCTACAAATAGGTTATTATTCTGAACAAATTAACATTGGGTAGAAAAGAAGTAAGTTCACAACATTACCTTCAGTCACCGGCCCATCATCGTTTGTCGGGTTGTTTGTGTTCAGAACATTTCTGACGGCATCACTGTTGTCCATAATGATAGTTTGTAAAGGTTCGAATGAAAGTGTAGGGGTTTATGTGGTAGGCCATTTAATCTAATCTAAGAGCTAGCCCGCGACAACATAAGCGTAAGCAAAGGGGGGGTCCAAATGATAGTAGGTCAAGGGGTTTAGGTCAGTGAGTATAAAACCCCTTCCCCACCCCCCCCCCCCCCCCCCCGCGGATTCACATCTGGCTGTCACGTTGGGTGTCAACCGCGAGTCTGAAACAGCTGCCTGCCATCAATGATAAAGGGGACAAAAACAGACACTGACACCAGCACGGTCCCCTGTGATCGACGTACAGACTGGCGCGTGAAAGGCGGGCGGCGCGCATGACTAATATACGGACAAGAGCGCATGCCCTGCTTGCGCGCGTGTGTGCCCACACTCCGTGATCGACTTAAAAACAGATGCCATCCACCAATGATAATGGATGCCTACACAGATGTAGGCAAGGCTTTTATTAAGTATACAGATAACATTTCAGTACTGAAACAACTGTCAACTTTTTAAAATCGAAGCATTTCTTGTATAGGTTATTCAAAGTCTCTCGAAATCAAAATTTACGTCCGCTTATTCTGTCGCCTATTTAAACGACTATTCGAAACTACCATCGCCCACAAATATGCTTCTAAAATGTCTAGTCACTTAGCTAGAATGTGGTCATTACCTATTTAAGCGAATGTGCGACTTCCTGGAAGCAGTTCAGAAGAAGAAATGCGATCAGTGGAACAAGAATTTTATGTTCCCGCTGTTTCGCATTCTGTCGAGAATCCTTAATCATGAGTAACCATACGATAGTGGGAAAAGTGTGTAGAGGGGTGATATGTGCACAGATTATACGGTATTTATAGTTTATAGCGGTCATCCGCATGCGTAATATAACTATCAGATCCTGTAACAACCGCTACGAACTGTGAAAACCATGCAATCTATGCACATATGACCCCAATCTACGCATGCCTCACAATATCCTGCGGTTGCCCATGGTTAGGGATCCTCGACAGAATCCGAACATCGGGAAAATAAAATCCTTGTTCCGGTGATCGCATCTTTTTCTGTGATCCCTACATTGAGCAGCCATACTATGTGGAAAACGCACCTGAATAGCAATGACATCGTTTGTGAATATTAGACTGGAAAGTACTGCTCTTCAGTTACGCTATAAATCCTAATTTGCGTTTTTGGTAGCAGCAGCAGCAGCAGTATAAAATGTACCTTGCGGCTTTTGGGTTTCCCATGGGAAGCTCCAAAGTTAAAGTTTCGTTAATAAAATTTCGTACTGAATTTCTCTAAGAATGACATCCCATAAAAATGCTGCCTTTATCAAATCTACTAAGTTCTGTTTCGTTATGATCTGCCCATATTCTTACAAATTGCTAACTTCATTTTTGAGAGGATCTGAATCAGTTCTTTCTAACTGTAGCACAGCTGTCCGCTTTTCGTTTGTGCCCTGTTCCTTTTCTCTGTATGCAGAACTTCTCGGTTATTTCTGCTTCACAGTTAGCTCTTTTCAATGATTATTAACGAGATCTGAAATGAAGGCGTGCACTGAGCAGATGACATGTTTGATTCATGAAAAGCACGAGCTTGTCCAATGTTTGAAGACATAGACATTTATGGAAGGCTTGCTGAATCTCTAAGATCAGCGTTGAATCCTTCATATTCGAAATTCTTCTCATCGAGAAAACCTGGTTGATGTGTCAAGACAACCTGCATGACTTATTCGAGCGACTCATGTTAAATAAGAACCCGCCACAGGCAACAAGCATGTCCTATAAATCCAGAAAGAAGCATCTGCCCAGAAGAATTAAAAAAAGATACATCTAACTTCTGTTTTATCTTTCAGGCTTTGTCACATTCAAATCGCTCAGATAATTTTCGACAGACCGGGTGATGCAGATGGAGGCTTTCATGTTGCTGTGCGCATGCGTAATAATGCTCGTCGTGTATTACGTTCACCAGAAATCAGTTTGGTTCCTCCGAGGATACCTTGTTCTGTTGGCTGCCAGTCGGAAGCTGCGGCAACTGCACTTACAACGCCGGTTGTTTCTTCCTTATCAGTTGCTGCTACGCCGTTCGGTGTTGGCAGCATGCCTACTGTGCCTTCCGCCCCCATGCGGGGCTCTGGTGGATCTATTCTCATCGATCTGAACTGTACCATCCACTACACACACGTTCTTAAAATGGATTCAAACATCCTCCAGATCATCCTTCAAAGACGGAAAAAGTACAAAAACACTACCATGAATTTGGGCTACAAGACGTTTGCATACTGTAATATCAGCCTCTCGCAGGTGAGCCAACTGTTCTAGTGCTTTTACAATGAAATGAATTGTTTTTTTCCCAAAATTTGTCGGGTGCTAGAAAGAAAAATACTGTGCCAGTGGTGGGTTGGCCCCTGGTGGCCAGATAACCACATTCTTATAGTCTAGTGCGTGAGTGTGCAGTCACGATGTTGGTGGTTTAACCCTCCCTGTCATTTTCTAAGCTAACTCAACAATGATTTCGGCAATCACTTCGGCAGTCACTTATAATACTCAGTAGGCATGACCGAGGCTTGGCTGAATGGAAAATACTTGAACTGCTTATGCTGGCTTCATCTCGTAGGCGCATTGCGTCGCAAATCGCAGTATCTTCCCGATTGCGAGTCTTCAAGTAATGCTGGATCAATTGGAATTTGGTTAACAGATCGCCACATCAATGCTGTCGCTAGCCAACAGAGCGCTCGAGCGAGACGGCAACCATATAGCGTATATTCATATCATATTCATTTTGGGAATAACGAGGCCTCCATGGAACGTTTATGTTTCGCATTAATGGCCTAGCCCGTCCTGGATCAGTAATTTTGAGAGGCGAATACATTGAATGAAGCGGGAACCATTAACATAGTTACACAATGTGCTTGGCATGTTTTAAACCGAGTGAAATACCTGTTACGAGCGGCCCAACGGTTAGCATGGAAGCAGCAATTGGCCGCGCCCATAATTAGCTTTCGATCGGCCTATGCGCGAGCTAGACCATCTATCGATAATTTGAATTTCTAGCTACATTCACTCACTGAGCCAAGAGCCAATGGGACTAGCCACTCCCTCAGAAGAGAATCGTATTGGCTCAAAGGCCATCGTTGGCATACGCTTATTTACCTAAATTTGTTGTACATCGAATACTCAAAGACTTATGCTATTGCCCCATTTGTCGTGTTCTCTCTTTGGGGACTCACACGGGACGTCATTGGGTGGCAATATCTGGGCCTAGGCATCCGTTATAACATTTTGGCGACGCATGACCGGACTCACTATGTTTATTTCCGCGGAGCAACTGCAGTATATCTTGAAACAGCAACAAGCTCAGTTTGAGGAGACTCACATGAAGATGATGGAGTCCATGTTTCAAAATTCAATTTGCATTTTTCTGGTCCAGATTCTTTCTCAAAACAGTCTACATCAACAGACGCCACTGCTGCCTCTATCACAGAGTTCATTTATGACCCCGACTCCGGCGTTACATTCAACGCTTGGTTCAAACGTTGGGAAGACATTTTCCGCGTGAATTTTGCCAAGGCCGATGATGCATGGAAGGTGCGCCTACTTTTACGCAAACTGGGCACCAGAGAACACGAGCGGTACGCGGATATCATTCTGCCAAAACACCCTCGTGATTTCACCTTCAATGAAACTGTCCAGCGCCTGTCAGAGACTTTCGGCAAACAGTCATCCTTGTTCCATATTCGTTTCCAGTGTCTCAAGCTGGTGAAAAACGAGGCAGATGATTTTCTAACACTCACCAGTACTGTCAACCGCGAGTGTGAACGGTTCAAGCTCCGAGAGTTGACCGATGACCAATTTAAGGGCCTCATCTTTGTGAGCGCCTTGCAGTCACCTCGTGATCCTGAAATCCGGACCCGTCGACTCTCAACGATTGAAAAGGACCAGAAGTCTACTCTGCAGACATTGACGGCCGAGTGTCAGCGGCCGAAAAATCTGAAGCATAATTCTGCCATCGTGGAGCAACCCTGTTACTCGTTTGCCACCATCAATGTTCATGCTGTCACTAGGCCTAAGTCGGTCTCGCCCGCGAGGTCCCATGATCCCACAGCGTGCTGGCAGTGTGGCGATTGGCATTTTGCCCGCTTCTGTCCATTCAAGGAGCATGTTTGTCAAAAATGCCACAAACCGGCTGAGGTCACAACTTTTCTCCGTCTCTGAACTGCATCCAGTTTGCACTCCGGCGAGGACTCCTGATCCAACAAGGGCCACCAACCAACCAACCATAGCCTTGGAGCTAACCGGACTCATTCGGTCCCAAATACCCGTGAATGTCACTCTTATGTTTTATAACATTTTATGCATTCCAGTAATAAATTGGCGAGAAGTTTGCTTCCTTCAGGTCTGTATATTTATATCGTAATCAACTCAATAAAATATGTGGGTTGGTAGAAAAAATCCTGCGGTTGTTAGGGCCTGGGTGGGGGACAGAACTGGGGTCAGAAATCTGATCAGCATCAGGGGGAACTGGCCGCCGGGAAAGGTAATATGATGCGAGCGGTTGAATTGGCGACTTCTGTCCATGGTAAAGGAAGGTGGGTTACCCAGGAAAGGAGAGTTACCCGTTCGCCAAGCTGCTCGCTACCTGTCGCATCCACAGGTGGCGGATAGTGGCGCGGCCTTCAGTGAAGGTGCGCTGAGAAATAAGCAGGCATTCGGGTCTGGCGAATAAGCAGTCGCGGACGCAGCAGCGACAGTGTTACCAAGGCGTGGTGGGCTGAGGTCTGGCGCACCGACTGCCTTATAAAATGCCGCAAGTCCCAATGACGACACTGTGACATGGCGAGCGTGAGCCGCCATTAAATAGGTTTGCTTGCCACCACCACTGCCTTGTGGTTAGTTTCTTAAGCCAAATTGCTAGATGAGACAACCTCGAACAAATAATCCGAGCGACTGTCGGGGACCCGCCTGTATTCAAAATACCCAAGAAACCTCATGAATATGTCAACTTACGATTTTACGACCCATGCTACGGCGTCCGCGGGAACCGACGCGCTCCGCAACCCTTGTCCGGTGGTGCGGGCGAATACTATGCAAATTGGACTGCTCAACCAAAAACGGACTCTCGGTTTTGGATGCTGGAATGTGCGAACATTTCTGGAACCTGGTACCCAAAGTCTGACAGCGCACAGTCTCCATGAATATCACGTGGATGTTTGTTGCCTGTCCAAAGTCCGACTCCCCGACTCAGGCGCCCGAGAAATCAACATCCCGGGAGTCGATTCCAATCTCACCCTGTATCACAGTGGTCCGTGTGACTCATCTGGTAGACACAGCGTAACTATTGCCTTCTCGGAACAAGCCAACCGTGCACTACTGGCATGTGAACCACTCAACAACCGAATGGCTTATGTTAGACTAAAAGGCCATTTTACGAACATCTCAGTCGTCTCTGTGTATGCACCTACATCGGCGGCTGAACAGCAAGACAAAGACAATTTCTCCTCGCAGCTGCAGGAGCTAGTCGAAAGACTCCCTCACCGTGATCTGTTAATTGTTGCCAGGGCTGGAATGACCGGACTGGGCCCGGTGACCCGACAAACAGCCACCTTCTTGGTCGTTTTGGGCTTGGCTCTCGAACGGACAATGGTGAGAGGATGCTGCAGTTTGCCGAACAGAACCGACTGTTTGTTACCAACACATGCTTTCAGCATCTTCACAAACATCTACTGACTTGGTATTTGAACGATGGCCTTACGGCCAGTCAGATCGATTACATTCTAGTTTGTTCACGGTTTCGCAGTTGGATCCACGATAGCAGGTCGATGCGTGGTGCCAAAACTGGTAACGTCCACGGGTCTAACCATGCTCTCGTTCGGACGCGCCTGAAGGTTCACCTCTCATCTGCGCCCAAAATGCCACGTACGAGACGCCTTGATATTGCAAAGCTCCGGCAAACCAACACTACCGAGGCATTAAGCCCAGAAATCCGGTCCCGTCTTACGACCCAGGATGACAGCGAAGGCAATAGTAGGTGGCCATCACTGAAGACATCCATCTATGGGGCAGATGAGAAAATTCTCGGATTCACTCATCGGCGCCGCAGTGACTAGATCAGCGGAAAAACCCTGCAGCTGTCGGCCGAGACGGCTCGAGCCAGGTCCCACAACAATGTGTCCTTGCGCCAACTTCCAAAATGGACAGCAAAGTCGGCTAGAGGTGACCGGCAGAAGTATTAGTCCGAAACGGCGACTTTTATGGAGCAGACTTCAAATGTTGGTGACAATTGAAAATTGTACCAAAACATCCGCCAGGTTAGTGGTAAGCTCCCGACACTTTGTGATTCTGTTCGCCATGTGAATGGAGGCTTTATTGCTGACAACTCGGCCAAGGTCGATCGCAAACGTGAACACTTCGACCACCTCCTCAACCCATCACACCCTTCCGCTCCTTCACGGGGAAGGTTCAACCCTCTCCTGCCTACGCAGTGTCGTGTGACCTTCCTTCGAAGACGCAGTTGCCGATACAATGCAGAGGCTACGCAACACCATGGCGTGCGAAGAGGACGGTATCGCCGCAGAAATCTACAGGTCCTGTGTCGACACGCTAGCTCCTCGGCTTCATGAGGTGATTGTACAGGCGTAGCGAAAAGAGGCGGTTTCCGATGACTGGGACTCAGGCATCCTTGTATCTGTCCACAAGAAGGGAAATAAGACAAGATATGAGAACTACCACAGCATAAGTCTTATCGACGTTGCTGCAAAGATCTTCGCTATTGTTCTTCTCATGCGCCTCCCATCTGTACATGACTTGAGGACACAACCCAACCAAGCTGGATTCCGCGCTAGGCGTGGATGTGCTGATCAGATATTCACACTGAGGCGTATTCTAGAATTCCGCCATAGCTACCAGCAACCGACGGCTGTTTACTTTGTCGACTTCGCCGCCGCATTCGATTTCATCCATCGTGAGTCCCTGTGGCGAATAATGGAACTGGATGGAGTGCCGACCGAACTCATGGCCACGATTAAGGTCTTCTATCGGTGCACCACCGCACGAGTCTTTGTCCACAACAATCTCTCTCAATCGTTCGATATCCGGTCTGGTATCCGACAGGGCTGCGTCCTTTCACCTATTCTGTTTAACTACGTCATTGACTGGATTCTCGGCAAGGCCCTACATGAAGAGGACGGTGTTGAGCTTGCAATCGGACGCCGGCTAACTGATTTTGACTACGCCGATGCTATTGCGCTGTTAGCCTCAAGCTTTAGCGGTCTACAGTTGGTAGTGTCGCGGTTAAATGAGATGGCTATGTCGGTTGGCATGTCCATACATTCCGGAACGACGAAGTTGTTCTCGAGCTATATCCCTGACTAGAAGAAGGCAGCCCTGGAGATTAATGGCCATCAACTTGAAGAAGTAGACAGCTTTAAATACCTCCGGGCAAGGCTGCTACCGAATGGGCAGAGCAAGGGCGACATCGTCTCCCGTATCGATGCTGCTCGCTGCGTTTCTCAATCCTTCGAAAACGCCTATGGATCTTACGTGAAATCTCCATCGCCACGAAGATTCGTGTATACCGTGCATCCATCCGGTCAGTCCACCTTTGTGGATGTGAATGCTGGGCTGTGCGCGCTGAAGATGTGCGTAACTTGGATGTCTTTCACCACCGATGCCTGAGGATGATCTTGTGAGACTTCATCTCAAATGAGACAATCCGCATCCGCTGCGATCGTATCACGAGGATATCTCAGGCCATTCAAGAAAGTAGACTGAGGTGGTTTGGACACGTTCTCCGTCGTCCGCTCCGCGAGCTTTGCTACGCTGCCCTCGACCCACCGCCGCAGACCACGGCAGTTGCTTTAAGTTAGAATCTTCGCATGCTGCTTCTGATATTTATGACTGGCATCCCTCCGTAGCCCCGAAATATTATGATCCAGATTACAGCTTTTTACTTACAGTAGATTCCCTATCTCATTAAATGTAGTGGATTCACTAAAAATGTACTTTTGCGCAGTCAGAACACGCGGCGTGCCCCCAAACTATTATAGAAGTAAAGTAAGAACCATAAGTAAAAACAAGACACACATTGGTGGAATTGTTAGTATTTACTAGCATAAGAATATTTAAGTTACAAAAAGAACTCGAAATTTAGGAAATGGCAATATGAAAATTCACTGATCCAATGTTAAATATAAGTATATTTAAGGCATGGGAGCGGAGAAGAATGGCAAGTTAATACAAAAGAAGTACAAACGCAAGATTTTTTAAGTTAAGTTGTTTCCATTAACATTTAAAATTGTATTAAATGTGTCAGATGTGGTCACTTTCACTAAAGTTTCTTCCTAATGTGCATACTTCGTAAAAATTTCCGTTTTTAATGCACGAGAGGATCCTTGCGTGCTTTGTATCAATTTCTATTGGCAATTGCAAAAAGATTTTCTATGGTAATCATATCCCGGCTATTGAGCGGAATAAAAATACATTGAAGGCCACATACGAAAAGGCTGGTTGTTTACTAGCAAGTTAGATTACGGTAGTACTTGTAGTAAAATTCATACCATCTTGTGTATATTGAAAGAAATTTCCGTTTGTCACATTAAAAAAATATTTCGAGAGTTCGAGTGCGACGAGCTGCAGATTGTTTTCCAATTTCTGCTAAACACTTTAAAAATTTCACTGTTTTCCTTTGTTTGTCTATAAATACCGATTTTGTTCAACCGAAAACTTAGAAATAAGAAATATCTTAAAAGCATTAACCTAAATAATGAGTTTTTAAACATTCCTCCTTATGTAGCTGTCTGTGTGGGTTATGACTTTAAAATCACCGAAAAATGTCAACTCATTGCCGAGAAAAATAAATTTCCATAGCAAAAGCCTGCATGAAAACGTCTAAGATTAACCAAAAAACTTTCTATAAGAAGTTACCTCTTCAAATAGCGCTTTAGTTAGATATTTCGAAGTCGAATATCCGCGTGCTGTACCTTTTTTTGAAAATGAAGTCAAGATCAAAATGGGTATTTTGACCAGTTTTTTTACTTCCCTGAAAATTAGAAATAAATACTTTGATGGAAATGAAAGTACTTACATTTCTATGTAAACTGGAGCAGTTTTCAATATGTTCTTTTACTTCAGAGCACCGTTGTTTGATTTCAAATGCACAACAGAGTGACCGAATATATTCTTCGATATTTTTAAACCTGATAATCTTTTGTTTGCTCCGTTCCAAGTTTTTATATTCATTGATTGTCTTCTGTACTTTGACAGCATTATGACGGGGTTCTTGAACAGTGTTACTGTGAAAACGTATGATATTCCGAGGTAGTTCATGTACAGTTAAATAGGCTCAGTAATTTTGGCATACTAAAACACATTTTGGTCTCTTGTAAATTTATTATGTATCTTCAGGGTACAAAACGTAACAGATTTGTAGGGAAAAATTTTGCTAATTGAATTCATATTTCTGTCCTCAACAAAAATGCTTTATCTGCAGTAGTGGATGCGACAAAGCAAAGGGACACCGGAATGGCCATTTCTGGCTTATTAGCCGTCATCAGCCAGTCATACCCAATCTCGAGTGTTGGCACCTCCGAGATTTGGACCCCGGACCTTCGGAAATTGTGTTCAAGACACTGCCTCTAGTCCACGGGTTCCCTACTTTATCCCATGCTTTATCTAATACTTACACTTACTTCAATTTTATGGACGAAAAATAAAATCGTCCGTTTTTTTGAACAGATATAATTACCAAGTTCCGGCTCTATGAATGTTCTTTTATAGTGCAAAAGGTGTATTTAAGAAGTTCCTTTCGACAGCGTTTACTGGCGTAGGAAATTCCTCGGATATCAACTAACACTGGATTTCATTCATTTTCGCCTCTATTTTCTGCCTGTATAGCGATCTGAACGGGATTCAATTCTAGTAAACAGCATTTTGGGCCTCAGGTCAACCTGGTGAACTAAATAAACAACCTCAAATGTGTTAAATCCCCCACTCCCGTACCTTTCATCAGATATGTAATCTATTGTATCAGTAATAGTCACATTTAAGCGCTGTCTGCAGTTTTTCTGAAGAAGACTTTTTTTGCATATGGTTCATGAGTCCCGTTTTGATGGAGCCGCACCGATCTACAAATTTGTCCTTTTGAATCCGGTTTTTCCTTTTAGGTGCTTCAACGTCGCATCGAGCACCGGTTTCTGGATATGTATGCCGAACCCAAGTGCCTTGGAGCTCCAATGGGTCGGATCGAGTTTCACTGTTTATCCACCCTCCCCATTGAGCGTGATCAAATAAATGGTGGCTGTAAAGGTAGGTATATTTTCTGCTTTTTTCCATGCAAAAAACGAACTTTTTTAAATCCATCTTATGAAAAAGGCCTTTTTGCTCTGTTAAACTTTAGGCCAGGTTTTGGTTCGTCTAAGTTGAAAACCTAACAGGTTCCATTTTCCTTTCCTTAGCACGGCACCCGATTGCATGGTGCGTGATAAACACGAGGCCTAGCAAGCGAATACTTTTTTTTAGTCTGGCAGAACCTGTATAAAAATATCCCATGCCTTAAAGAATTTCAGACAGGTCGTTTTGTTTCTTGAAAAATTAATTGGTATAGGAAATTTTGATATGTTTGTGTCGGTAGGGAGTCGTGAGTGCCTGCGGACTTGGGCTGCGGCAGCAGTATAGAACTAGATGTCCAACTTAAATATACCCTGATTTCCACCTGAGCCCTTACAAACAACACCTTGGTGAATTTTCCGGCCATAAAAGGTCTGTTAAAATACATTTTAAGGAGGTACTTAGAGTCCCAGTGTAGGTGCAAGTTAGGGTGTTCCGGCTTGGATCTTGTATTCACTTTCTAGACTTTTTACTGTCAGGGCGGAAATGTTGGCAACTTCCAACTGTTGAGATTTTAGGATTAGGCTTTAGGAGCTCCTTACGGTGATTGCTATGGCACCAGCGATCCTACAAGCTAAAAAAATTCTCCGTATGTGCGTATTTAGTTACCAGCTCGCATGTGGCGTGTACAGACGGACCGCATTTCACTGTTAGTTATTGCGTCTTTACCCATTTATAATTATCCCGACTGTCTAGCTGTTGAATAGTCGCGGATTTGGGAATAGGTAGCAGGTCTGCCGTAGTCTAAGCAACTTCCCATGAAATTGGCCAGTTTGCCCTCCGTAAAAGAATGGTAGTCCCTGTCACTTGAGCTGGACGAACTTATCAGAAAAGCACTTTCTATGCATTGTCGTTTGTCCAGTCCTTAGTTGACCTTCACCTTTAAATACGATTTTAAATCGGCCAGACTCCCTAAACAGGGCTTTTTAAATTCCTAGAATTATTAGCCCTACACGACGTGTTGGATCTCAATTAAAAAGCTCGGTGATTACGTATCGCCGGAAGTGATCAGCATTTGACTAGTATAGCATTTCCTGCAGAGTTTTGCCGCCTGAGTAATACATTTAGCTGATATTTAGTTTAACCATCCCTTTGGTACGAAATTATGTCCTACAGAAGTCATGCTTCGAGGGAGACAGAGGGAGGCAGAAAGTGGTGCGCTTTATTTTTAAAATATGCTTGCACAATTTTCAGCAAAAACGTAATCTATGCCCGAAAACGACTGCGATATTCGACATCATGGATAAATGTCCTAGAAAGATTCGTCGAATATAGGCCAAATTTTACGGCATTCAAAACAACGTTAGCCTTGTGACCTTGTGCCCTCATGACCTTATTGTATATCAAATAAACAAAGAGGGATAAGAATCGGTTTATAATGGGTGAAGTAGGTTAACCGAAGTGTATATAAGAACATTTACGTGCGAGTAGAGAGCGAGCAAAAATGATGGCTCAAATTAAAAAGTAGTAGTTCGTATTTAATAGCTCGTCTAGAGACATCTCTGTTTGCTTGAATGTACAATGTTGGTCTAAGAAAAAAGAATGTTTACCCGAGTTTAAGACATTAAGCAAGTTTTTTTGTTTCTGGGATTGGACTTCAGCGTATGCATGAACACCAGTTTGCAGTTTAGAGGCTGCGCCAAACAAGCGTTTCTGAAACCTTAACTTTATGGCGTGAACATTACCTACGACGAATGGCACTTCTACCATTCTCTTATGCTGGCACCTTGATTCACTTGAACATAAACAGCATTCAGTACCGGTAAAAGAACTTGTTCACTTGCGATTCAGAATCATCACATTACATTGGGCTATCATGTAATCGGTATGCGATCCCTCAGCTCTAAGCCCACTTTCTCCCCCAGAGGCACTGTAACGGCAGACCCGCGACTACTTCTTCGAGAGAATCATGTTTTTATACTGTTTCAGCCATTAATTGAGGCTTGGTCCACCAACAGCCCTGAGCGCATGCGCGGGGTTGTCAGGTGTTAGACCAATGGTTAGGCTTCAACCTCCATCTTATCCACTTTATATTTCGACCGACTGCCTCTAATACGAGCTCAGCTAATCGAGAATACGCTTCGCCGTAAGTACCTCATTAGTGAAACCGAAATTTGCCACGAACTGGGTGCAAGGAATAATATTTTCATGATTATGAACGATATGACATAGACTTGGATTGACAAGGCCATGGCAATTCAGTACTAATCAAGTAGTCATTGTTACATTTATGTTTCTTTAGGTGACCGGAAAGAAGCTTCATCCAAAGCTGAAATCCTGACGTTACGGAAATATCTAGCAATTATGCTACATAATAATTAGAAGTTAAACCCCACTGAAGTAATATTTTTTATCGAAAACACCTTTTAGAGTTTCGGTTAAAATTTTATGCAATATCATATCTACTGTGCGTCTTCGTTCTTCAGTTCATATTCTGCTATTATATCAGCTAACTCCTTTTTCACCGAAGTCGTGCAGAATTTGAAGACGGAATTATTCTATCTGAATTATACCTTGCCCTTGTACTGTCAGCCAGTCTTCCAATTCGTTGTTTGTAAGTAGATAGGTGACGCGTTTCCTACGCCAAATGAAGGATACTCTAGCCTCCTTGGATGCACAAACCTGCATATGTGTAACTAGGCAACGTACGTGCTCGATCCAATCTTCCCTACCCAGCCTCGTTGGTAGGGAACTTGTTGCGAGGGTGCACATTTTTGATTTTTTATCTTTCGTTTGTTGACGACGAGCAAATTTATTTCGTTTGCAAAGTACGACAGATTCCTTTTTCTGCAGGAGCGTATCCATGATAACTATGAAAGTGGCTTTGAGAAAGGAACTTTCTGCTTATTGTGAAACCTGCTGAGAGGTCTCATTTAAGAATGAAAGCCTTAGATATTAAAAGGGGATTGATTGATTTTTAGACCTTAAGCGTTCAACAAGACTTCATGCCCTAAAATATTCGAACTACTTCTAAAAATTATGATGAATTTAATAGAGAGGGGCAGAAACTTATTGTAATCACGAGCTGCCCACTGGCACAACTAATTGTGCCCCGGTGCACTTTTTTTACCCGAAATCACTATAGCACGTTAACAAAGCACACCAGAAATATTTTTGGTGCGTGCATGTTTCCGACCCCAAAAACCTGATCCTTTCTACAGATCTGCAGGCCATCTAAGCATTTATTTTAACGTGTAAGTAGCTTCGGGTCACAGTTTCGAATGTTGCGCTTTTAAATCCGAAAAAGTCCGGACCCTTGCCTGATATCAACCTGCACTTCCACCCATTTGCAAAGTCGCCTTCAGTTACACACGCAAAACGCCTTTTAGACAACGGTTTTCTTCTCCCTTTGCAATTTCATCAGGAGTTGAAAGTTTACTCATACAGGGCCCAATTGCGATGACTGCACTTCTACACCCGTTTCGATGTTTTGACTATGGGAGTGTTTTTAGTAGTTTTGGCCGATGACCTTAAGTTTTTGCTGTTACAGTTTTACCACACGGGTCTGTCAGATGGCAGGAATTCGTGACGTCATATTAAGGCATTAAATTTTAATGCTTTATCGAATGAGAAAAGATGCCTCACATCAGTCCGTTGACGGTTGAGTGCTGCCTTCCCACGGAAAATTTCAGGGCACGACTATCAAAGCCAGTAAAATGACTGCGTAAAGCCTCCTTTTTTTATCCGCCACTAAGACCGTAGGGACTCATATTTCAGTTTGTCAGTGTTAATTTCTTTCCTTGTTCAAATGCCGCAGATGACTCAACATTCACCTGTGTAGTTTTTTGTCCTAAACGGCTCTTTTCTTGAGAGGTTTTGTAAGCGTTGAAATATAAAGTAGGCGTCCTATCTCGCAACATGATAATCAAAATTCTGAAGTGTGTTTTTGATTCAAAAAGGATCTTTTATTTAAGACTGTAATAGTAATGATCGTGCAGCATAATCCCCAGATATTACCGTCATTTCGGGATGCCGGATTTTGATCGAGCTTCGTTCCCGTTGCCTGCAAAACCGCCTACTCACAGAAGATACCGGGTTTTTTACAAGGCTTCAAATGCCTTGTTGAAATCCACTAAAACCAGCTCTTACTGGAGTGACTCTGGTAAACATCTGGTGGATTCTGGGTTAAATGCTTGGGAAGGCCTCCTCCGACACCCAGCTAAGTGATTCAAAATTGAGAGGTTCCATATGCTGCAGTTCACTGGGTAGTACCTTGACCCGAGTGCGGCCCCGTATGTCAGATAGTTAAAACGTTTTCTTGTCCTCAAGCCTTACCTTTGCTTTCAGGTCTTCAAATCCCACCGAGACCGGAGAGATTTTATCCATTTGGGTCATACTGAATTCCAAAGTACCAGTGGTACGACAGAAATGAATATGCTACTTCCAGGAAGCAGTTCAGAAGTAGAAAATGTGATCGCTGGAACAAGAAGTTTATTTGCCTGACGTTTCGGTTTCTATCGAGAACCCTTAATCATAGGTAACCGTAGAGTAATTTGATACATGCACAGAGTAGGGTCATATATGGACAGATTGATCAATATTAATATGCGAAAAAATTCGAGTTCCTGATAGAATATTCCTTACATCACCCCCCGAGAGATGAAGATTAAGAAGAAACGATTTCTGAGACCAAGGTGTATTTTGGCTGACGTTTCAAAAGCGTGCTCGCTTCCATCGTCAGAGCATGGTGTCTGTACTCCTGTTTGCTCGTGCCCTCACGGGCCTCTTTATGACCAGCTGTGTCAAGTTTTTTTGTGTCTCATGAGCGTTTCCACCTGCTTTGTTCGCAGCTGCCGGCTGTCGGTCCTGTTTATCTCTCTCCGTCCGACCTATTGCTCCGTCCTGAGCCGATGTTAGCCTTCTGCGGAGCGCTTGGTAAGCGGGATGAAGGTCCATGGCTTTGTTTAGTGTGCCAGTCTAGAACCAAATTTCTAGCAGCAATCTGGCCATCTTGCCGTTGGCTCGTCCTATTACCTTCGCTTTTTCAAAGGCGAATGTGTGGTTCTGCTGCTTTACGTGGTCATAGACCAAAGACAGCTTATCCTCGTGGTTGATTGCATGCTGATGCTCATGCAACCTTGTGCCAAGGCGTCTGCCCCTTTGACCGACATACCTTAGAGTGCAGTCTTAGCATGGTATGTTGTAGACCACAGCTGTCAAAGGTAGCGGGTCTTTGGGCCTCATGAGCTGCTGTCTGATGGCTGACTCCGGTCTATGAGCCACACCGATCCCGAATGGTTTCAGGATTCTTGCAGCTGCCTCTGATACATTCCTCACGTAAGGGATTGCGAACCAGAACTTAGGGTCCTCTCCTTTCGATCGCTCATGGTGGGACTTATTATGGCACTTACGTCGATGTACAAATGAAGAAACTGGTAGACGGAAAGATAAAGACAACGGTCTACCGCAATGCAACCAACACCATGCGCATTTTCCACTTCAGAAGCAACTATCCCGTCGGTCACAAACGCAGTTGTATTAGAACCCTCTTCCAGCAACAACCCCGACAACAATGAACATAATTGTCGTCTAATTGCCAATAGAGGAGAATATACGAGTTCCAGGCAGCAGTTCCGAAGAAGAAGATGCGATCACTGGAACAAGGACTTTATTTTCCTGACGTTTTGGATTCCGTCGACTAAGGATTCCCGATGTCGTCTAATTATCAAGCCCCCATCCAACGTGGGCAACGAAATCGTGGCAATTAATCACTCGAAGGCGGACTGCAAATCCGTCACCCCACCAATTATTGCCCTCCCCCAGCGGTGGTTACGGCAACTAATAATTATAGTGCGCATTTGAGTGGCCGCTACAAACTATAAATGCTGAGCAATCTGTGCATATACCACCCTACTCTGTGCATGTATCACAGATATCTACGGTTACCTATGATTAAGGGTTCTCGACCGAATCCGAAGCGTCAAGCAAATAAAGTTCCCGTTCCAGTGATCGCATCTTCTTCTGCAAACTGTCCATTTTCCAGTACATATGCATAATTTGCCAGTAATCCCCATAAAATGCAAAGTCATGACCTAATTCTCGCAATATTCGAAGACCCACAGGTGTCCTTCACTGTTGAAGAGGAGGAGGAGGAAGAGGGCGACTTCATCCTTCCAGACGCCTTCAGTGACCCTGATGATTCTGACCACGCCGAAGACAGCGAGGGTGAACAGACGGGTGAGGAGGAGGGCGGAGCAAACCGCCAAAAGAAGATCATGAAGAGCGTATCTGTGGGGGTAAGCTGGCTGATTACTCACTTTGCCACGCAACAGTGCGTTGTTCGAACCGCTCAGCTTTATGATGAGGTGACTGGCGCCGTGTGAACCTACGCCTAGGCGTGCCACCAAAATGTCATGTATAACATTTTTACAAAAGCGCTGTTCCGTTAATGTCTGCTGGGCCCTAGTTTTCATTTTCAATGTCAGCATACTCTGGACAAGGTTTCCTACAGAACGAGTACAAGGAGGAAACTTTTTAATTATACTTTTCGGGTGTAACCTCCTCCATTATTCTTCTTCTTCTTCTTCACCTCTCCGTAGGTTTCCCATAGCTACCACAATCCAGCTCTCGCTAAAGGCCTGACGTCGTAGATGTTCGTCTTTTACGACAAAATTCCGCACTGCCTTATAGTGGCCTGTATAGAATAAGAGTTCCTCCAGCTGTAGGTGTTTCACTACCGACCTCCGGATTGTTAGCTCTTGGTACTTCACAGTATATTTCAGACAAAAAGTGGAGTAGATCCGGTCTGTTCAGTTTAAGGCAAAAGCTTGTGCTATTACAAGCGCGCACGTTTGATGTTCAGCGGCGATATTCCGGGAAACAGACAGCATAACAATGCACGCAGACGTTGGATTACCTACCGACCCTGCCGCTCATTTTTGTGGTTTCCTGAAATATCATTTTATTATGCAAGTTGCAGCTAACTTTGTTAACCTTCGAGTTTTTTTAAAGGCATCCCTGAGTGCAGTTCACTACGCCACCAAGCTGGCCTCTCCCCAAATCTTTTTCACGTCTCACTGTTATTTTTGTGTTTGTCCTTCAGCAAATCAAACAAAAGGTTGTTCGTCTGCTGAAGCGCCTCAAGCTATTTGACCCGAATGAGGTGAGTTCTGCGTTGACTCAGTCCTACCTACTAGCAACTTGTGCGTGACTTCAACCACATCACTCCCGCAACTTAGTTGCCAAACTGCTCACCTTGCTGTTTCCACCGCCCCACATTTACGACTGACACTCAGTCTTTTTACCAACATTTAACCCTTCCTTATGTAGCCGTTCGGAAGTCTGTATCCACAGTGGGGTTAGAACAAAAGAGAGACTTTATCTCAGAAAAAAAGCACCGGCAAATACCGGACTGTTTCCGATGTACAGTATAGGCTTGCCATCATAAGAATTCAAAATAAAATGCGCTCGAACGAGCAGCTTCGCCAATCCATCCTGATCGTAGGACGACACTGGGCATTTCAGTTTTCTCTTAAAGACGAGAATCTACAGCAAACAGCAATTTATAAACCGGATGTTACGCAGACGTTATTACCTTTTCTATACTGTTGACCATCTGGTAAAAAGGTGATAGTCCGCCCCAAGGCATCGGAGCTAAATTCAACTGGGAATCGCACAGCGCTCTCATTACCACAATCGCATCACCCCAGTTGACATGTTGCAGGAGAGGGAAGGGGGGGGGGCTTAAAGGGTCACATCAAAGATGCGCTGGACCAACAGGGATGTTAGATCAAGACATACCAGTCGCACCTATAGCAAATGCCACACTTGCGGGGTCTAGGTGTAGAGTGCCTCAGTCACCTGCGTCCCCCTTCTTGACTATCATGACACAGCATCTATGAGGAACGGGAAAGAGATTTTAGTAGCAGAGGACCCCGGAATGGCCATTTCTGCCATTATTGTTGGTAGGTGGAAGGAGTTGCGTCTTACCATTTATGCGCCATCTTATTCATTTCGAACAGAAGATGATGCTGGCGACGGCTACAATTCCCAACACAAAACAAATTTCTTCAGACAGAACTGAATAGGCGAATTCATAGAAGCGGTTCGGAAGGAGAAAATGTGATCGTTGTAAAAAGAAAATTATTGCCGCGGATCTGTGAATAGGTTGAGGCCTCACGAAGGGTAAATTTTCCCATCGTCGGGCCGATCTAAGTGCGTCGTGCCCAAATAAATTGCCAACACAAGCGAACATATTGTCCCAATGATAAAGTCTTCTCAATTGCTTCCTGGGAAACGCATGTTCGCTTGTGTTGGCAAACTTCTAACTATTATGTCACGGGTTCCAGCCTTTGGGTTTGCCAGGCTTGACGATGGGTATGGCCAAGAAGCCTGAAATGGCCATTGCAGCTGCCGTTTTCGCTAATCTGATAGTCGTTAAGGCTGGTGTACTGTACCCTCTGTTCCTGTCTATATGCATCAACATATTTACCTTATCATTTGCTATTGTGTCCAATGAGCGTTTTTCATTCGTCTCGTTTACGTTGATATAATCTCCTTCAACCTCCAGCTAGACCACGGCAGTTGCCTTGAGTTAGAATCTTCGCATGCTGCTTCTGATATTTATGACTGGCATCCCTCCGTAGCCCCGAAATATTATGATCCAGATTACAGCCATTTACTTACAGTAGATTCCCTATCTCATTAAATGTAGTGGATTCACTAAAAATGTACTTTTGCGCAGTCAGAACACGCGGCGTGCCCCCAAACTATTATAGAAGTAAAGTAAGAACCATAAGTAAAAACAAGACACACATTGGTGGAATTGTTAGTATTTACTAGCATAAGAATATTTAAGTTACAAAAAGAACTCGAAATTTAGGAAATGACAATATGAAAATTCACTGATCCAATGTTAAATATAAGTATATTTAAGGCATGGGAGCGGAGAAGAATGGCAAGTTAATACAAAAGAAGTACAAACGCAAGATTTTTTAAGTTAAGTTGTTTCCATTAACATTTAAAATTGTATTAAATGTGTCAGATGTGGTCACTTTCACTAAAGTTTCTTCCTAATGTGCATACTTCGTAAAAATTTCCGTTTTTAATGCACGAGAGGATCCTTGCGTGCTTTGTATCAATTTCTATTGGCAATTGCAAAAAGATTTTCTATGGTAATCATATCCCGGCTATTGAGCGGAATAAAAATACATTGAAGGCCACATACGAAAAGGCTGGTTGTTTACTAGCAAGTTAGATTACGGTAGTACTTGTAGTAAAATTCATACCATCTTGTGTATATTGAAAGAAATTTCCGTTTGTCACATTAAAAAAATATTTCGAGAGTTCGAGTGCGACGAGCTGCAGATTGTTTTCCAATTTCTGCTAAACACTTTAAAAATTTCACTGTTTTCCTTTGTTTGTCTATAAATACCGATTTTGTTCAACCGAAAACTTAGAAATAAGAAATATCTTAAAAGCATTAACCTAAATAATGAGTTTTTAAACATTCCTCCTTATGTAGCTGTCTGTGTGGATTATGACTTTAAAATCACCGAAAAATGTCAACTCATTGCCGAGAAAAATAAATTTCCATAGCAAAAGCCTGCATGAAAACGTCTAAGATTAACCAAAAAACTTTCTATAAGAAGTTACCTCTTCAAATAGCGCTTTAGTTAGATATTTCGAAGTCGAATGTCCGCGTGCTGTACCTTTTTTTGAAAATGAAGTCAAGATCAAAATGGGTATTTTGACCAGTTTTTTTACTTCCCTGAAAATTAGAAATAAATACTTTGCTGGAAATGAAAGAACTTACATTTCTATGTAAACTGGAGCAGTTTTCAATATGTTCTTTTACTTCAGAGCACCGTTGTTTGATTTCAAATGCACAACAGAGTGACCGAATATATCCTTCGATATTTTTAAACCTGATAATCTTTTGTTTGCTCCGTTCCAAGTTTTTATATTCATTGATTGTCTTCTGTACTTTGACAGCATTATGACGGGGTTCTTGAACAGTGTTACTGTGAAAACGTATGACATTCCGAGGTAGTTCATGTACAGTTAAATAGGCTCAGTAATTTTGGCGTACTAAAACACATTTTGGTCGCTTGTTAATTTATTATTTATCTTTAGGGTATAAAACGTAACAGATTTGTAGGGAAAAATTTTGCTAATTGAATTCATATTTCTGTTCTCAACAATAATGCTTTATCTCATACTTACACTCATCTCAATTTCATGGACGCGAAGCAAAATTTTCCCTTTTTGTGAACAAATATAATTACAAAGTTCCGGCTCTTCATGAATGTTCTGTTACAGTTCAGCAGGTATAAGTAACCAGTTCCTTTCCGCAGCGTTTTATAGCGTAGGAAATTCCTGGGATGTAAACAAACACTGGATTTCACCCATTTCCGCCTCTATTTTCTCCCTGTATACTGATCTGAACGGAATTCAATTCTAATTTACAGCATTTCGGGCCTCAGGTCAACCTGGTGAACTCAATAAACAACTTCAAATGTGTGTTAACTCCCCCAGTCCCCTACCTTTTATCAGAAAATCTACTGGAGACACGGAATTTCGGTTTTTGTGATGTCTATATCTTTCTGCAGCTTTCGTTTCTTGTCGCGTTGTATTTGTAATTGCGGCTTTTGCACTCTGCCCGCCCCTCTTTACGTTCCTCTCGTTCCTTTGACTGACAGGACATTGACGCATGCACAAATTCTCACTTGTGGGACGACTTCGACAAGATGGAAGCCATCAGTGACGCCGACGAGGAATCGGATCCGGACGGTGCTGAGTCCATCTCCTTCCACAGCACTCCCCGCCCCAACATCAGACCCTTCTTTGGTCATACGGGCAGTTCTGAGGAGACACTGAGCGTGGTGAGTCGCAGTGCTCTTTGATTTGCATCACCCTACGGATTCGATGTTTCCAGCAGAGGCTGCCTTGGTAAATGAAGACAACGTGTACATAGATTGGACACTTGTAGGAAGACATTTTTGTATTATTGTTTTTGTTATCATCACAACTTTAGTCGGTCTTCTCATGGCAGAAGAATATAATGGGGAAAATTTTGACGAGGTCCACCTGGCGCAAGGGCGGGGACTCCTGCGTGAATTAAGTCAAAGAAGCAGTAGGGTTGCACTGCACCTATCGCACACTCCTTCTCCCGGTACCCGTTGTCATTATCGAGTCAAGGAACCCATGGGCGGTTGAAAGGACAGGTAGCTGGTGCGATCGTAATCACACCCCCTCCCCTCCCAGGCGCCGGCCGCCGTAACAGACTCGGATTTACCGGAGTGAAAAAGTCATTAAAATCACATTAAGTAAAAGTCATTGTAGCCCGATTCTCAGTACACCAGCCGGCCACCTCATAGAAACATACATTGGGCTGAATGTGAGGTCCGCGTTATTTTTTCAGCTGTCAAACTTCCGCACCACATCTTTTAGCTCGCCGTGATAGTTTCAAGCGCCTCTATTTCCATTCCCAGACCCCAAGCACGACATGATTACTAAGCAGTTGGGTACAGTCATTGTTCGGAAGGTCGCACTCATCAAGCCGATGATATCTTCCCCGTGGTGCCAATACATTGCCACCTTATGGCTCTCAGCCTGAAATCAGCTACCTGCTGCCTAAAGGAGGAACTCTCGCATATCGGCTCCGTATCATGCACCACGTTACCAAAACCGTGATAGTTTAATTGCGTGTGGAGGACTTAAGCTGATTCTTTTTCCGAAGGAGCAAAAATATCACCCCTAGGTAGCCGAAGTCTGGTGACTCAGTTGTAACGGATAACCAAGTAGAAATTTATCTTGTCGCCAGTATTTAATGCAAGATCGGAATTTATATCTGATGTCTTAGACGTCTCGGCCGATTTATAATGATTCCGTGTCGACGACGACGCCGTTAAACTCATTTTTATTGTTCTTCCTGAGAGGTGTCGTTTTTTTGCATATTTTACCATGTTAGATACCTCATTTACTCATACAGATTTTTTGCATGAGTGGGGAGCGCTTATCTATCCTAATCACAAACCGGAAATGCGCTTTTTCGCTAGGCCTTCGTCGCCGATAGTATGCCGAATCACAGTTGAATTTTGTTACAGAAAAAGGCGGGGACAGCGAGATTGCCATTTCTACTTTATTTGTCGTCATCACCAGTGGTAGTCCGACTCCTGACTGCACAAGTGGGAAGTAGATTTCTTTTTGTCATCACATTTCCTGATTTCTATATATGTTGTGAAAGCGAAAATTATTTGAGATGGAAATAATTTTATTGCACTTATTTTCGAGTCGGATTCCCCAGCTTGTAGGATGACGATTTAGGGCTCGTGCAGACCCACCGCGGATGTACTGACGCATGTGATGTCAGAAACGAATGACAGTCCTTTTTGTGAGCCCGTTAAGATATTATAGTACTCAGGCTATTGGAGGTATAAAAAGTTGTTTTGAAAATGGTGCAGTCCTAGGTGGCTAATAGTTGAAGCTTTTGCGTGTACAAAAATATAAAAACCAACATAATTTCGATTAAATAAAGTAGTTGGATCAACTGCATTGTGTGTCGTTGCCCCTGTTGGATCAAGAGTTCACATCGGAGTCCAAACTGATTGTAATCGGAAGACGGAGAAATGTCGCGACCTCAACTGCCTTGAGCCAAAGGTCCACGGGGGTGAGTTCGGTGCCTGGCTAGGAACTGCAGGCGAAAAAATGTTGACAGTCATGTGGAGGAACACCACAATCGGAACAGCCGTCGGATTTGGACGGGTCGAGTCGGTCTTGGTGCTGGCGGAGGAATATTGAGTATCCGTTGCGTAGTTGAGCCAACGTACAGCGAGTGACCCTCGGGAGTTGCTGTTCGGAGGCTGCAATTGTAGGTGGATATTCACCCAAAAGGACCGTGGAATGGTAGCTTAGCTTTGCTTCGACAACGGCTTTCTGATGAAGACGCTGAAAACCTGTCATTATGGCAGAGCCATTAACGGATAGACCTGAGAAACATGACGCGATAGTTTCCTTTTGAAGAGCTCTATTAGACAAACAAACGCTGTGGTGGCGTTCAGAAGCGTGGCAATGGCGGTAATTAGGATGGCCGGGTTGCGAACAGGTCTACCAAAACTGCTGCATAGAGCCCTGAGGAACGCTGCAAGTCTGCTTGCGGGGCTTAGAGAGAACACCACGGAACAGGACATGATCGTGGCGGCCAGGGATGTAAGCCGCCAACCATCGGACCAGGCTAGTCGGGACGTTCAGGGAGACCAATTCCTGTGAGTGCTTATCATGGTTAACCCAGCTGAAAGCGCGTGACGGGTCGACTGAGACAGCCATGGTATGTGAAGCGGACTTCTGTTGATTTAAGCCCTCGAGGATGGCGTCACTTAACTAGAAGAGCGCCGTTTTGGTGCCTTGACCTGATCTAGCAAGACAGATATGCTGGAAGCGACATAATTAGATGTATCAGCCGTTCCAGGATCTTCGCCAGTAGACTGGGGAGGAAAATTGAGCGATACAAGGTCGCTAGACTAGGGTCTTTACCCACTTTCACCAGAGTGATAATAATTGAGTAGTGCCGAAAATCGGGGATGATTGAGTTAGCCAATGAGAAATTGAAAAGGACAGCGATGGAGGCCACCACCTAAGGGTCAATGTGGTGCAAATGAATAGGCACTTGGCCATCTGGTCCTAGGGCTTTCGACGCTTTCGTTTTCTTGTTGTCGGTGAGGATAGCATCTGCAGGAAACGAAATGTCCGTGGGCGGGCCTTTAGGAGGAGGTGACAAAGGGAGCACTGGCTTTTGGGACTGGGCACCGAGTGGGGCGAAAATAATTTATTTATCTTGGTGGCAATCTTACCATTGTTCGAAATGGAGTGGCCGTCCCCGAAGCTAATAGATTGGTTAAACGTGTCAACCCGGGGCTTGGTTAGATTGCGTAGAAGTTTACAAGTGGCAGCTGAGTTGCCTTGGAAATTAAAATCTGCAACTAGTTCGTGCTAGCGTTGATATTTGTCGTCGTTGACGGTCCTGGCGATCAAGCCGTTCAGTTGGCCGATGCGCGGGTTATTGACATAACCTGCTCGTGTATCATCTGTCTCGCTTTGGGTCGAATAGTTGGGACGAAGTAGGGGAATGCGACCGTTCGGCATGTGGTGACTTGCTGCTGCCAGAAGCAGTTGACAAAGGGCTCGCTCCACCGTATGGACGCAAGTCGGAGGCGGTAGGAGATCGATCAAAGCTTCCCATCCAGCGGTAAAAGCTGCCCAATCAGCTCGCTTGAAGTTGAAGTGCTTGTTTGGGGCCTTGCTACGGTCGGTGGCGGCGGCGGCGGTGGCCACTTCCAGTCGTATAAGGAGGTGATCGCCCCCTAAGATAATTTCCGTGTTCCACATGGTGAAAACTACCAGGTTGAGATTTAGGAGGGAAACATCGGGTTAACGGGAGGGCCGTTGTGCTGTCCTCGTTAAAGGCTGCGAAAGGATCGTGTTCTAATTCATGGGCCATCAAGTTAGAGCACCACTGGTCATGTCGGGCATTGAAATGACCTAGCAGTAAACTTTTTCCAGAAGGTAGGTAGGGAGCGAGGCAGGCGGTGAAACCGGGAGGTAAACTGGAAGTTAGAGAGATGTAGACGTTTACGACGGTTAGAGGCACCTGGCCAATGTCGAACAAAATCGCTTATACTTCCATGGGGTCGGCACTAGGCAGAGGGAGCTGATGGTGGGCAATGGATTTTTCCACCCAGAAGGCCAAACCTCCGTCATTGTTGCAACCGCGGTCATAACGGACGATCGTGTAGTTGGCATAGGAAGGGACGTTGCTGGAGTTAGTCCACATTGTCTCTTGCATAGCCGCCACTGCCATGCTGGGTGAACGCATGAAGGCGAGGAGCTAGTCAGGCTTGCCAAGAAGACCGTTGCCGTTGAACTGCAGAAGCTTATGGCTAGGCAGCGTGGCGAGCTCAAAGACTTGAGCATTTCGGTGGAAGGCAGGAATAGCAAGAGGCGCAGGAGCGGGTAGAGGCACGGGACATCTTGGGCAAGTAAAACTGGACAACCAATTGGCAGGGAAGATATGATCGCTGATCGTGAGGTCTCACTGTGGTCGGCGTGTTTTTTTTATGAACGCACCAATTCGCCATGAAAAGTGATTGCTCTCTTGTACTCCCCCTGATGTTTCATAAATTTCGCTGCCTCGCATAGGCAAAGGTCAGAAAGCTTGAGGTAATACACTATTCTCAATGGCAAAATGGCAACGCTTAAAGTTATGCGATTACCTGAAAGACATCTGCGGCAGACAATTTTTGGGGCAAATCCCTTTTTTCTAACTGCATAAATTACATTTAGGTATTTTTTAAGCTACCAAAAGCTGTCTGAGCATAGTAATTAATTTAATTTTGACAATTCGCTTTACTTTTGCCGCCTCGGACAAAATTTACCCGGCAAGTGTGAAGTATTTTCGATTTAGATGCGTGCATGCACTTACTAATTTGCTGTTTTTCATTCATGAGCGATGCGTGACATTACAAATGCCTTCGAATCAATGCAATCTGTTCGGAAGCAACGACTTGCATCGCCGAGCTACCGCGACGAACCAGAGACATCGCTTTTTTTTAGACTGTCCCTTACCCATCCGCATGCGTCCTCCGAAGCCCCTAATCATCGTACTTTCTTTTACTTGTTACGGCTGTGATCATGCCTGATCTAGCGTGCCTCAGTGATGTCACGGACGTTACCTCTCCACGCGTTACGATCCGTAGCAGTAAACCTGGAAAGCTCCACCTATTCTCTTCTCCATCGATAAAAACCGAAGATTGAAAGTCCAAGAACTGATTTGATGTCTTGGCGAACGTTATCGAGTTAAGTCTTGAGTTGCACATCTCTTCCGCACCTCAAGGTGAGCCGCGGCGCCGGATCGATGGCAGCATAGCACAGCTCGTGAGGCGGACGACGGAGAACGTGCTTAAACCCCCTTAATCGTATAACCATGCCTAACCACCCCGACCTCCGGACAGTCGCAAACCTCTCCCCCATGCTTGCTGTTCGTTGGCTGTTTAAACGTTCGCTACTGCACCCTCATGTTTATAACTGTACAGGCCAGAGGAAGAATAATCGAAAACGTATGCTTGCCGAGCTATAACATCCTATGCACGGCGATATTTAAAAATCCTTTCAAATAATACCCGAAGTATATATCTTCCAGGGTTTAGTAAAATCTTCACTATGACAGACCGCTCATTCCTTGCGAAGGCTTTCCATGGGCTATGCAAGAATTTGGGGGAACTCATTTAGTTTTTGGGCAACGACGGTAGGCTTGATCCTATACGCAAAAACCGTACTTTTGTCTCGAAGGTGAGGTTGCAAAAGAACATTTTTCGAAAACCGCATTCAGCCCCCCCGGTCGTTGAACAACAAACGGGAATATCATTTTAAAATAATATCACAAGGAAACCGCTTATTATGACGTCGTGGAGTGTCTTTTGTAAGATTACTCTCCCCATTCTAGCGACCATGGTGTTCACTGTCTCAAGCACTCCTTCAAATATCACTTAAAACCTCGCCGTATTGTCAATTAATTGTCCGGGAAGATGGCTTGCAAAAATATATGAAACATTTCAAATGAGGGAGTCCACATGGTTATTTTGACATTGAGTCCGTTGAGCATTTTTATGCTGATGCGGTTTCGATCATATTTTTTGGACTTTTGGAGTACGAGTACCGTTCACTGAAGAAATTGGATGTTCACTGCTAAGGCTGATGTGGACTATGTCGTTGATGGTCTTCTCTGATAATTTCGGTGCACTTTGCTGACTACTACCGAAAATATTTCTGGCCTGAAGGAAATTTCGTTGTCTATTTGCGTTGAGGTCCTTTCTGTAATCTTGTTTGGATTGAGACAGTATTCGGAATTATGTTGAAAATCCTGCGGGCCGCATAAATTCTATAGTATTTTTAATGACTCACGTGTCGTCCCGTTTCGAAAAATTCCATATTGATGGAAGGCAAGCAGTACTAAAATACTTTACTGTATGTTCAGTCCTTTAACCGGCCACTTGTGTATGCATGGAAATCAGGGGCGGTTTCGTGTGTTGTTGCTCGTTTTTCGACCATGCAATTATGCTGATTTAAAAATGAACATTTTTGAAGTAGAAAGTTGTGTTGCTTTTTGAAATTGGTGCAATTAATGATTTGCGTGAACTAATCAGTCATGTTTAAAGTTACCAAGCATAGTTTTGGTAAATCTTTCTCATTTACATCAACTTCTTCGAGTGGAGGAACACGTGAATTTGCGCACATGTAGTCCGCACGGGTCGTTTGCAAATAAAACTGCTCGAGTGTACGAAGTGGTTCACCCTCGCGCAGAATGTACACTTTGGTTATTAATCAACTTAGGAAGCGTATGTAATTTCAGTGAACTGTTTCCAACTGAGTAGCTTGACTTCAATCGTCATTCTAAACCAGCTTGATAACATGATCTGTGTTGGGGCTGGAAAACCTGCCTCACTCTTTAATCGTGAAGTCTAATGCTATTAATAAATTAAACCATGTCGAACTAAATGGTCAAAATGAAATTTTGTTCTTTCGGACGACGATGTAAGTATGCGTATTGAAATGACCCTTTTTACATTGTCAAAGGGTGAAGGGGGAAAGAGAGACTGAGAACGTGTGACTATGGACGTGTAATAAGAAATGAGCCCATGTGTTAATTTACATATAACGCAAATTAGCCCCACACTCATCGTGGGATTGACACCCTTTTACACAGTGTTCTACTCAATAACAAATTCAACAGTAGTAGGGGAGTAAAGCGGATTTTAATAATTCCTTCGGACCTATGTGAAAAACTAGGTGGCCTCGGTGGTGTTCGAACCCACGCCAGCAAGGGTAAGGCTTTAGTGTAGTCAACGCTCTTGTCAACTGAGATACGAGGTACATACCTATCCTACGGCAACGTATGCAATATACCATTAGAAATACAGTTGGAAATATGTATCACTTGAAAGAATCCATTTTACGGCATTTAGTGTTTGGAGGTGGTAGCAAAGCTGTTCTTTCAGAAGTCGAACATATGCTTTGGCTGAAATATCCTGGGAGTTTGTGGCACCTAAATAATCCATTTCATCATTTTGGCTGACATTTCATGAGATAGGCTACCTACAGCATACCTCGGGTTTTTCGCAGATACCTTAACAATTGGGTAGGTGTCGGCTGTGTAGCATCAACTTGACGAACGTGTCACTACTCTAATGATTTCGACGAAAATTTCGGTAGCACCTCCCGCAACTCAGCTGAATTATTATGTACAGTCCTGCTCGAAGTAATTATGAAATTTCTTTCTGGTCTTTGTGTTGGTTCCGATAAAAAACTTAATGGAGTCAATACAAGCAAAAATGCGAGTCCTAGGAAGTAATTGAGGAAAAGCAGATGCGATCTCTGGGACGCGGGGAATACCCAAAACAATACTGGAGAAACCTGCGCAGAAACAATATCAAACCCTCCTCAGCTACGCTAAGAAGATATGCGGAAAGTCATCTAGACACCGTTCGAGACGAAATTCAGGAGCTCCAGCGGAACCTGTGCCAGAAGACTGCTGTCCTCGACCATCTTGAAAATTCTGAGAGACAAGCCTTCGAGAACTACGTACAGACAATCAGAAATAGGCGAACCGAGGTCAAGTGGACCAAGCTCCTACGAAGTCTCCAACCTGTGAAAACATAGCCAGTGCTTCCGAACAATCCGGAGCAATACGTGCATAACCTTTCGTCACTACATCTTAACAAGACGCTCCTAGAAGTATTATCTCTTGGTCCTAAGTTTTGCGTGCCACAACGGAAGCAAAAACAGCCAGACCTGGCAATACAATTTGAGAGTCTCTTCAGTCAGACCTCGGACCAAAAACCCTCAGAGGCCAGGGAAGTTGATTACCTGAAATCGACTCTTGTCAATTGCTGTCATCAATACTTAAGAAAGGCTCCAAAATCCATTGGCCCCCTGACCAAGGCTCATATCGATAGCCTCAAGGAGCTGCGCCGAAATGAAAACATATTGAATACAAGACCGGACAAGGGTTCGGGGATTGTGTTGATGGACAAGAAAGATTACGTGACAAAACTTGAAGAAATATTATCAAATCGCACAAAATTTTCACAATCCGATAAAGACAAAGACAGGACTGAAGCTGTTGAAGACAAACTGACAAAGTTACTTAAAGAGCTGCACAAAGAAGGACGTTTAACAGAAAAGGAGCTGGAGGAACTAAGACCGGTTGGTACTACAATACCAAGAATGTATGGCCTCCCGAAAATCCATAAACAAGGTGTGCCACTCCGTCCGATCTTGGACATGAGAAACTCACCGTACCACGCCGTGGCAAAATGGCTTGCCGAAAAGTTGAAACCACTTCAGAGCCGCTTGTACCCAAGAAGCCTGAAAGACACGTTTGAATTCGTGGAGGCTGTCAAGGATACTAATATTGGCGAAACGATGATGCTTCATTAGATGTATCCTCACTGTTCACCAACGTCCCGGTAGTTGAAACCATAGAATATCTATGCGACTTCATACGGGAAACACACTACCATATAGGGATGACAGTGGAGAGGCTGAAAGATCTCCTGACATGCTGTACACAAAATGTACAATTTATCTGTAATGGCCGCTTATACAGGCAAATTGACGGAGTGGTCATGGGCTCACCACTTGGACCATTCCTGGCAAATGTCTTCATGGGCAAGATCGAGGAAACGAAGCTCAAAGATACTATCAATGACCTTAAGTTCTATGGTCGATATGTGGATGACATCTTTTGTCTGACAAAGAAGACCGCTGATATCGATGGTCTTGTCCAAAAATTTAATACCGCCCACACAGCACTCACATTTACAGTGGAAACAGAGGCGAACGAGGAACTCGCTTTCCTAGACGTCCTCTTACACAGAAAAGAAGATGGCTCGATACAACGCCGACTATTTAGAAAGAAAACCTGGACTGGGCAATACGTTAATTTTCACAGTTTCGTCCCCTTTAACGTCAAACGGAACTTAGTCGAGGGAATGGCAGCCAGAATACGTCGTATCTGCTCTCCTGAAATAGTGGAAGTAGAATTGCAGCAACTAAAGAACACACTCCAGGAAAACGGTTATCTGGAACGGTTCATCCTTCAGAACATCAAGGAACGTGCCCCAACGGTCGCAATTGCAACGGCGGAAAAGAAAGATCTGTTTATAAGACTGCCGTTTATTGGAGACGCAACGAGTGAACTAGTAAGAAGGCGCCTCAGGACAGCGGTTATGAATGCCTTCCCGGCTGCAAACTTGCGGGTTCTCTTCACTAACTCCCGTTCTACGAATGGGAGGTAAGGACAGACTACCGTTTCAGGCCACATCTATGTACATCTATTCGTTCACCTGTTCCTGTGGAGCGGGCTATATTGGCCGAACAACGCGACGTCTGGAGAAGAGAATGCGTGAGCACATACCAGCTTGGCTCAGCAGAGGGGAAAATAGACCGACCTCAAGCTCAATCCTCGCCCACCTCATTGATACAAACCACCAAGTGGACGCGAGTGAAGTTTTTCGGGTCATATACCGCACGCCAACGCACTTCTCCAAAGGCCTGCGCAAACGGGTGTTAGCCACAGCAGAAGCTATGGCAATCCGGCTAGCAAAACCCATTCTATGCTGTCAAAAAGCGCTGGTTCAAGCCATCGGCCTCCCTTGGCCGACTGCACGCGGAAATCCAACACTTCTGAAGCCACAGAAGACAAATCTAGGGAGAATAGTCAAGCGCAAGCTGCGCGGCTGACATACAGAACTCAATCCGCGGACCGCAAGAACATCCCCCCTATCTCATCTGGGCATGGCAACCAGCGTCCGACCCGCGCAGGCGCCCGCGTGGCTAATTGCTTTGGCCGAATTGAGCCTCAACAGGGAATATTGGTTGGGCAGTTCGTTGCACTTGCCTATAGACTGGGGTCGGTAAACCATGATTCAATCAACTGGCGTCTCGTACGATTGTCACTTCTCGCGAGGATTTAGGCTGAATTTGCCTGCCTCTTTTGCATATATTATTGGTCACTTTGGGACTGCCTACAGAGCTCCAGCACACAACGGATTGAGTGCTACGGTTACGTTCAACCTGAGTTAGCTTCACACTTTTCTACTCTGCAGTATTGCTGCACAGTGTTATAAATTAACTGGAAATGCATCTGTGAAAATTTATCCAACACCAAAATACACCGTACCAGACGCGCATCTATTGGCCGTTGTATTCTTCTGGCTGTGTTAACCTGCTCGGGGTTATAACTTTTTTTGGCTAGTGAACATTGCATTTTCACACAGGTAACTCTTTAGAAGTGTGCTGCCTAGTCCCTTATGTGCGAACGAAACAATTAAGGGGCAATTTTCACGTTATTCCAAAATATATACCTACAGTGTGTTGCCTCCTTTACAGCCTTCCGTCAGCGGTCAACGTCCAACGACCAACTTTGATGGCAATTGCCTTCAGAGAAGTTGGAGTGTGATCACGACCATAGTTGCGAACATTTAAAAGGTTGCTTGCTTTGCAAGTACACTTAATAAAAACCTTTTGTTGGTTTACGAAAATGTAACTTCGGGGAGCGAGAAAAAGGGAAATGAGGAGACACCAATAAATTGTTGTAGTCACAACGTTTTGTTCTTGTGTAAAAGCTCAGTTAGTTTTATGGTGTGTGAAAGCACGAATTTAGACGAGAGTCGTGGCAGACCAGTCTTCTGAGTTGGAGAGAAACTAAGCAGGAGTTTGGATGTTGACCTCAATCGCCAGGTAAAATTACCTGGGCTATGAACTGGGGGAAATAATAATATCGGAACTTCGCGCGAACGATTACTTGCGCCAATGAGGCAGATTTGGGACTGCGCTACTAGACGGCACGTAGCAAAATGCAAATATATTGCACGTACAGAGCACTACCGACGCAGTCAGACTCACTGTGATAAAGGCAACAAAAAGGAGAAAAAAACAGGAGAAAGGGAAGCTGAAAAAAGACCGGAGGACCAGCAGACACGAGGAGAGCTTGCAAGTCCCAAACTCGTCTCGCGGGTGTGCTGGCGCTGTCTTCGAGAAGGCAACGGTGGATCCTTCTATAACAATTCGCCTCAACATCGCGTCGTACAGACGTTAAGCGGTGAATCGTTTTGGCGGATTCCAGTCGAGCGGCGGCAGAGCTAGCCGTATGATCACCCACAACGCCCACTACATGCCCCCCCCTCTTGCGTCAATTATTTATATTAAAACAGACTCCAGCAGAATCTGCCGCGCCCTCATCCACTCCGCACGGGAGGTATCACAACGATCAGTACAGAAGAACCTAGTTTAGCAGCTACATTGCCTTGTAGCAGGTGGATGCTGTAAAAACCATGATCTCTCTGTTTGTACTTCGCTTTTTTAGTTTGCTGTCGCGCATGATAGACTTTAGCATAGACTCAGAACGTCTGCGAGATAAAGTTGTTATTCCAGCCATCGAGTCTTCATCTTTTTTTATTTCCTGCCATAGCATGCCACTAAAACATTCTGATTGTAAAAATTACACCGTTTTCACCTTCTTATATGTAAAGTAGCCTGCCACGATCTGTGCAGCCTTTTACTAGGTTAATCCAGTGTTCGCCACCTCAACCTCCCGTAGTTTTGTGATCAAGATGTCGCCCGCCTAGCCAAAGGGACAAATAATAAAACTCCTTGTCTTGTTTGGGAAAGTCGAACGTATTCATCTTTTTCCTGAATCTTCCCTCATCGCCATTTTTAATTTTCGGGTTTCCTTACAGTCCTAAAGAACCTTAGGGTTGTCAAGGTCAGCGTGTCAGCCACGGGCAAGCGGTCGTTCTCTCTGCCTCAATTTGCGTCGCTTGTCCACCAGGCAAGCTCTCCCTCTATGGTGTCCAACTAGGACAATACAGTCAATTCATGTTCATAATTAACTTCGCCGGCGTGTTTAGTTTTTTCTCGCGTCAAACGCCTGCTCATGTGGCTATATTTTGATGCCCTCACTACATCAGTCAGAATATGTTGGTAACGTTAAATTCTATGGAAAATGAGATCGGAAACTGTCAACGATAAAGTAATGGCGCCAAATTCCAGGTAGAATGGACTTGAGTTTGTCTTTAGGATTACTTTTAGGATTGAGTTTATGGCTACCATTAAGGTCGTGACAAGCCCGTTAACCGCGATGGCCTCCTCCTGACATGATCCAAACACTTTCAGCAGCAGAACATCCGACTTACATATTCCCTTCGCCCTCCCCCCACAGGCGACAGTTTTTCCCAAAATACCACAAATAGCATTCAAAACTAGACTTATGAATGATGCCTAAGGAGTTTTTTTTACTGTCAGCCTCCCTACCGCAGTTCCATCACTGGCAACGCCACATGCTCTGCATCATAGCTATGTATAAAGAGGGAGTTAAAAGGTATTTACTTATATTTCCCTAATAAAACTGAATAGAGCTGAACTAGGTTTAGGGTACCGAGTAAGACTATGGTTTAGGTCCTTGTTTGAGCAACTGTCTGGGCTAGGACAGATGAATATTTACCCCTACTAGGGTTATGCAGAGAAACACGTTTATTAATTGAGCAGGATGTTTTTCTTCCCTTGTTTCGTTTAGAGGACCATATGCGTAATCTTTAACAAGATGTGAGCTTTACTAAAGACGACAGGGTCTGTGGTCCGCATGTTGAAGACCGCAAGTGCCCCAATTAACGTTCACGAGATAGTTATACCTTAATTCTTTTCTGGCCTGACTACTACTTCTTATGCTGCTGCTGCTGCTGGCAAAACTCTGTCAGAGGATCATCTTATAGATGCCATTTTCTGAAATATCGTTGGGTTGGCAGGTGAATATGGTGAAAGGAAGTTGACTGATGAGGTTACAGGTCATCCTGACTGCTTTGCTTTGACGCTCAACATAGATCGTTGATAGGGAGTCGCGTAGCGATTAGTAGTATGCACCGTTTCTGCCATCAGCCAGTCATAGCCGGCGGCAGAACCTCAAACACAGTGTCCTTGTTCATTTCGCACTAAAATGTCGAAACTTCTACGACCGAGCCACGGGTTCTTTTACCTGTCCAATTCTCACACTATAGCTTGTGAATGTGTTCATTTGAAATTGGGATGCGCGATTAGGAGAAGCAGTGCCTTACGTCCACTACTCCCAGACTGTCCCTCTATGACTGCCTGACTGCTACCAGTTATATCGAAATTTACATTATAATTTTCATTGGCTGAGTAAAACAGGCCCATTTTGAACCAACACCTTAAGCATATGAACATTCCTAGAGTGAGGACACTTTCAATCTCCCAAGGTTTTTAAACTGAAGTGCTTGGTGTTTCCTTGTACCTTGCTATTTAATTACTTGCCATACCCGAAGCAACTGCCTTTAGACTCCCTTTTGATGACCACTTTTATTCCATTTTTATTCTACCCTGTAATGAAAGTGGGTGCCATGTTTCCTCCGATTTGTTTTTTGTCAGGACGCCGGCGCACGCATTCTCCGAAGACTGCAGAAGGAAGTGTTAGCCGCTGACCGCACCCATCTCCAAGATACTGCCAATACGTCTGCCGACCATGTTACTGCTGTGGCTGCTGCTGCGGGCGCCCCCGCGATGACCGCAATCGGTTTATCCGAACACGGCGGACAAAAGAGTGAGAGTATGCGCCGTCGGCGCACGCCAGGCGTCAAGTTTCCAAGTCGTTTTGGTCAAATCAAGCGCCGTGCCACCGGTCGGAAGTCTTCTCGCCATGCAGTTGACCCCACACTAGCGGTGGCACCGGCGACCGCCACTGCCGTGCTTGGTAATGGTAGTAGTCCTACTGTCTCCCTCCCGCCCGTTCGAGACCCCGCTCTGGCTGATCACAAAGAGTCAATGGCTGTCGCATCTCGTCTCATCTCCTCGTCTGCGCCTGCACCCACCTCCCGCTGGAGTATCACTCACTCCAGTGACTTTGCTGTAAGAAGGCGGGTTTTCGGAATTGGTGCAGAATCATGCTACAGTAGTATGGATGAAAAATAGGGTCGGGGTTGCTCGAGGCAGCGTTTATCGGGCATCCCAGAACTTTGCTTTCTTCCCATCCCGGTAAAAAAGAGCGCCTCCGTAGTTATAAATAGCTGTTTCTGAGGATAAGAAGACTAGCAATCAACCGAGTCATCATACCTATCCATTTTGTATACATGTATTATGCATTCTTATTTAAAACAGGTGTAGGCAGCAGGATTTAATGGTCAGTGACGGTTTGTTAACTGCAGCCCGTCTCCGCATGACATAGGTAACGAATGGAAGCATATAGCCGCTTGAGTTTTCTCAGAAAGACAACAAATAACGACATTTATATTTTAATTTTTGTATCCAACCTAGCTCCTGCCATTATAAAGTCGTCGGCACCAGCTCACATTACGCTAAACTTATCCTTCCCAAATAGTATCCTGATTATCTCGCGCACCAGCCGCCTTTTGTAGATTAGATTTTCTGCCTAGGCCGCGGCATTTTCGCGTGATATTTCTTCATGCGGCCGTTGCTTATGACATTAGGTTTGGAATGTTTATCAGTCCTCCGCCCCTCCCCCCCTCGAACCCCCTTCGTTTTGTGTCATCTGGGAATACTGCTGTCGGGGTGTGAAGGCCTGGATGGGGAAGCCAGGCATTTTGACTGTTGCCAGGCTGCGCTCCAGCATGTCAAGCCGTTGGGCGCTTCACCTCCTCCTCCTCCTCCTCCTCCTCCTCCTCCTCCTCCTCCTCCTCCTCCTCCTTC
>JAYGXS010000004.1:37732408-37751819 GCA_036362985.1 Ligula intestinalis
AGAGGGGATAAATCAGAAAAGACCACAATTCGTACGTGGCAGGGTCTATTCTAACTGATTTTTGAGCATATTCCGGTTCCCATATGTTTAAAGGGTTTTTAGTGCCCAAATTTGGTTTCAAATGCCCCTGGTTAGCCTTCCTATGCAGACGTGTCAGCCCTTTCGCCAGCCAATATCGATGTTTTGTCAGCCTTAAGGGCAATTTTGAGCAAGTTCAGGAAGAGCTTAGCAAACTAAACTCGCACCATTAGCAATAATAATCGATAATTAGGTAGTCGCGAACAATGACGTCCAGATTTTTTCACATGGAGTGAGGACTTGCGCAGCATCTTTGGCGCTCCCACTTCTCTCACAATGTTCCGATGGGAAAAATGCCAGGACGACGTGATGTGAGTGCGGCTGTAGTAGTTAACAGATCTGGAGAGCCCGTCTGCGCTAATCACACAGATGATTTAGTTCCCACTACAGGTCCCAGACTAAAGTAAAGATGGCTTTCATCTCACGTCGATGTTAAGGTCATTATGTTTACATTAAGTAGTCATTACAGCTGTACTATCAGTCTTGAAAGAGTTTCGGTTATCTCGCTGGTTGGCAGCCCTCTGATTCACAGTTATTAGCCCGTTCTGGCCGATTTATTTGCCCAAACTCTATTATACGTATGTGAGGAATGCGCTGGTGTGCTCTGAAGATGGAATACCCAGAATCGGCATTCCTCCCTCTTTCCTTTCCCTCTTTATATTTGTGCACCCATCGACTTTTTCATATAGGCGTGTAATGTTCGTTCTTGAATAATATATGATCGTCGCATCCCTCGTCACAGAGTCTGCGTCGGATCCATTATCCCCTTCACATTTACCGACTAATTGATTCTAGCTACAAGCTTTGGTAGTATCACGAGTGAATGAGATCGTTCCTTTGGTCGGTTTTTCCATAAATACTGGGAAGATCAAATCATTCTCGAGCTGCATCGCTGACCACGAGAGGGCGCCCCTGGGTATTAATGACTGTTAGGTGGAAGAAATAGATAGCTTTAAACACCTTATGGCTAAGCTGCTACCGAATGGACAGAGCAAGGACGACATTTTCTCCCAAATCGATATGGCTTCCCAGGTTTTCCCAATTCTCCAGAAGCGCCTATGGATCCGACGCGACATCTCCATCGCCAGGAAGATCCGTATCTCTCGCGCATCCATCCAATCAGTCGTTCTTTATGGATTTGAACGTCGGGCCTTGCGCGTTGAAAGTGAGGGAAGATTGGAATTATTTGACCACCGCTGCCTGGGGACCATCCTTCGAGTGACGCACCGGCGTTATCTTAAATGAGACAGTCTGTTGTCAGACGGTTATATCACCGCAAACCTTAATTTGACCATGATGTTAGAAGCTCTAACAGTTTTGCTGTTAGCTGATTACATCATTTTAATTGACTGCCGATGGCAGACTAACCAACCATTTCGTTCTCACCTCTACTATTGATCGGCTCAAACGTCCTCGAAACGTTTGTATACATTTTGGCGTGTTACTCACCTAAGTTCACTATCGTCAGAGTAACCAAGTTTTAGATTCAAAAGAATAGTTAGGTCAGTACATATATATGGAGAAAATGTGACTAAAGTTCTTCGAATACCAGTGGAGTGTAGGTAGAAGGCAGAAAGAGAAAGTAAGCTGCGCGACAATGAAGGTGCAAAAGAACCTTTTCAGGCACAAAAGGGCACAGCGAAATGCATACAGTCAACTGACCTTTCTCCATGCTAAATGTGGGACTTGCATGAGATGCTGCTGTGTGCACAACACTAGTGTGCATAACGTAATGGCAGTTGATTCTGCTGTTGCTAGTAGGCACTGATTCAGTGGCTTAGAGTAGTTTGGAGGGACGTTAGAAATTACGTTGTAGGTCCGCATGACCGGAACCGATCATGTGCGAAAATTGCGCTGCATATGCTCCTAACTTCTTTGCTTCACCGAGAATTCTCCGCATTCCTTTGGATTGATGCCAATTCTTATTATGAATGTAACCTGTACCACAGGCCTAACGAGAATTTATAAAAAGCCAACGTATGTTCAACAACTAGTCTTTTGAATCCGTCCATGGCCATTTTCACAATGCATCTAATTTTAAAGAGCTAAGTTCGAAAAACGTACGTTTTCGATTATGGCTTGTACAGCAATATAGGGGAGGGTTGAGGGACAAAAGTTTGAACAGCCAGTAAACAGCAATAATTTAATGAAGTATTTTCCCGCGAAGTTTATTTTACACCACTGAAGTTAGTAATCAACTGCTCCCCCCCATCGAGGTCGTTAAATAAAAAAACACAGTCGCTCAAGCCACGTCAACCCTGTCTACATACTGTCACAATGGATACTGTAGTGCACTTTTAAATTTGCAAAAATAGCGGCATTAGGATCGTTCTTTGTGGCCTCCTTAAACACCTGTCTTGTGCTTCATTTTTGCCGCTGATTGTTCAATTAAGGTGATTATGGGTTGGCGTAGTGTTAGGGTGTGGTGTTCATCTGTCGGTCTACAAATCACTGAGATCACTTATTAAGTGACATCCACTTTTGGTACGGGAATCGTTGGAAATAAGAAGAAGATGGCATAAACCACGCCCCCAGAATTAGTTCCACCTGCCCAGGGGAACGTGGACTCAATTCAGTAGGATCTCTTATTGCACTGCTTCCGTGTTAAAATAATAACATCACGCACGAATTGTCTGTTTTCATGTTTTCTAAAAGACTGCATCAGCCGTTCGTCTTCCGAAAAAGGCATTTGAATTTTGAACTCCTTTTTCTGTCTACCAACTTGACGTTGAAAACCGATGTCCGTTGTATCCTATGCGCGTGGATAACTGATGCCTGCAGTCCAAGCTTCCGTTTTTTTATCTTCCGTTCGGAAACATTCAATATAATTTCCTCATACCCCTCGTTTTCTCACAGCACTCTCTTTCCTCTCCCCCACCCCTTCTTTTCCCGATCATTATCCTTTCCCTAAGCTGCCCTTTCCTCCGTTACTTCCCCTTTCCCCTCCTGGTCTCACTTTTATCCCTCTCGCCTGGTCCTTCTCCCAAACCACTACTTTTATCAGCTCCCTTTTCCTTCTTTTTTACTTGTTTCTTATCTTATTTTTGCATCCTTATCTTACTCGTCCCATACCGTTTCTCATTCCCTTTGCCTCTGTTGGTCAAATCTCCCCAGTTGTTTTTATTTCCCACTTTTTCGGCTCTTCTCCATCTTGTTGCGACTTTTCCGTTTCATCCCCCTCATGCTCCTACACCTGCACCATGATAAAGCAGATTCCTCCTCTGATGTCGTCACCATTCCGAAGTCAGTTGCCACCCAATTACTGCAGGTATATTCACGTCTCGCAGTGGCACTGTCTTCCTGCTTGCACTACCGAGCTCCCTCCTGCTCCTCTCATGAAATTCGGCCAATCAAATATTTTCCGAAATCTCTGTTAATGTGGACAGACAACCGTTAACCTGTGTCCTTTTTAAGGGAAGTATAAACGTATTTGCGTTCTTACAGTTCACTACCACTTGTCCCCTCACCCGTGGCCTTATTCGTTCTACTTCTTATGATCAATCGGCGCCTCGCTGAAATCTCTAACCCAATCTACTTCGCAAAATGCCGCGGGAAGTGTGAGGGAAGTGGGTGCGGTCAAATCTGTGTGTCCTGTTTTATTTCACGAAAACACTTTGGAGTGCTGCATAAAGTGGAGGGACTTAGGACATCAAAAGGCGGTCGGCAAACCACTGTAAAATCAAGCCGCTATAGTTCTTCGGGTTTGACTACCTCCTCTCCCCTCCCCTCAAACGACCAGCACCGACATGTTGAGTTTTGACGGTTCAAGCAGCTGTCCACTAGGGTTATGACTACTTGTCATAACTATCGGAACTTGCAGGGGTGATTAGGGAGGAGAGATTATAAGTGCTTCCACTCAGATAGACCTTCGTCTGACATGCTTTATAGCGGATACTCCGAAGAAATTAGATTTTTCAATGGTAGGGCCTTGAATTGCTAAAATTTTTGTTAACTCACCTTAATTCGCTGTGTACTCACTCGTACTGTTTCTTCGCTTTCCTTCGCTGTCTTCACAAGACCGAGCAACAGTCGCCCTGTAGACCTGCACCGCACGGTATCCAATTCACTACCTAGAGGACAACCTAAGCGACGTTCTTCCACCGGCCAGTTCGTCGCGTGAGGCTGATTAATTTTATCAGGTCGAAACCACCTAGGACCTAGGTGAACCTCTTTGGGGTCAAGCTTCTGACCATGCGGACGAAAACAATCGGATGAAGAAAGGTCGGCGTTGATTATTTTTATTGACAGTGGTCCGTTGGCTTCGACAAGGATCACATTTACTCAGAAAAGGTTCGTTGGGACTTGTGCTTGAGTTATCCAGATCCCCTCTCCCCTCTGATCTTAATAGAGGGGTGAAGAAAATACTGTGTCATAGTAACTAGGGTTCGTGACCTGACACAGTGCCTAACCAGGCATTTTTTTGTCTTCCGTCTATGACGGTGTTGGTTCAGGCGTCAAAACGAATCGCACATCACAATGTTTGACTGCCAAGGGCAGAGTTTCTGAAATGGCCACTTCAATATTATTTGCTATAATGGAAGAATACTATCCATTTCCCGGTCTGCATTTCACGGGGAAAGATCGGCTCTAAACTAGCTGCACTGACGGTCTCTCGTCATATCAGCTGACATCGGTAGTGCTCGTCTGCATGAGAGAAAGTGGTGTGCAACAATCCCAACGGCAAAACCGAGATGGCTCCTAGGCTCTCAACCCTAACTTAAAGCGTAAGTGCTCATTCGATCCTTACAAGCAGGACAGATCAGACTAAAATCTTTCACCCCCACCCCTTTTCTAAAGCGGTAAACGTGTTCATAATTGCAGAAAGAGTAAATATTCCCTTATAACTTGCCATACTAACAGCCTAGGTACTAGCTAAAAGCCCCAGGCCATTACCCAAATCTTAACTATAGCCTTAGTCTCGACACTAATTCGACTTTTAAACATGACCGCAACCTTCACCCTACCGTTCACTTTAACCTTAACTCAATCCGTATCCTAATTTTACTGGAATTTAGCGCAAAATCACGGGTGGCTTCTTCTCTCATGTCCTGCTACATAACTAATCTCTACCGATTTTAGCTTCAGTCTTCACAACCCGACTTTCACCCCCCCCTCTTCCAGTTAGCTGGCAACCATCCTAATCACAAATGCGTCCTATTGAGGGAGTCTACTCTGGCATTTCCATGTACACCGCTTCAAAAAAGTGGGGCATTGGTGCGAATTAAGCGTAATTGACTGATTGCGTAGAATCCGTCTGCATCGCTCGCGTACATCCTGAGTGCTGCACCCGTTATTAGCTGCAGCCTAGCACTTAACCCTGTTCTTTATTGAACAGGTGTTTGCGCACTGTGTGATGCCAATAGGCGCGGCCGCCCCCTCCCGCTCCCGGTTACAGCCAGTCCGTACAACTTTGATTATAACTTTTTTACTCGCCCTTTCATGTCTTTTTTTCCGTTCTTGTCGTCTGATGCGACCGAAACACTGTAGCTGACATGCCTAACTTTGTTGTTTTCTCTTTCAGCTTGTTTTGCCTTAGTGCCGTTTATGTATACACTCGTTTCGTGGGGGTGCGTGTGTGTGTGTATTATCTGAATTTCCAGCTTCCTCCTCACGCTCGCCGACTCTGAACTTTTCATTTGTATCTCCAACGACCTATTTTTACGGTGTCATCTATCATGGTGACTGTACATCAAGTACTATCTGAAATAACACCCCTACTGCTGGTCTTTTTAAGGTTGCTTTGTTGCTTTTGGAAGATAAAACCCATGCAGTTGCTGAACCCTGTGCTTTTTTCAAAATAAGTAGTATTGCTTTTATTTACTCACACTACGGTGGAAGCCAGGTAGTTCACACAACCAAGCAACTGGCGTTGCAAGATGGGATATCAATTCAATTGTCACGAAATTGCGTTACATTTTGAGCGCATTCAAGCCCCGAACGACTGTTCTGCTGGAGGTGGGAAGCAAGCCTCTGACGTACAGAGATACTGGCCAGTTGTAAGAAGACAAAGTGAGTTCCTTTCTTACAGTTGTCGGTCTCGAGACTCCTCTTCTTGACGGTGTCAACTGTCTGACGTTTGACAAAGTACTTCTGGAAAACATCTCGATTATCCTCATCGTTTGAAGGCGTTTTCTAACTTGAGGTTCACCTTGTGGCTTGATTGCATGGTTTAAATCTTTACTGCTTTTATTTCGAGCTTATGCTCCGCTGCCTACTCTACGCTCTCTGACAGCTGGCTTTTTGTTTTATTCGATAGGCTGATTTGCATTCGGTCGAATCTGACATCAATCTGCTCTCAGGTCCACTGGCTGACGTCCAGTTCTTCGTAAACAATCTGGAACCAGGTGGTCGTGTGAGTCGGCGTTTTCCCCTTACATGTTTATTCATTTTGCTGCTTGTCTTCGGATGCGAACCTCAAGACTTCTCGGTCCTGAATCCAATCAGGGTTTAAGGACTTTAGGCCGAGATTTAGCATTCCAATCTGGCAGGCGGAGCCTACCTTTCTGCCGTTCTGCTGATAATTTTACCAGAGTGTTATTTCTGTTGGTGGTCTTTCCGTTGTTATGCCAACGGCCTGATTGCTACACACATGGTAGTAGTGAATTGCCTACGGCATCAGTTGTCGTGTCGGCAGGTGGGCAAACCCGCATGATGGCTGCTAGCTCTCGTGCTTCTCGTTTTCCTTACTTGATCATGCTTCATCGGCCTTATCTCGAACTACAGAATTTTTCAGTTCAGGTTCACTTTTGACAGCTGACAGCACACCCGGCTTTTCAACGCTTCGGCCGGGGCCCCAGTGGTCTTCTTTCTCGAACGTTCAACTGCCCACGTTACTTTCTATGGCCGCAACTGTGCTGTTCTAAATACCCATGGTCTTATAGTCAGTAAGGAAACAGCTGAAGAAATAATTCGGTTTAGATTTACGTGACAACCACAAATACTTAACATCCCCGCCATTGGTCCCCTGCTTCCGATGCAGAGATAGACATGGTCTCTCTACAAGAATATAAACGGGCTCCCCGTGCACTCATTTGTCGCCAATTGTAGAATTGGCTGTGAATTTATCCGGCAAGTTAAGCCCGATGAGTCGATAGTCGCGTACTTTGTAGGTGGTAATCGAGAAGTTACTAAGATCTCGCCTCTCCGACTAGCTAGGGAGGAAATTATCACAAACTACTCAGGCATGAGAAAACTACTGCCTAACATCCAGTAGGGCTTAACCCATCACACGACGCCTGTCACAGAAGTCCACTACAATAACTGGTTAATATTCTTTGTAAGAATGCAGTGTAGCGGTTTCTAAGATGAACCAGGATTTGCGGAATGTCAGGATTGGCCTAACGTGCTGGCTTGCATATTCAGGAACGCGTAAAGATGCGTGACAGGCAGGGATAACGGCATTGCCGTGCCTGATTTTCGAATAACGTGTTTACATTGATTCCTCCTGATCTTCGCTCTGATCGCCCTTTTGCGTGATTGGAGTTTAGCTCAAGTTTTGTTGCTGTGCATTTTTTTTACATGGCACTTACCTCTGCACTGATAAGTAAAACTGAGTTAAGGAATTAAGACCTTCTCCTCATGCTAAGTGATACTTTCCTAAATGTGAGCATTTTCCTTAGAAAAAATGTATGTCATGGTCAATAGGCTCTCACCGATCGGTTGCAGAATTCACTCGGCATATCGTGCTTTAGGACTTTCTCCCGAGCCCCGCTAGCGACCACATCGGCTTGTAGTATACGCAGAAGAACATTACTGCCAAAGACCATCTAGACTGGAATGACCATTTCTGGCTCATTAGCCGTCATCAGCCAGGCATATTCAACTTGCAACCTTTTGAACAGAAGTTCAGTGCTCTAATCATTGCGCCACGGACTCGTTTTGCCGGCTTCGGTCGGGCATGTACACATTTTAAGGCGTATTCGCTACTACATTGTTTTCTCAGGCACAGCGCCCATGTTCACTTCCAGTTGTTCTAATGGAGCAGGTATCTTGCAAGCCCGATAGTGGACCAACCCGTATAACAGTTAAGGAGGTCGTCCCCTTTGACGGTCAAACTATCGTGTGAAGTACTAATAATTACATCAAATCCAGTACTGGATCTGTTGTGTATATTCAAGGTTCTCTGTGCATCGAAATCGAACCGCCGCTATTTTGACCAATCAGTACGTCGACTGCGCATCCGCTGTTTAAGTTCTATGCCACTTTGCAGATGTAGACAGGAGTTAGATAATCTCGGTGTCTTGACGTTAGTAAGACCAAGGTCGACCGGCGACGGACTGACAACCCGTTCGCCGGAAGGTGAAGCCAGCACACCGTCTTCGCTATCCTCCTCAATTTCGCATGCTGATTGACCACGTGAGTGCAAGTTATCGTCACTGCTATCAAGCACATGAGACAATGTTGATAGCATCGATAACTAATCTCGAAATTTGTATGATTTTTAGGCAGATTCGGCTTTGACAGCAAGCTCGTCTGTTTGCGGCGACCGGTAACTGTTATAATTTTTTATAATCTGTCATCTCTCCCTAAATCCCTCTCTTATTACTGCTTCTGCTCACGTAACTTGAATATTTTCAACTTTTTTAGTCTTTCCTAGACGGCGCTGGCAAAAACAAGCCGTAGCCTTGGGCGAGCCTTTTGGCATTTTTAAGAGATTTAGTTATTTTTCCTCAACCAGATTGACAAAAGTTGGCTCTGCGGTGCTTTGTAGCAAACGACCTCTTGATGCAATAAGATATCTCAAACTACAAATCTAGTATTAGAGACGTTAGACGGTTTTTATTTTTTTCGGAACACGAGGTGCATTTTTGTCTTCTTAAAGCTGGCAAGTTAAGCACAACAGGCGATTACCTTATCCCATAATTGGTTTATGTCCCCCGTACTATCAAGTTCAACTTTTGTTGAAGCATTGTGGGTAAGGAAGGGAAGTCAAACAGCCCTACAGAAATGGAAATGCGGGATCGTGGTATACTCCTACCAACGCTTGTCGGTTGCACAAAACATAGCTTATCTCCTTTTCGTGTGTCGTGATTTCCTGTTAAATATTTTAAACGCGGAATGTTTACACTCGAAACCAGCACTACCTGTAGTTCACATTGTAATTTATCGGAATGTCAAGATTCAAGCGCTCATTGCCTTACTTATATTAAGAAAGAGCTAAGGGCCTGCGGCACCTCGCGCATTGTTGTTCACTGGCAGTTGAGGTGCGCCTGATGGAGTAGGAAGAGAACAACCCGCTGCCCTCCTTGATGTTCTCGTCTGTCGCAAAGATGGCGGTGGCCTCAAGACAAAAGTACTCAGGAAAGCGACAAACACGATGCAATTACTGAAGTACAGCAGCAACCACCAAATCAGCCACAAACGCAGTTTTCTAAGGACGCTCTATCGGCGGGTTGAGACGCACTGCAGCGAACCAGAAGATAACATTACCTCCGACGGGTGTTCAAAGAAACTAGCTACGCACGCAAATTCATCAACCGGTGATTACGCAAACAAGATGGTCAACAAAGTCGCACCGACCCAAATATTTTGCGAGCGATCCCGTACGTCAAAAACGTCTTGGAGACCGTCAGCCACCTTTTCGTACCATTTGGAGTTGGAGTCTAACACAGGCCGAAAGCAATCATAAGGCGCCATATAATGAAACCGACGAACCCACTACCACGTTTGGAAACATCCGGAATCTTTTACAGGATCTGGTGCATTTGTGGGCTAAACAACTGTCGAAGAAACTGGCAGACTTCTCAACATGCGAATTGCTAAACAGGCGGCCGCAGTGCGGCACAGTGATGCCAATTCTCAAGTTGCGGCTCATTCGACCAAAGCCGGCCGCACAATCTAATTTAATGAGGTCGAAATTCTCGCAAGAGGTGACAATCGCATGAGCCGGGAATTACTTGAGTCATGGTTCACGTATCCTCAATCCATATTTGGTGCTAAGACTCAATTCGGTCACAGCAATTCGCCACTTGAGGAACGGACAGTCCACCGCGTCATCCTACGTCAACACCGTATGGCCGAGCATTCATCACACCCGACTCCACCACGCTTGATGAAAGTTCAGCAGGTCAGAGCCCGCATGCCGTTCAAGAAACTATCAACACTCAAGAAGACAATTACCGTTAATTGTTGTTGTATGTTTGCGGTAATGGCTGTATCCTATACATACTGCAAAGTCCTGTCTATACGCTACCCGTATCTGCTACTGCTCTCTGATAACGAATCTGCGACGGATCTCAAAACGTTAGGCGAAAAGAATTGTTGCCCCAGCAATCCAATCATCTTCTTCTCAATTACTTTCTGGGACTCGCATGTTCGCTTGTATTGATATCCCAAGTTAAAGATTCAGCACTCGTTGGTAATTGGCCGACTCTCCTCGGCATCTTCGTAGATCCCCCTGATCTTCAAGGTTGTCTTAATTTAACGATCGGTTGCACTGTTTCCCGGAGCCTAACAAGTTCCATACTATCCGGAATGTTGAATACTCACTGTTTATGCTTTTCCTTCGCCCCAACTCACCCTCCCATCTACCACCGTATGTCTTTTCTCCCCCTTCTCAGATGGCCGCCCTCGCTCTCACCCAGGCACACTGCGTAAAACTCACCTGTGTCTCCTCTTACGCTGAAGTGAAACAAGCCATGGGACAGCTGGCCTCCCTGAGTCACCGACATCTGGAGGAGGAGCGGACAGTTCGAGTCTGTGTGGTCGGTGGCGACAGTCTTCTCAACTCCGTCCTGAGGGCCTACGTTGAGCAGATGGGCTCCAAGCCCGAGACAGTGGCTGCTGCCTTCCGTTTCTACATGGTTCCCGTCTCGGGCTTGTACGTCGCTTTCTCTGCCACTGTCGGCACTGACGTTTGTAGGCGCTCCAGCTCCCTAACCCACCAGTCCCGCCAGACAGGTTAGTGGCGGTCGGCCGTTCTGTTGTTTTTTTTTCTTTTTTTTTTTTTTCCCCCCCCCCCCCCCTTGGCATCACGTGTACAGTCGAGTGTGAACTATGCATCCCCGCTACAAGGCAAAGGGTCCCGCCGTCTGATTCTACAATTTTGGTACTTTCAGACGCTAACTGATCAAAGAATCCTGTGTAAATTCTCTGGTCATCCAGAGTTGCTGAAGTTGAGGTGACGACGGCTGATAAGTCACAAATGGTCACCTCTCTTGTCTTTGTCGGTCCTCTATCTTCTAGGCAGTTGGCCAATTGAAGAAGATTTTGTGATTACATCACGTCAGTGGCCTACAATTACGAATTTGCTCGTTTTGTGCTGTTATCTGAATGCCTTTGCCCGAGTTTCGACCACGCACAGTTCAAGGTCGCAAGTCCACTTTAAAATGCATGGCAGCACCTTCCGGTTTTCTGTTTTCCGAACTGAACTTGCCGTTCGTCTGCAAGTAAGGCGTACGATGAATATACTACTGATGAATTTGTGGGCTTTTTCTGATATTAGTTGGATATTTAGGCAGATGTGAATAATTCATCGGGCCCAGTTGTGAAAAACTCGGTGAAATTCGAATCCACGCCAGCAAGGGGAAGGATTTAGTATAGCAAACTTTCTGGCCAACTGAGCTTCGAGGCCTCCCTCTCCCTAACAGCCGTGATTTTAATCACGTTGACATATTTTGCCTGTGCATATACTTTCCGTAACTGACGTTCACACATTTTTGGCCTTAAATAAAGGACTTTGTTCTCCTTTTGAAACCATTTTCGTTCTTAAGCCTTTTGATTTTCTTAAAAAAAACGTTGCTAGCCTGGAATATGTTCCCTGACACAAACCTCTGCAGGTTTAGTCCGAAAATTGATATAGGGCGAACATCTCGCAGCCGCAATATGTATCAGCACAGAATTACCCTTTAGCTACTGCCTGTGGCTGGTATGTGGTAAATAAATCTGTGCTTACATCGAGGCCCTCATCTAGGGTTGTGCCACATACGACCTTTCGACCGTCGCGAGCGTCGTCGCATCCACAGTAGGCCTACGAAGTGTACGCAGCACCGTTGACTAAAGATAGTTGATAACCTCATAGCAAGTCAGACTTGCGAGACATTTACCACCTCATTGTCCTCCCCTCCCTGCAATTACATGGCTTCGATGGCAAAACACCGCTCGGATAGGAGTTAGGGCACAGTGGCTACCAGGGCCAATCGGTTCGCTTACATATGCTACACACGATCTCTTGCCAGATAATGTGCTATGATTTCTTAGAAGGGCAACTAGGATCTCACTTCGTTAAAATGTCACATAGGCCACATTATAAAAGAGCCGCTGAACCCTTGAATACACGTTTTAACACCAATCGTCCTATGTGCATATTTATCACTGGATAAGGAAGAATTTTCGAGCACCGGATCAATAGATTTATTGTCCTGAGCTTTCGAACTTTTGCAGGTGTCCATCTTCAGAGGTGAGAAGTAGCAGCAAAACTAGGGTAATTATAGTGGCCATAGACCAATCAACTGTCAGAAATTATCAGGTTGTGGGGGCGTTAGAAGCATCTATCAAAAGGGGCGGAAGAGGAAGGCAATTAGCTGTCAGTGGAACTGGGGGGCAATTGTAATGGTATACGCTGATGAGCTGACCGTGGGGCAGGGGGTCATGAACAGCAATTAGTGAGGCAACTTGTCACCCGATCGAGGGTCCAGGCAACCCTGCCTCCTCTTCTGGTCGGCTCGTCGTGGGATCTTCGTTTGCAATCCTTACGTTCGTTTTGGTCTTGTTTCCTCCTTCGCTCTCATAATGGCGCGAGACTTTGTAGGCCGCGGGGAGGTCCAGATGCCTGTTGTTGCAGTTGGCATCTGAGTACCATACCTCAAGCATCAGCCTTTCAGATTTTGAGTTTCCTTGGCCTACGATGGTTGGTCCTTGAAGATCGAAGTCATTACCAGTCTATGCGACGTGTGCTGCAAGTTGAGAGGTTGGGTCTAGCCACCCAGCTGCCCGTTTGTGCTCGTGATGGCGGATCTGCAATTTGCGGCCTGTTTCTCCAACGCAATTGCAGTCTCCCTCGTTGCAAAGTATCTTGCAGACAACTGCAGAGGTTTCTGTAGGAGGCAGTCTGTCTTTTGGTCGCATCACCCGCCGGCGTATTGTCGCCTGCGGTCGATTGGCTATGCCTACACCAGCAGGTTGCAACAGTCGTGAGACTGCTTCGGAGACCCCTTTTATTTATGGAATGGCTCTCCAGACTTCGGGTTGTTGTTGCACTGGCCGTCGTCTGTTCATTCGGCGCCTGCTCTGTTTGATAAATGACTTTGGGTATCCATTTGCTCGGAAGAGTTCCTGAAGGTATTTTTGTTCAGCTCTTCTGGCGGCTGGTGTGCTGCAATGTGTATACCACTATAATTGCCCCCGACTCCACTGACAGCTAATTGCCCTCCTCCCCCGCCCCTTTTGATAGCTGCTTCTAACGCCCTGACAACCTGATTATTTCTGACAGTTGATTGGCCTATAGCCACTGTAATTACCCTAGTTTTGTTGCTTCTTCTCACCTCTGAAGATGGACCCCTGCAAGAGTTCGAAAGCTCAGGACAATAAATCGATTGATCCAGTTGTTGACAAGTCTTGTTCCTTATCCATGCAGACGCAAACATTTTCATTTATTCGGGATATTTAGCACTATTCATGAAACCTGAATTATCTTTCCGCCTGCCAATTTTTCAAGACACGTCATCAGAAGTTCGAAACGCCTCAAGTTTTTTTATTAATGAAGAATAACCCGACGTTCCGTGCGGTTGGATCTTTCAGTGTCTCCCTCTCTCTTATCCTTCTCATTAGCATCATCCCATTCTCTGAGGCTGCTATTTATCTGACCCCGGTAGGAAAATGTGCTTAGATTTACAGAGATATCTCGGATCATTCGGAAACTGGCCCAAAAGTATCTCGACCAATATTCCCAAACGATTTACAGTCAAATGATTAAAAAGTAATAATGCGGTGCTTCGAAATATCAATTTTGTTTGGAAGGCAAAAGCGGCGAAAACTACACAAATCGTAAAACCTGCCCATAAGAAAGCTGATTTGGTACAACAAAACAAATTGAGCAGTGTTTAAAAATATTAGCCAGACAGGTTTGCACTGAAATATCGTACAAGAATTGGCGTACTGCAAAGTATAGCGGTTAGTCAACAGCCTACAGTTGTAGCCTGGATTCCTACTCATTCGCGGACTGGAAATTGAAAACATGAATGGAATATTATTAAGTGATATTACGTTGTTTATAAATGCATATTTTTCTAAAACATTTCCCATATTAGAGATCTCTTGGACATTATTTCTCATACAGATGGTTGTCTGAGCCGTATTCGTATACTCACCCAAACAGGAAATAGCATCGGCATTGGTAATGCTGTGGAACGATTTGAAAACTTTCACCAATAAATTACCCCATACCAAAGCGCTCGCATAGGTTATTTCGCTGACGGATCTCTACGTAAATAATCGTTCTTATTTCCCTGAAACATTTTTTCTCTCCCTCGTTCACTGCTACTCTTCTATCCGTGGCGTTTCTAAATTACTCGTTAAAGAAAATTAAACCACACATTAGGTATCTCACCAGATGCTTAAGTGTTGACAGTCACATTTTGGCGGGCCTTTCCCGGTGGTGTACGGGGTAAAGCGAAGCGAAAAAGTTGGAATGTTTAAACAAAGGATTGCCTGTTGCACATGTGACTTTTCAAAGCCGGTAGAACGTCTAGTTTTCTAAAAAATTCTTGCGTGTTTGTTTTCACCCTGCTTCATTTGGTTTCTGCGAAGAAGTCGAATGCGCAAACTCCGTCTAGAACAGCTATTAGCACAGGAAATTGTCCGAATATGCAGTAATCTTTAGTTCCGCTCAAATTAGTAAAACATTTGATTGTTACATTATTTTTAAAGCCATTCTACATGTAAAGTGAACATTTTTTGGAACGCATCAGGTAAATAAACATAATCCAAGACGCTTAGGTGCCTGCAATTGATACTCTAAATTTGTTTCATTACGTTGCATAGTATGGTACACTTACATTGCATTACATTACCGATTGGTAATATAAACCCTGAAATATGTTTTTTCTAGCGGCTCATGCTGACGTAGTTTCTAATCGGAATTACATACTAGCAAAAAGTACTTGGTACAAAACACTTTGCCGTATCGTAATAGTAGCGAAAATTCGATTCACAGGTGGTGGACGTTTTTCCTCCTTTTGATTTTACCGTATGTTTAGTCGTTTAAACGACTAATTGTGTATTCATGGAAATCGGGGGTGGTTTCTGGAGCCACTACTTTTTTGAATCATACAGTTATACAGATTTAAAAATGCACATTTTAGAGTAGAAGCTGGTGCGACGGCTCACATCCTGTCCCGCCTTATTTACGCGAACTTATAAATCACGTTCTAGGTAAGCGGAAATTAATTAGTAAATTTTTTTCCTTCGCATTAATACCTTTAAGTAGCGAAACACGCGCCAATGCGCACATTAAATTCGCGGTCATCCTTTGTATTGGAAATTTATTGAATGCAAGAAGAGCTTGTCTTTCGCGTAGAATGCACACTTTGTTTGCACACTAACTTAAATGCCTGCTCAGCCTGAGATGGGCGCGTAACTAAAGTAAATGAACAGCGTCGGACTGTCTTGTCTTTGGTCATCATACTGTACCAGCTTGATAATTTATGCTCTGTTGGGACTGGAAAGCCTGCCTCATTCTTTAATCTAGAATTTTGGTGATATTAATTACGCATGAGTTCGGCCGTAGACTCCGACGAGGTCTACCGTGTGCTTTACATGGTGGCGATGTAGGAGCAATAACATGTGCGCGGATTCGTTTTAAATGATAGTAGATTTGCACTGAATTTACCGCACTCCCTCATCCACCTGTGGCCGGTGTCAAGACGAAATCACGAAAACCACTGGTCGGAGATGGCGCAAGTGGCTGGCGCGGGTTGTGCCTACACCTACGCGTGCTACTACGCCCTCTCCCCCCTTTGACATTTGTTATAGGTACGTAACCAGGATAACGCATTTCGTGCCCTGATCTAGTCCCCGTGTCGGTCCAGCACATCTTAAACGTGGCCCGTTTAGGGAGCAAGCCGATAAAAACCAAGCGAAACAAGCCGTCAAAGTGAAGTCATGTTTTTTCTGGATAAGGATGTAGTTATGTTATGTTAAGACCACCTTCGGGCGAATTGGGGAGAAACATCAGGGAAGGCCTGGAGGGTGGTGTCAGCAGACTGTTCTTGTGTGCGATTGTATATAACACAGGTTAGCTTCGTGCCCATAACTAGATTCAGAAGGCTTTAAGCAACGTCTTGTCGAAAAAAAATTTCGATATATCAGTGCGACTACGGCTCTTTTTATATCTTCATCATCCCTCCATCGCTTCAGATAGGGTATTTATCCACACAGGAAAAGACGCATTCTATTCCATTGGCTTTCTGAATTAAAGAAGCTCAATACGGTGGGTAGAGGTCACGAACAAGCAATCGCTCATCGGCCCTATCTTGGCTGATAGTCTGTTCCATAGCATGCATTTCTTATCTTGTAACCACGCTGTGTAAGGTATTAGCTTCAAAGTGAGTCTCCACTGGCAGGATACTTTCTAGCAGTTATCTGGAAATTAGTCATGCCTATATTGGCAAAGGACTTAAAGTCATTTTTAGCGGTGAACGTCGGTCACGGTAATGTGCCCTCTTCCCCTTCTCTGGAATTCAGGACCTGTGAGAAACTGTGCAGCTGGTGTTCGCAGCCGAAACATGAAAGCCGGCGGAGGTACGCAGGCAAGCAGGCAGGGAAGAAAGATGCGAGATTCTGGGGTGCGCATCTGGGCAGTAGGGTGATAGCATATCAGACGTGAACAGTAATTTCGGGTAGCTGAATATCTTTTACCTAACAGTGTGAAACTGTAAGTTTGTTTGAATGAACACTTTTGAAAAGAGCGCTCCTTGAATATCAGCAAACAGCCCATAAGCAATTTTTCTGTATTGTCCATAGTCGTAATAACAGTAGGACTAATAGCACCAATGTTTGTCAATCTACTGGTGGCACTGCGGCAACGAGGGTTATAGTACAAACAATAGGTTACCTAGTAGTAGCACCACTAATAATACTAGTTTTGGTGAAATCAGTGGTAATGGTGATAGTTAAAGTAGCAGCAATAATAGTTGAAGTAGTCACAGGAGTAGCAATCGCAGTGGTCGTAATAATTAAAAATAAATGGAATGCTAATCAGTGCGGGTTTGAGCTAGTCTGTAAATTATTTGAGTTTACTTCCTCCAAAATAACAGTCTTCATTTCAGAAGTCTTTCAAATTTAATCCGTTCCTTTAGTTATTCTGCATCTTGACTGAACACTTACCCTGTCTAATCCATTATATTTAATACATTTGACCTACTAATCTTTGTTGATTTGCAAAGTGTTACTAACAGACACAGGGCCATGAGAGTACTGGTTATCAGTGGACAGTCATATTACAAACCTAGGTGTTCGTACACCCAAGACGTTAACCTGCATCAGTTATTCATCGATTGAATTTCTGATCACCTAACCGCAAGGTCGTTTCATGTAGAATGACATCAAAACTATCCGGTCGCCAGCTTTGATTTCACAATTTAACATGCTAGTATCGTTGTCAAACCTCGGGCGCGCGTCCAGCTCCAGAGGCTGGCTACCTGGGCCGTAACGTTTTAGTAGCTTGTGCTTGTCTCAGGTTTTGGCAATCGCTGATGCAAAGTATCTTTAAGCCTAAGGCCCTAACACATCGTCTTAACTACTTTGGTAGCTTTATTTCTTCGATCCTGTTGCTGTATCTGTAATCGCATAGTTTCAAAACAAGAGTATATACAGTAATTACCGGATTGTTGCTGGGGTTATTTTCCCAGCTGCCCGTGAATGTTGGGCGGACAAGTAACAAATGCCTACAAATACCTATCTTCATATGTTTAATACTTAAAGGTCTTTTAAAAATTAGTGATATACTTGGTATTTCTGTTTAAAATGGTGCAGAGAAAAGTAAAACACCTGCACTAAAACGTATATACTGCAAATAAATGTGCGTCAACTGTCTGCCGCCTTGCTGATCAGCAGAGACAGCGTGAGAGTGAGAGAGAAGTACGCTTTATTTTGAAGGTAAACATCCCACATTTTCAGCAAACGATGGCTCCATTCACTGAGACCAAGGGATAGGTAAATAAAATGCTCGAAAATCAGGAGGTTTACATGGAATCCACATCGCTTATGGAGACATGCCTAGTCTGAACTGAATTTCCGGTTTTACACACGTGAGGTAGCGTGCTACAAATTAGAGTACAGAGTGCTGATACATTTTTGAGAAGATAAATTGGCGAACATGGTTTTTTCGATCAATTCTCGTCAGACCCTTACAGTTATATGGTAATAACAAGGACATATGTCGGAAACTTCGACGTATTGTATGAGAGGACTTCACAGCCGTTAATTCAGAATGAAGTGGATAAGCAGCCTCATTAAGAATATGATCAGCAAATTGCTTGACCGTTTTAAAATGTCCCTGTATAACAATATCAGCTAAAAACATAGGAAACTCGGGCAGCTGGAGAGAGCATTTGAAGAATACGTTTAAAAATCAACAGGCTTTTTTGAGCAAGGCTGGAAAAATAACTGGAGAGCAGAGTATGAGAGGGAGCATGTAGGCATCCATAAATCGAAAGATTAGGGCTTTATGTGCGTGATATAAACGTAGCCGATCGATTTAATATATACGTTTACGAATTGTAGTAAAAACAGCATAATTATCAAGAGGGAATTAAAAATGAGATGCCAGAATAACGCTGCGATACCCGAAATTGGATAGCACGTTGGGCAAGATGTCTAAGCATTCAGGACTGGGAGAAGGTCGCAATCTGAAAACGCACTGGACTAACTTCTGACTCAATAGTAGAAAACCTATGGCTAGCGAGTTTTCTAGGACATGATCTAGATATTCTTTCGGTACCTGGATGTGTGTCTGAGTTTTGAGAAGGTGACCAATATCCATTTCATAAGCCTTTTTTACATCTTAACATTCATTTGGCGGTCGTAGTTTTTCAGTGCAGAGGGAGAAGAGGTGAGAGTATAAGATAGATCCTTGAAGAACTCCGCAGTTGCTGGAAAAAACCGTGGATTTTCGCTCACTGCAATCAAGAAATTGAGTGAGTAGTCTACGAGCGAAGAGACGGCCCAGCCGGGAGAGCCGCATGCAGACGTTTTATCAAAAAGATGCGGAACTGTCGTGGTCACATTCTAGACGAGAAGTTATATGCTGTACTATCGTTTTCTTTGCAAATACTTGGGTATCTTACGATACATTTTCGGTACAATCTCTCTCTCTCTCTCTCTCTCTCTCTCTCTC
>JAYGXS010000004.1:37751919-37776362 GCA_036362985.1 Ligula intestinalis
TCAGAACGAAGCTCGTTAAAAAGCCCGCATCCTATAATGACGGAATAAACTTCAGAATCGATTACACGATAATCAGTATCACAACCTGAGTCAATAGCGATAAGCGAAAGAGTATCAATCTTTCGCCCTATGTCAAAATGTTTCGTGAGCCGTGGCGTCTACTGTACATCATGCGATAAAACACCTGCAACTTTCATGACGAAATTTGATTTGGTACTTAAGCATATAGTTGGTCACATTACGTTGATTCATTTAAGTGAATTTAATTCTACTAAAGCCTTTAGGTTAGGTTTATTAAGAGAAATGGGCATTTATTTTGGCGAAATTTGGAAGTCTCATGTCGTAGGAGTTTCCTATGCTATTACCTATGGCAGAACCAAACTTTTTATCAACGTGGATTATACTATAGAGGAACTCCAAAATAAGTAAAAAAAGCAGATATAAAAGACATATATTCTAGAACTGGAAAATTTTGTCCGAAATTGGTCAGATGCAAGTGAAGCCAAGTTGAAGGAATCGCATTTATTTTCAGAAACAAGGAACTATTTATGTTGTAAAAATTATGCTTCACTAACTTGCGAATAGTTTTCGCACGAAATGCAGTAAAAATATGTTTATCCTATGCCTCGTGAAAAGCAAAGTGTCTATATGTGTTACCGTGAAGGTAATGTAAAACAAACCTTATTAAGTGTAAGTCATCTAGAAACATACTTTTTTGTAAACCATACGTCCGCTTATGCGTTATTTAGAAACGGAACGAACAGAATAATTATTATTTTAAAAATGGTCATATATCTAGATACTCATTTTGCATTTGCAAGCTTATAACAGATCCTGGAAGTAATCCATGATGGCTGAAAATAATCCAGTATAAAGCTAAAAGTAAGTTCTTTCATTTTCACTCCAATTGAATCGTTTATCTTCGGGTAAATTTTAAAAATTGTCAAAACCTCCAATTTCCTTGTGACAAACTTGTAAAATGTTAATTTACACAGAAATTCGTCAGTTGAATATCCAATAAATCACTTTTTATAAAAGGTTACCTTTTATAAAAGGTTGTTTATTAAGCTTAGGAATAAGAATATCCGAATTATCTTTGAAGTTCTCTATGCTCCACAATGTGGTTTGCTCTTTTGAGGCATTTCTAAATATGATCCACATGGCCATCTTCGTAGGAACTAATATCCAAAAACTCACTTTTTCGGAAAATGCTCTTTATGTATACCTTATTTTAAAGTTTGTGATATAAACGTCGAGCGGAAGATCAATTGATGAATGAACAAATGAAGACACTGAAAATGCAGGAAATGATTCCACAATTTTAAGGATGATGATAAATAAACAGTTATCCATAAGTGGTAATCTGTACAAAAACTGGAAAATCGGCATCCCAAGAAGTACAATTCGGTAGATGGAGTTCTTTGGAAAACAGTGGTTTATTGTGTAAATTTTCGACACTGGCACACCAGTTCGTCGTCAGACGGATGGAACTTGTACGCAACAGTTTCGCAAAATTTTCATCCGTCTGACGACGGCCTGGTGTGCCAATGTCGAAAATTTGCACAATAAAGCACTGTTTTGCAAAGAACTGCTTTTTCCAAATTGTAAGAAAACTTTTGACTGAAGAAAGGTTCTTTTTATATAAAGAAAGTGACTGCGTAAAGTTTTCAGATGAAAAAATATTTAAATTTACTGTTCTAATTTATAGGTGTTTGTTATGTGTCCGGAACTTGGAGATAATAGGATTTTTTTATTGTATTGAACAAACACTTAGTACTTCTTTTAAGCCTAAAATATCCCTTATGCTGTTCATTATTATTTCTATGAATTCGTAAATGCGTTCATACCGGTATGCGAGTAATGATCAAAGTTTCCCAAAGTTATGGAAGTTGCACGATTTTTAGTGCATCCTTACCTGGATGAAAACAGTCCAAACTATTATGCTTTTTCATAAGCGTCGGAAGGCCACTTTCCTGGTCCTTCCTTATGCCAGTAATTTCCACTTGCTCACGTGCCAATGCGAATTAGCACACAGCCGGACCGCGCCTTTTCTGTCCGCCATAATATCTTGTCTATTCTGTATGCAAATATGCAAATGGACTTTTGAAATGCGTTCTTTTTGATAGTGTTCCAATTCGACAGGCGCCTAGCCTTCGCTTTTTTTCGGCAGTTGGGAAGACTCGTTTGGTTTACCGAAAATAGTTCGACCGTATTCACTACATGCTGTGCGCAAGGCTAGGAACTTGCGCGTGAATTAGGTTATCTTGTTAGCTAGCACGATGCTTCATTTCACACGAAAGCACTCATGCTCGTCTCTCATTCTGCATGCCAACATAAATGCCTGCTATGTTGCGCTTGAAGTTATCACGGCGCGCTAACGGCCTAGGCTTGGAAGAATGCTAACTGACGGGATAACGCGAACCACGTGGTCAACCCAGTGTGGAGTGGCTGTCAGGTGGACTAAGAGTCAGACTGCAACGATTGCTTAACTTGGCTTTTATAGCACCCACTTAGTATGGATTCGAGCCGCCCCTCCCCCCTACTTTGTTGTGGTTTTCTGACTGTGTTGACCCACAGTGCGTGGCCCTACACCCTCTCACATCTCCGTTCTTCTTGACACGGGGCATAGATGGGAGAGAGGCAGCAACTGAATAGCTCTCTTGAAATGCCATGGATCCAATAAATCTTGCTGTTCATGCTATCTTTAAACTCACCATTATAGTTTAAGATCGCGCAGTATTCGCGGAGTGCCATGAGGACGTGGTCCTTAACGTAGGCTTCGTTCCCGCGTCCTTTCAATTATTAATCTACTGTCCGAGACAGACGTCGGATTTGCGAAGCGGGCGCAGGTAGCTGGCGCGGCGTGAGCCCACACCTGGTCGTGCTAGCGCCTTGTTGTGATATATCATGGTAGTTAGCATCTAAGTGAGCCGCACAACATCTTCTGGGTGATATTAGCAAATGATTTTTCAATGCAAGTGGACATGTGAGTCCCAAAAAGTAATTGAGAGAAATAAAATAGGATCGCTGGGACAAGCCCTTTATTCGCCCGACGTTTTAAAATCCGTCGCGGATCCTTCATCAGAGACTGTATAAACAGTTATAGAAACGGCTAATTCGTGCACAGGGAATTGCACTTTGTATAGGATACAGTCACTATATTGCTGTTTAACTATCCCAATTAGCGGCTACCCCCTACCGGGGATAATTCCCTGATTGTACAATAATTGATTAAAGGTCGACGTGTGGGTCGTAATCTGCTGAACTTTCATCACACGTGGTGGACTTGAGGGGGATGATTGCCCGGTCATTCTGCTGTCTGGCGCTGGCGTTATATGACGTGTTGTCCTGTGCGTTCTCCTGTTTGGAGCCTCAGCACTAAATATGGATCGGGCAGGTCGTTGCACTTGTTTCTAGACTGGCGGCCTGTGAACCATGACTCAAGTATCTCGTGACTCACGCGCTTATTATCTGTCGCGAGAATTTTGACCTCATCAAGTTTGAATGTGTGGCCGAGTCTTGTCGAATGAGCCATATTCGGTGCTGAGGTTCAATTTGGCCAAAGCAAGTCGCCAATCGGGAGACGCATAGATTAACGCCAGGGAGCCAGCAGCCCGAGCAGTTCTCACGCCCAATTCAATCACATGTGATTAAAGTTCAGCAGGTCACGGCCCACACGCCGGTCATCAAGCCACCAGCGCACAAGCGGACAATTATCATCGATAAGGGAGCCTTTAACTGTCACAAATGTGGAGTATCATAGTGACTGTATGGTATAAATACTGCAAATCACTGTTCATTAATTACCCGCTTCTTTGAATGTCTATAATGATGGATTTGCTAGGGATTTCGAAACATCAGACAAACAAAAGTCTTGTCCTAGTGACCAAAAGCGTTTTTGGTCATGTTTCGGATCCACACTTAAACCCGTCATCAATGGCAACACGAAGGCCTATCTAAGGTGTAGAGGTCGCCTCTATTTATAGGCTGTGATTCTTGTGCTACAAAGGCAACGCTTATCAATCCTCATATTCATCTTAAATGTTTTTAATTGCTTACCCTGACCGATGCACTGTTTGCTGCGACTTAATCGCTGATATTTGTGGCTGGCATTACACTCACTCGGCAATCGGACTCACCGGTACTGCCACTAAATGTGGCATCCACCACGCGCTTCCCGTTCCTCCAAACAAAATACCCTATCGCAATGGTGCAGGAGATCTTTACCCCTCCTGGTGGGCTGCGGATTGATACGCCCATGACTCGAACAGCTCGCGACTGACGCGACGCGCATTTTGAGAGAGTTTTCTCCCTATGATCGATTGTATTACCTGGGCCTAAAATTGAGATTTTATGAGCAAGGTGTTGACCTTGCTCATTTGTGTTGGCCTTTCCGCGTCTTAGGAGATCTTTCCTCTGCTTCGGCGCAGTCTTTTCTCCTATATCGGCGTCGGACTGACAAACAACTCGCGGAGTTTTTTTGCCATGACAACAGGTCGTTCGGCATCGTCAGATTAGTGAGTGATGGTTACTCCCGGTCTATTTGTGCTCCCCCTCCCCGCCAATTCTAAATGTTCATAGTTGCTTTTAAAAACGCATGTCAGATGCATAAACAAAGCCAGTTGCTCCATTTGATTTGGTTCATCTGCTGAACCTATGTTTTCGGCATGCGGTGTTGTAAAGCCAGTCAATCCAACCCTTGCAGAACCGTTTCGACTATGAGTTCAGGAATCGGGGAGCCCGTAGATCGCTCCGAAATAGCTTTTCCATTCGTCTAAATCTCAAATCGCTCGTCTATTTGTTATTGATTACTGTGCTGCATCCGTATTTGTTTCATGTTGTATGATTTTTATGTTGTAGAAGCTAAGAATTCTGCCTGCAATGTGGGTTCGCCCCTGATGGCAGGCTACCATCGTGAATCCGGGAAACTACCATCTGGCAGCGGTAGTTTACCAACTCAAAATCTCGTAGTTCAACGTCTCTGTTGCTTGGATGCCCACTATTCCCACCTCTTTGCCGATATTGCGACGGGCATTATGACACCTTCCTCCGTAACTGCCAGTTGGGACGGTGGTGAACAGTTTTCCAATCGCAGCACCACTCCCGATTGCGCCTCCTGGTCGTGTGGTGGTTCTGACGGTGGTGATCCATTCGCGACAGATGTCCCCGCGCCCTCGCTACGTCGAAGATCCGACTCCCGTCTCCCTAACCTGATAGAAGATTTTGTACACAGGCTGGTTACCTATCTAAAGACTGCCAATACCTTGTTGCCTTTGCCAATTGGCGAGTGTCTGGTGGCGGTGGCTTCCGCTCCGTCGGTAACGGCACCGGCGCTACCGTTGACGGCGTCAACGGCCAAGGCGGGTGGCCTTACAGCCAATGTGCGTTCTTTAACAACAGGAACAACCAACGTCAGCGGTAACCTTTTCGTACCCTCCTCTTCCAGTCCGCCGGACATCAATTCGCCCCTCCCAGTGGTGGCTAACTCTCAAGGTAGTCACTTACTACGCTTTTCCACTCATTAATTCATTCTGTTCATGTCAGCAGTCAAAATCACTTCTATCCTTCCTATTTCTGTATTTCCTCTTCCTGCAGCTTTTAGTGCTGCTTTAACCTTCATCTGTTTGCGCATACTCCGCATTTGTCATACGCAAAACAGGGCGTGGTGAATAGGGGTGTTAGGACGGCGCAGAACATAAGCCAACACTGGCCGTCCTGGACTCCAGATGACAAAGAGAGCCCACACACGAAAGGGCGCATGCACAAAGGGACATGCGCGCGCGTAACAGCGCCGCCGCATTGTGTGATCTGACATCACACGATGGCTGCGCGAGTAGGCTTTTTGCGCATGGACCTATAATAAGAGACAAAGCAGACACAGACTGTTTGCCATTAAATAAGAAGCTGTTGAGACATAGAGGACAAGCTGCAGATGAGACGACTGCTGCCAAGAGGGACTCTGAGACGTTGAGGCACACGCGCAGAAGCTGATGTACATACAGAGACTGTTGCAGTAACCCGTTCTCTACCATCCTGTTTGTCTTCTCTTCTTAACATATGACTGGGGGGACATAACAAGTGGCGACGCAGGTGATGTACACATTTTATTGAGGGAAAAGTAGGCGAATGCCTTTGAACTCCGTGTTGGTAACAGGATGATACGGTATGTTGATACAAAGAAAAATGTAGAATGTACGTCAGTTACATGTTCGGGAAAACAATCTTTACAAAAATATGACATACAAATATATCGCTACTTGCAAATCGCAAGTAGTATAATTTGATGCAGTGCGTGTGATAAGCAATGTGATTCGTTGTAGTGATACGTTGTAATCTGATGAGGGAGTTTTTACCTTCATTGCCTTTGCTCTTGATACATGTCCAGTCTACCCTTAAATGCATTGACACAAGTGGAGAGGACTTTCTCTTCTGGAAGAGCGTTCCACGCTGAGACTACTCTGTTTGTAAAGAAAAGTTTTCTTCTGTCGATCCTTGCTTTGCCCGGGCTTAGTTTATGGGAATGCCCGCGCAAAGTTGGCGTGTTAGCCTGGGCAAAGAAATCACCAGGAACGAAACAACAATGCAGGTTTTCCATAATACGGAAGGTTAATATAAGGTCCCCTCGGAGTTGTCTGTAGAAAAGGGTAAATAGGTCGAGAATGGACAGTCTGCTTTCATAGGGCGATGTTCCTAGACCTTGGACCATCTTTTTTTCGCTCGCCTCTGTACCTTCTCCAAGACAGTACAATCTTTGTCAGTCCATGGTCTCCATGCCTGTATAGCTAACTCCAGGTGCGGCCGAATGAAGCTTCGAAAGATTTTGGAATAGCTGTCTTTTTCAAACCCTATAAAGGTTCGTCTAATCAGCTGTAACATGGATCTGGCCGACTTCGCCGCCTTCGTACAGTTCAGCGTTGGTTTGAGTGAAGAAGTTATCCACACACCCAAGTCCTTCTGACTCTCAACTTGCTGCAGCGGAGTACCATTTAAAGAATAGAATTTCGCGCAGGATGCTCTAAAACTGGTGATTTGAAGAAAGTTACATTTGCTAACATTGAAAGGCATTAGCCAAAGCTTTGACCAGTCCTCCAATCTGTTCAAGTTGGCTTGTAGACGGTTTTTGTCTGCCATACTTTGGACAACTTTCCGTAATTTTATGTCATTGACGGACAAGGTGACTTTCCATCGTCAGTTGCGACCTATTACTATCTTCCTCATGGGACTGTCTATGCAAACTGAGCTCTGACCACCTCCCGATAGTTATCACAATCAGCACACATGCTTCCCCGATTCGTAACGCTCGCAAGTGCTTTATAAGTCTACGTAAAGCCAACTGGCCCGGTTTCCTTAGTGAAACTGAGAATCTCTTTGACCAGGCCCCTTTCCCTCCAGATGTTCGCCAAGGTGTGTCGGTTTTCAACCACATCATGCATACTGCCTCTAAGCACAACATTCCCGCGGGCAAGGTCTTTGATCCCATCCCAGGATACCCTACCGATGCGGCCACCTTATCAAGAGAGCGTGACGTCACCCGAGCTCAAAACCCTCAGCACCCGTCGTTACCGGCCATGACCTTAGAGATCTCCCGACTGGTCAATGAACACAAGAGGACCATATGGCAAGAAAAGCTAGCCACTTTCTCCAGCCGCACCAACACCAGCAAGTTGTGGCAAACAATCAAATCCATCGGTAGAGGGGCACCTGCTCCTCTCAACCAGGTTATCAAATTCAATGGTATACCGAAGAAGACCGACAAAGACATTGCCAACCAATTCAATGTGCAATTCACCACGGTTGCGGTCCATAAATCCTCGAAGAATTCGAGGATCGTCAAACACAGGTCGTGCAAACCTTTATTAATGCCGCTCCAGTTCTCAGCTCATGATACCATAACCGCGATTAAGCGTGCTAAGAACTCTAAGGCGTTTGGACCGGACGACATTACGATGGTACACCTAAAACACATAGGCCCCAGAGGTGTCGCATTCTTAACCAGGTTGTTTAATCTGTCTCTAGCCACGTGCCATATACCAGCTATCTGGAAAATGGCTCATATCCTCCCCAGCCACAAAGCAGGTAAAGACTCCGCTGTCTCTGACAGTTACCGCCCCCTCGCTCAATAGACATGCCAACCTCCAAGAACACCAACACGGTTTCAGAGCCTTCCACTCTACGACGTCAGCCCTACAACGTGTCACGGACCGCATTGCATGTGGTTTCAACAAAACGAAACCTGCGGACAGAACAGTAATGGTCGCCCTCGACCTTAATAAAGCTTTTGACTCGGTTAACATTGACACCTTGATGACATCACTCATGGATTCGTCGCTACCGAACGAGCTCTGCGGATGGCTGAACTGCTATCTCCGTGGCAGACAAACGCGAGTCGAATTCTCAGGCACGCTATCTAAAGCCCGCAACTCTAGGACAGGAGTTCCTCAAAGTTCTGTCATTTCGCCATCGCTATTCAACATCTACATGGCTGACCTCCCGAATCCCCCCCCCCTGAAGTCGAAATGGTGACTTACGCTGATGACATCACCCTGCTGTCCTCTCACCCAAACTTTCGCATGGCTGTCGATGCCTTAAATAACTACATCCCCAGTTTAGTCCGGCACCTAGACGATAAGCAACTGAAACTATCCGCGACCAAGTCCTCAGTAACTCTGTTCACTCCGGACCCCAAAGAATACAAATCCCATCCTCCAATTAAGGTGGAGGGCGATGACATCTCCTTATGCCAGTATCCTAAACTCCTGGGCCTCACTCTCGACCCGACGCTGGCTCTACACCGCCATGCTGACACCCAAGCCAGCAAAGCCAAAGCCAAGCTCAACATCCTAAAAGCCTTGGCAGGTTCTTCATGGGGCCAGGACACTGAGACGTTAGTCACGACATACCGGGCAACAGGCAAGGCAATGACTGAGCATGCATCAGCCATCTTCGCCCCACTGTTAAGCGATACCAGCTAGGCGAAAGTCCAACGCGTTGAGAACGCTGCTCTCCGCATCGCCACGGGCTGTGTTAACATGACCAATGTAGATCACCTGTATCAGGAAACTCAAGTCCTGCCTCTGAAGGTTCACTCCATCATGCAGGCAAAAATCTACATTGCGCAGTCTTATAACCCAGAACATCCGGGCAATCGCCGTTTAACGCGCCCCCCACCTGCTAGACGCATGAAGCAGTCTACCATAGACGCGTACGGCCCACACGCTTCGGAGTACCCCACTAATCTACCGATAACGGACCTCGTTAAGCGTATCCACACCGAAACTGTCGAGCTAGCCATCAGCAGCTATAAACCCAACAGAGTCCTTAACGCTCCTCCGCCGGTCTCCGACGTTATGGCCAGAGAACGTAGGGCCAACCTGTCCAGAAACGCTAGAACCAGGCTATCCCAGCTGCGTTCCGGCTTCTCCACGCTGCTGAATTCATTCAAAAGCCGTCTCACCTCATGCTTTCACAACGTCACAGACAACTGTCCTGACTGCCTCTTGCCTTTCCACACAACATGCCACCTCTTCGACTGCCCAGCCAACCCTACGGACCTCACGCCTGAGGACCTATGGCTTCGCCCAGACAAAGTCGCCGAATTCCTTCATCTTTCTTAAACATTTTATACCGTTCTCTTTATTCTTTATTCCTTCATCTCTATCCCTTCATCTTTCTTAAAAATTTTATAACATGTATTGCTGGCAAACTAGGTTAACGGAGTAAGCTAGTACAACAACAAATTCACAGTCTAGATCCCTGACACAGTCGTTGATGAAAACGAGGAACAATACGGGACCTAAAACTGAGCCCTGTAGGATGCCACTCACCACAGGTAAACCCGAGAACTGCTGGCGACCGACTTGGACTCTTTGTGACCGTCCTGTCAAAAAGTGTTGGATCCATAGGAGGAGGTTCCCGCGAACGCCTGCGCAGCGCAGCTTAAGCAGCAGGCGTTGATGAGGGACGGTATCGAACGCCTTTTTGAAGTCAATGTAGATCGCATGCCTGTGTGGACTTTTTAAGGATTCGCACCCAGTATGCACTCCCAATCTATGTGAGGTAATAGTGGTTAGTATTTAGATAATAATAGAGCGTTTGTAAAGTAATTTACAATTCCTACCATACCTTTATGTCGTGCAGCCTACCGTCTATGGACTACCTATAGAGTGCTAATTCTAGTAAGTATACTTGCTAATGTGAGTAATTGGCAAACTACAGTGCGGTCTGGTTGTACATGTGGCCTAGTGTGCGGTCTTAACCTATATGGGGATTTTTTAGTAAGCTGAATTGTCAACGAAACGTGTATTTTAATACTAGCGGAAGATCTACCATGCAGGTAGGTCGTGACAGAGTAATAATATAGCAACAGGTAGATGATAGTTTAACCACCGATTTCGTTTATGTCTACCATGTGTCTCTCTTGATGTCATTGGGTGTAGCTTTCGATAGACAACGCAAGGCCCCAGGAACCGTCTTTCTGCATTATTAGCTCAGGGGTTATCAGGCCTTTATCTCGCAAGGTACTGCCATTTACCATCTTCAGGCTAAGTGTAAAATTACTACCGTATTCCGCTATAGTTTGGCAGTTACAGAACGTCTCCTGTCTAACTAAGAGCACAACATGTCAAATTTACTTATCATAATAGCGTGGTAATTCTTATACTGTAACAATATCTGAGTGCTAATGCATGCCTCTTATATTTGCGATAAGCGTAGCTTCCTTTTCCTCTGCGGAAGTGATCGGAAGAACATGCTGGTTATTCTGGGTTGATTTTGTCGCTGTACGGATGACACAGACCAACAGACGAATGATGTGGCCGTTAAAAGTCACTTGATAAACCTTTGCGTTCGTCGAGTGCCCAGATTGGTTTGTGAGCAACAGGTAATTCCCGGTTTTTTACACGACAGTTAAGCCGTCTTTTTTGTTGATGTCCAATTTTTGCTGTAATTCGGATGGTAATGTAGCACAACCGCAACAGTTTTTCAGCGAGGACAAAGTGCCAGCTTTTGACTGAGCTCCTTTCTTAAGCAGTTTGCGTTTTTTACATTGCTTTTCGGTGTCCTTATGTTTAAACATGCTTCGTTGGAAAGCATGTAAACATATTCTTCATTACACTCCTTTGGTTGGATAAGTGAAGTAAGTTGCATTCAGAGATGATATGATGAAAAGAAAGATCTTCGGAAAATCGAGTTGTACTCGTGAATTTTCGAACAAGTATCACGTGTTCGTCGTCAGACTAAATTAAAAGTGAGGGCTGGGAATGTCGCACTAGCGGTTGGAGGCAGAGGTTACAACGGACGGGGGAGGGAAGGGGGGGGTTGGGTGGAAGGGCTGTGGTGACGTGACACCCGCGGCGATAGGTTGTGCTAGTGAGGGGAGGGGTGTTAGCGTTTGGAATATGGGCCGCATGTTCGGGGGAGGGGGGAGGGTGCTGGTTAAGAGTCAGAGAAATTCCACTTGACCGGGCACAGAGAGCCAGTTGTTGTTTCAGGCTGTGTCCAGATTAGAAGACCATGCACGAAACCCGGTATAGTGTGAGTCAAGCTCTACGTGCCTGTTTATATTAGCCGAATTCGAGTGCCAAGCTTCAAGGAATTCTCTCGCTTGTCGCGTATTAGCCATTGCGATCATGTCGGTGGGATCCCAATTGAAGCGGTGATCACACTCAATGGAGTGTGCAAATACGAGTGATGAATGGTTTCGTAGGCGAACGGCTGACTTGTGTTCGTTGATGCTAGTCTCAAGGCGTCGGCCTGTTTGGCCAATATAAACGCAAGGGTAACCAGCATACGGTATACGGTAAACGACGTTACTTAGTTGTCCCACGGGTAGAGCGTCCTTTACTCGACATAAGCTTGCGTGCAGTGAGGTTGCGTGCTTGTGGGCAACGGAAATGCCAAAGCGACTTAGTTGCCGAGACATGGTTTCAGATACTCCATTCATGTAGGGTAGAGAATAAAATGTCCATGGCAATGTAACATCGTTGGAAGGGAGGTTTTGTGCTTGACCCCGACGTCTAAGGCAATTCTTGACAAAGCTTGTCGGATATCCATTGGCCCGGAAAATTTTGTACAAGTACGTTAGTTCTCACTTGAGCAAATTATCGTTACTGCAATAACGGTGGGCCCGCTTTCATAAATTATTTTTCAGTCTCTTATGATTTTTTACCCGAGTTGCAGTTGCATTTTGTCTTAGTGTTTGCAATCTACGTGCTGTGTGCTTTCAACCTAATAAAAGAACCAACATTATTGTTTGCTAGTAAAAGGACGTCATATGGGACCATTGACAATTTTTTTCTTAACCGAAAAATGTCCTTTGAGTAAGACGTAATTTGCTATCGAATGAGTACAAGAAGGCATATTTTATTCGTGTTTTCCATAAGGGATATTAAATTTCGTAAGGGCATCGGAATACAAATATACATTCTTACCGAGTTTCGTTTAAACAGGTGATCGGAAAAAGCTTACTCAAAACCGGAATCATGTAGTGATTGCCATATCATGGGATTATACTGCAAGATAATGAATATTACAACCCCACCGAAGTGATTCTGATCGAAAACATTGCAAATTTTCGGTTAAAATTTCTCGAGCTAGGGCATTTACTCTATGATAGCATGTTTGCCCTTCAAATGAAAGTTCCGATTCTGCCATGGCACTTTTTATAAATGACCCACTGGATCCTGTTTCAAAATTCGGCTGTGATAACACTCGAGGTTAGGAGATCACTGGTTGCTGATGAACAATAAGTCTGCAACGACCATTCCAATTTACTTAATATTTGTTGGAGACCTTTTTGATGCTTGATTGCACTGTGCTACGTAACAGCTTAGATGAACTCGGGATTTGGGATTTGCTCTCGTACTGCATTCTCCTTAGTCGATAGATGGTGCGTTCGCTGTAGCAACCTAAAGCGTCCGATAACTTCTAAATGGCTAACCGACCACAGAAGAATAGGAGCCTCTCGGTTGCAGTAAATTTAAATCATTCTAGTTTGAGCATTGTTTTACTCAATGAAATCATATTTTCTAAGCAGGCGCAAGCGAGTAGGCTGCCCCTGTGTTTGGAGTGGCTGTCACAGGGCAGAGAGTTTTGATGCCGGATTCATCTTCGACTTCAGAAGCGACACTTTCGGAAATATTTCCTTTCTCCTTCACGGAATCCCTGACTGTACCATATCAACCAGACTCCGCTGGGTATGACTCGCCAACAATAACAGCGTCAACGCCTTGTCAGGGTCAAGCAACGGCTAAGCGAAGTTGACGCTCACTTAAGAATGTCCGTTCCTCCTCGTTTTTGTGTCAAATGTGGGTAGACTGAATGCCCTCGACGTCTTCAAAGCTTGAATAGGCAGCTGCACTGTCTTGTCGTCACGGGTTTCACCACCACAGTGGTCAGGTACTCCTTTTTTAAATCTCCAACAACTTCCACACGTTAATCTCTGCCAATACGGTTTGTCAGTACAGAGGCGGAACCGGCCTTCGTTTTTCTCCTTCGCGGTCTACTCTGAAGGCATTTTCTTGCTCTCCTTGTGGGCATACTGATTGGTTTGTTCCATCACAATTCAATGAACTTTACAGTTTCCTTAAAGTTTGCGCAGTCAGATAACTGTGAGACACTACTTGTCATTTACCGGAAATGACTGTTTATCTCCGTCTTCAAGATTGTGGCCTTTACTTCACCGGCGTGCGTTTCCATGACGCTGCGTCCGAACTCGGCTTTTGTAAGGACGGCAGAGAGGTCTTTGTACAAGAGCGATCGAAGTTCAGTGCTTGACTAAAAAGTTTTTTATGTGACTTAGCTGTCTGTTGCCCAATTGAACTGTGATCTGCCATTTGTTATCCAGCTCACTGCTGTGCATAACATGTTTGGAAAATGTCAGTCAACGTAACCTACAGCCTACCTGATGGCGCTTTTTCTTTGTTTACGCACATCCTTCTTATGTTTACGTTTGTTATGTCGCAGTTACATGAAATAGTGCTGTTATTTACCGTTTCACTCTGCCTTCGACTACCCTTACACACACGTTTGTTCAGTCAAAGACTTCTCCAAACGAAGGTGAGAGACGGCTTGACGTTATTGAGTACTGGCTTCCCGTATCGTTGACTTCTATTTTGATCGTTATAATTGCGTTCATATTAGTAGGAAAAAATATTTTAACTATTTTAAATTACTGCATATTTGCGTGCACAGACGTTGTCCTACTTGAATAGAAGAACGCAGTGTTCCGTTGCAATGCGACACCGTGTTTGTTGGCGGTACTAACTGCATGGCGAGCACTTCTCGCTCCCTGCTGGGGCTCCGAAACCAAACTTAACACCACAATTTACAGTTAATAGAACGACTGGCTCGTGAGATTCTGAAGGTTCCTGATGGTAGCTGATAGGGCATGATCCCGCTGTTCATCTGATAAAAAGCTTGGCTCTACCGCGATCTGAAGATTAAAAACAGTAGGCTAGTGTCCCCCAGTCTCCTTGTCTTTGTCGGAAATCGATCTCTTATGTCGATCTCACTTCCTCAAAATCATGCTTAGCAAACACCAGACCAAACTTCTTAATTTTGGTCATTTCTCTCTCCTTGTTTGGATTCAAATAGTTGGGTTCCATCTGTTTAACGCGGTTACCTCCCCAAAAACGACATAGTCTGATTGAGCCCTACTTCCACTCGCTGCCGTAAAGGGCGTCCTTAGTTGATAGTTAAACTGCACTTTCGCACATTCAGGGCATAATCACAGTCGCTCGCAGCGCGGACCTACCATACGGCTTTATAGGGGGGTCAGTGACGCCGTCCGAGGGTTTTGTCTAGGAGCGAGCTCAAGCGTTTGCTAGATGTCCATAATATTATGCGTTTTCCTGACCATAGGTTAATGGGGACTATTAAGCCTCTACATCACTGAACACCTACCGTTGCAGCAGTCTTTAAATACGTGTTGATCTGTCGGAGGTCCCGTTCAGATTTCCGATTATGATGGACTATCAACCGTTTGCTGTTTTTGTTTTTCTTAATGTGACAGTGTGTTTGGAGGGAAGTAACTGCAGACCTTGAACCTATTCCCTGGCCCCTTTGCAGCAACTCTAAGTAGGCTAACTGTTCTGCTCTTTTTTTCTACTTTCAACAATAGATCCCAACGTGCTTGGGGAAGAATCAGGTCAGGTGTTTGTTCCCTTCCTCCTTTCTGTCGGTTTGGGCAGTGAAGCCATATTGCCCAGCTGCCTTCGCTCTCCAGCCAATCAACTCCCTCCAATTGGAGATCCCCCCATGGTTCTTACCTCAGATCCACCTGAGCAGGGCTCACACCCTCCTGGTGCACCCCACCTGATTTTGCGACCGTCGGTGGGAAGGTGAGTGTGAGTTTGTTTGCCCGCTTATAGGAAAACTGGTAAGGAGGAAGGACTCTCACCGATCGTGTTACATGACGTACTCGTCCGTTGTGCCTCGGGGATCACTTTCGAACCCGACTGGCATTTGCACAGCGGCTAGCCGTAGAGGCGGAGCAACATTAACGACAAAGATAAGTGTCACTAAAACGGCCAGCTGTACCCCCTTTAAGTTTTGCCGCTGTTGAGGGTCAGACCTGCGTTCCGTCAATTGAAAGAACTACAGTCCAACTATTCAGCCTCAGTCCCAAACCCTTCCTCGGACATATGGCGGCAATTTCCACTGCTACACTGGGTTAGAGTATCTTAGACTGACGACGGTAAATAAGCCAGATAAGGCCTTCTTGGAGTCTCTGTCTCATGGTAAAATGTCCTAAACTTGACAAAAATGCTACTGAAACACAGTAAGTAACATTACAATAAGCCATGTGATACGTTCGTGGGTGCGCGAACACACAGGACATCAAAAACCAGGGCGGGTGTGCGCTGCAACTGATCGGCGTATGCCTATCTACTAATATTTATATATTTCGCTTCTATCAGCAATACATTCGGGCGCGAAGCGCTACAGTCAGCACGACGATAGGAAATTTTTGCGCTCCGCGTGTCTTCAATATACGCGAAAATTGCATTTCTTCACAGATGCCTCGACAATAGAGTGCTTCCGAAGAGCTTGTACTACAAGCCACCGGTGAACACAATATTGGTGAGTAAATGGGTGATGCAGCATGGCAGGCGGATGACTCGAATCCTCATTCAAGACTGTCATTTTCGACTGAACAATTACCGCCAGATGATTGATCAATCATCTTCAGTGTGCTCAGAAATAATCGGCAAGAACGGTAAAGGGCTACTCCGCCTAGCTATTGGCAAACGAGCCAGAGAATTGAGATCAAGGCGAGATAGAGAACTGATAGATAAATTTCGCAAAGCAGATTAGAGTGCTGCACCACGCTGCCGGTTATAACACTTCTGACGCTGACCTGGTTGACCTGGTGGCCGGGGAACCACAGCAGACGCGTCTGCGAACCGCGTTTCCACCCGCCATCCCGGCGGCCAAGGTCTGCTACACCCATCTCTCTACGTTGGATCAACCTTCCTCAGCCCAACCCGTGTTTTTGATGATGGAGCAGCCCCTCCCGGCCACGCTGCTCCGACTCATCCTCCTCCTCGCCGCCGGAATTGAGGCCAACCCTAGACCTCTCTGCTACTGCTCGTTCTGCCAAGTCCGTCTGGGCCGCCGCGACCGGTGTGTACGTTGCGGCTCCTGCAATGGTTTGTGCCATCTCCGCTGCAGTGGCCTCGCCAAAGCTGCCGATTGGTCGCTCGCCTTCGCATGTCCCAGCTGTCCCGTGCCCCCTCCGGTCTCCACGCCCCCAGCCCACCCTGTCCTGAGCCAAAATCCTCTGGTCCCCGACTTTTTCTCACCGCCCGGTCTAATGATCCTCCAGTTCAACGCCAACGACCTACTTGGCAAGCTTGACCAACTCCTCGCCTTTATGCGTTCGCACAGCATAGCTGTGGCTGCTATCCAAGAGGCAAAGTGGTCTAACTCCACTAAGGTCCCGTTCTGTGCCGATTACACGATCGTCCGTCGCGACCGCGGCCGCAACAAAGGTGGTGGCTTGGCCTTCCTGGTGGACAAATCCATTGCCCATCACCAGCTACCCCTGCTTGGTGCCGATCCCACGGAAATACTGGCGATTTCCCTTTAACATTGGCCCGATGCCGCTAACCGTTGTGAACGTGTACATCCCTCCAACTTCCAGTTGTCCTCCTGGTTTCGCTGCTTCTATCGCTCCCTACTTACCTTCTGAAGACAGTTTGGTTCTAAGTGACTTCAACGCCCACCGCGACCTATGGTGCTCCAACTTGGCGGCCGATTCCCGGGGAGAAGTCCTGGCCGATGAACTAGAACAATCTACCTTGGCAGTCCTCAACGAGGACAATCCAACGTGACTCCCACAGAACGGTGCCCCCAGCCCTCCCGATGTCTCCCTTGCCCGTCTCAGCCTGGTAGCCTCCACCACCTGGAGCACGGAAATCAGCCAAGGGAGCGATCACCTCCCTATATTGCTTGAATTGGCCACCTGTGCCGACCGTATGAAAGCTCCAAACAGGCACTTCATTAACTTCAAGGGAGCTGACTGGGCAGCGTTCACCGCCGAATGCGAAGCGGGAACCGGCGAACTCAACGGTTTGATTACCAAGACCGTCAATGACGACAAGCGGGAAAGTTGGCGTGAAAGAATTGCCGATTTTAATTTCCGCGGCAACTCAGCTGCCACCTGAAAACTTCTACGCAATTTGACCAAGACCCGGGCTGACACACCTACCCAGTCTATTAGCTTCGGGGTACGATCGCCGCGAAGATGAACAAGCTGTTCTCGCACCGCTCGGCTCCCAGTCCCAAAAGCCAGCGCGCCCTTCTTCGTCTCTTCCATAAGGCCCCGCTCCCGGACATTTCCTTCTCGGCCGATGCTATCCTCACCGCCGTCAGGAAAACGAAAGTCTTGAAAGCCTTAGGACCGGATGACCTGGCTCCTATCCATTTGCGACATATTGGCCCCAAAGTTGCTGCCTACCTGGCAGCCGTTTTCAATCTTCCGCTGGCAAGTTCAATCATCCTCGATTGCTGGCGCCATTCGACCATCATTCCTCTGGTCAAAGTGGGCAAGGACCCCAGTCAAGCGACCTCCTATCGCCCAATCGCCCTCCTCAGTCCACTGGCGAAAATTTTGGAACGACTTGTCCTACCAATCTTGACGTCTGCAGCGGATCTTTCCAGCCACCAACATGGTTTCAGGTCGGGTCGTGGCACAACAACGGCTCTTTTAGAGCTCAGCGACGCCATCCTCGAGGGCTTCAATCAACAGAGGGCGGGTTACCCGGGAAAGGAGGGTTACCCGTTAGCCAAGCTGCAGGCTACCTGGCGCGTTCACGGGTGGCGGATAGTGGCGCGCCCTTCAGTGATGGTTAGCTGCGAAATAAGCAGGCTCCCGGGTCTGGCGAATAAGCAGTCGCGGACGCAGCAGCGACAGTGTTACCAGGGCGCGGCGGGCTGAGGTCTGGCATACCGACTGCCGTATAAAATGCCGCAAGTCCCAATGACGACACTTTGACATTGCGAGCGTAAACCGCCATTAAATAGGTTTGCTTGCCACCAACACCACTGCCTCGTGGTTAGGTTCTTAAGCCAAATTGCTAGATGAGACAACCTCGAACAAAGAATCCGAGCGGCCGTTGGAGACCCGCCTGTATTCGAAATTCCCAAAAAACCTTATGATGTCTCCTGACCTTGCTACGACCACTGCTACGGCGTCCGCGGGAACCGACGCGCTCCGCAGCCCTTGTCCAGTGGTGTGGGCGAATAATGTGCAAGCTGGACTGCTAAAAAAACGGACTTTTGGTATTGGATGCTGGAATGTGCGAACATTTCTAGAACCTGGTACCCAAAGTCTGACAGTGCACAGTCTCCATGAATATCACGTGGATGTTTGTTGCTTGTCAGAAGTCCGACTCCCCGACTCAGGCGCCCGAGAAATCAAAATCCCGGGGGTCGATTCTCATTTCACCTTGTATCACAGCCGTCCGAGTGACTCATCTGGTAGACACTATGTGGCTATTGCCCTCTCGGAAGAAGCTAACCGTGCACTGCTAGCATGGCAACCAGTCAACGACCGAATGGCCTATGTTCGACTAAAAGGCCATTTTACGAACATCTCGGTCGTATCTGTGTATGCACCTACGTCGGCAGCTGAACAGCAAGAGCAAGATAATTTCTACTCGCAACTGCAGGAGCTAGTCGAAAGACTCCCTCACCGTGATCTGTTAATTGTTGCCGAGGGCTGGAATGGCCTGACTGGGCCCGGTGACCCGACAAACAGCCAACTTCTTGGTCGTTTTGGGCTTGGCTCTCCAACGGACAATGGTGAGAGGTTGCTGCAGTTTGCCGAACAGAACCGGCTATTTGTTACTAACACATGCTTTCAGCATCGTCACAAACATCTGCTGACTTGGTATTCGAACGATGGCCTTACGGCCAGTCCGATCGAGTACATTCTAGTTGGTTCACGGTTTCGCAGCTGGGTCCACGATAGCAGGTCGATGCGAGGTGCCGAAACTGGTAACGTCCACGGGTCTGACCATTTTCTCGTTCGCACGCGCCTGAAGGTTCACCTCACATCTGTGCCTAAACTGCCACGTGCAAGACGCCTTGATGTCGCAAAGCTCCGGCAAACCAACACTACCGAGGTTTTAAGCACAGAAATCCAGTGCCGTCTTATGAATCAGGCTGACAACGAGGGCAGTAGCAAGTGGCCATCACTGAAGACATCCATCTATGGGGCAGCTGAGAAGATTCTCGGATTCACTCAGCGGCGCCGCAGTGACTGGGTCAGCGGAAGAACCCTGCAGCTATCGGCCAAGACGACTCGAGCCAGGTCCCGGAGCGATACCTCCTTCCGCCAACTTCGAAAGCTGACAGCAAAGTCGGCTAGAGATGATCGACAGAAGTATTGGTCCGAAATGGCGACTTCTATGGAGCAGGCTTCTAATGTTGGTGACACCCGACACTCTGTGATTATGTTTGCGATGTGAATGGAGGTTTTATTGCCGACAACTCGGCCAGCGTCGATCGCTGGCGTGAACACTTCGAGCACCTACTCAACTTTGAGGTGCAACCCATCACACCCTTCTGCTCCTCCACAGCGGAGTTTCAATATTCTCCTGCCTACGCAGTGTCGTGTGACATCCCTTCCGAAGACGAAGTAACCGATGCAATGCAGAGGCTACGCAACAACGAAGCGTGCGGAGACGGCGTTATTCCTGTAGAAATCTACAGGTCCTGTGTTTACACCCTGGCTCCTCGGCGTAGTGAGAAGAGGCCGTTCCCGATGACTGGGGCTCAGGTATCCTTGTATGCGTCCACAAGAAGGGAGATAAGACAAGATGCGAGAACTACCGTGGCATAAGTCTTATTGATGTTGCTGCAAAGGTCTTCGCTGTTGTTCTTCTCAGGCGCTTCCAGTCTGTACTTGACTTGAGGACACGACCCAACCAATCTGGATTCCGAGCTGGGCGTGGATATGCTGATCAAATATTCACACTGAGGTGCACTCTAGAATTCTGCCATAGCTACCAGCAACCGACGGCCGTTTGCTTTGTCGACTTCGCCGCCGCATTCGATCCCATCCATCGTGAGTCCCTGTGGCGAATAAGGGAACTGGATGGAGTTCCGACCGAACTCATGGCCACGATTAAGGCCTTCTATCGGTGCACCACCGCACGAGTCCTTATCCACAACAATCTCTCTCAATCGTTCGATATCCGGTCTGGTATCCGACAGGTCTGCGTCCTTTCGCCCATTCTGTTTACTTACGTCATTGACTGGATCCCTGGCAAAGCCCTACATGAAGAGGACGGTGTTGAACTTGCACCCGGACGCCGACTGACTGATCTTGACTATGCCGATGCTATTGCGCTGTTTGCCTCAAGCTTTGACGGTCGACAGTCAGTAGTGTCGCAGTTAAACGAGATCGCTATGTCGGTAGGCATGTCCATAAATTTCGGAAAGACGAAGTTTTTCTCGAGCTGCATCCTTGACCAGGAAAAGGCAGCTCTGGGGATTACTGGCCATCAAATTGAAGAAGTAGACAGCTTTCAATACCTCAGGGCGAGACTACTACTGAATGGGCAGGGCGAGGACGACATTGTCTCCCGTATAGATGCTGCTTGCTGGGTTTTCTCAATCCTTCGAAAGCGCCTATGGATCTGACGTGACATATCCATCGCCACGAAGATTCGTGTATACCGTGCATCCATCCGGTCTGTCCTCCTCTATGGATGTGAATGCTGGGCTGTGTGCGCTGAAGATGAGCGAAGACTGGAGGTCTTTGACCACCGGTGCCTGAGGACGATCCTGCGAGTTAAGTATAGCGACTTCATCTCAAATGAGACAGTCCGCATCCGCTGCGATCGTATCACGAGGATATCTCAGGCCATTCAAGAAAGGCGACTGAGGTGGTTTAGACACGTTCTCCGTCGTCGGCCCCCCGAGCTTACGCATGCCGCCCTCGACCCGACACCGCAGCCCACCTGGAAACGTCGAAGAGGATGGCAACTGAAAACTTGGCTAGACACCGTCAGTCAAGGCATGAAGCAGTTCTTGGACCTTCTATCTTCGGCCTCCGTCACTGAAGAAGGGACTGGGTGGAGCTTTCGAGATCCACTGCCGCCAATCGCCACGCATGGAGAGGTACCGTTCGTGACATCATTGAGGCCGGCTAGAGCAGGCATGATCACTGCCGTAACAAGTACAAGTAAGTGAGTACAGAAGCCCGCTTCGCGGACCGTGGCTGTCTCAATTGACCTGTCACGAGCCTTTGACTGCGTCCGCCACGATCAGCTCCTGCAGGACTTGGTCTCCCTAGAACGTCCCGACTGGCCTGGTCCGATAGTTGGCGGCTTACATCCGTGGACTCCACGATCGTGTCCTTTTCCGCGGCACTCTCTTTAAGCCCCGTCAACAGACCTGCAGTGTTCCTTAAGGCTTTGTGCTTAGCCCGACGCTGTTCAACATTTACATGCGGGAACTCTCACTCCCTACGGCACTCGTCAGAGTGGTATCATACGCGGATTATGTCACCTTCTTCTGCCAGCACCATAGCATTGATTAGGCTGCACAGGTCCTTCGGAATTCATGCCGAATATTGTGGATTTCCTCACTCAGCGCGGAATGTCGATCTCGGCAGCCAAGTCCTCCATCACTGTTTTCATGCTGGATCCGAAGGAGTTCAACCGTCACCCGGATATCATCGTCAACGGTGAGGCTTTACCGCTAGTCCGTAAGCCCAAGCTCCTCGGCGTCCGTTTAGATCCGCTCTTCACGTTCGCAGACCATGCGAGGGATGTCACAAGCAAAGTAAACCGGTGCACCAAGGTCCTCAAGGCTCTCGCGGGTACTTCCTGGGGCTGCTCGAAAGAGTTGCTGACGGCCACATTCAATGCAATGGCCAAGCCGCATCTCACCTATGTGGCATCAATATGGTCTCCCACAATCAGCTCCTCCAGCCTCCGCCGCCTTAAATCAGCCCAGAAGGATGCCTTCCACACGATCATGGGCTACAATAAAATGTTGCCCGTCGATCACCTTCATGTGGCGGCTTCTTTCCTACCGGTCGCTGCACACAACAAACTCATCGGCCAGCAGTTCTGGTGGACCTGTTCACAACCTGGCCATCCGAATCACCATCGTCGCAACGCTCCCGAGCCTAGCCGTAACGTTCGGACGTCTATCCGAGGTCTCCACAAGGCAGCTGTCGCCTCGTCTCTCTCGGATCTACCCGTTGATGGCTCCGCCATCAGGACAGGCTACCAGCGCCTTCACCAGAAAGCCGTTGTGGACGCAATATCCAGCTACCATCCCCCGGTCCTTCTCGGTGGCTATCCACCTCCGATTGCCACCTCGGAACGTCATCTCCCACGGGTGACTTGCTGTACCGTAGCGCAGCTTCGCAGTGACTACTGCATGCTCCTTTGCTAGTACCAACACCGGCTGGACCCGTCTATACACGACTGCTGTCCCGACTGCGGCGTCTCGCCGCATGACTGTCGTCACCTCTTTGCCTGCAGCTCCCGGCCAGGCACCATACTCACCCCCGTGGACCTTTGGCTCAAGCTGGCCGAGGTCGCGGCCTTTCTCCGTCTCCCATCTGCAGCCAGTTTGGACTCCGGCGGGAACCCCTGATCCAACATGAGCTACCAACCAACCAACCAAACAACCTGGTGGCCGCCATCGACTTGGCTCGTAAGCACTTCCATAAGCCCGTTGAGACGCAAAACCTAATTCGACAACAAATCACGTCTCTTTTCATGACGCACAAATGGCGGTCGGTTATCCCAAAACAAAGCAGAATGCCCTGAAGACGCTGAAGGCCGACAAGACAATCGTCATACTACCGGCAGACAAAGGGCGTTGTACGGTTGTACTAGACAAAGCCGAATACCTACAGAAAGCCAACACACTGCTTGAGGACCGCCAAGCGTACTCTAAGTGGGAAGGGGACCCGATGAAAAATTTGGTAACGCAAATAAAATCCCCACAGAACAATGGTGCGATGACCACAGCAGAACGATTAGCCATCAAGCCGATCGATGTAGCGATGGCAAGACTCTGCGGTCTACCCAAAGTTCACAAAGAGGGTTAGGATCTGGCGAGTGTTAGTAGGTTTCCTGTAAACCGTCGTCTTGAGGTTCCCGTCAGTCTTGCGATGAAACAAAACGTCTAGGAAGATTAAATGCCCATCGTTTTCTGCCTCCATTATGAACTGAATATCTGGAAAAATGGAGTTCAGGAGGGCATGGAAGCTATCCACTCCTTTTCGCGTGATAATGACGAAAGTGTCGTCCACATAACGCGCCCAAAATTTTGGCTTGTGGGTGTCGAACACTAACGTTTCCAAACTCTGGAGGACTGCCTCAGCGACGAAACCAGATAGAGGTGATCCTATCGGTGTACCTTTGGTTTGCTCGTAGACTGTTCCTTCAAAGGTTCAGTAAGTTCTGAGGCAGTACTTCACCAACTGCATGAGATGTCCGCGTTGAGGTGTTTTGGCTGCCTCAGTATATTGGTTGTCCAGAAGTTCGCTTCCGGTTTGAATGACCAGACTCTGTGGGGTCGAGGTGAATAATGAGGTGACGTCGAATGATATCATGATCTCATCCGCCCCGAGATTTTATCCAGTCAGTCTCTCCAGGAAATCCGTGGCTGATCGGACTGTCGTATCAGAGCCCGAGGTAAGAGGGTTCAAACATGGGAACATCCATTTGGCCAAGTTAAATGTGGGTGTGCCGCGCAGTGACAGGATCGGACGTAGTGGAGCACCCTCTTTGTGAACTTTGGGTAGACCGCAGAGTCTTGCCATCGCTACATCGATCGGGATGATCGCTAATCGTTCTGCTGTGGTCATCGCACCATTGTTCTGTGGGGATTGGATTTGGCGTTTTCGAAAGCGAACTTATGCTTCTCCCGGCCCATGTGGCCGTATACCAGTGACAGGTTATCCTCGC
>JAYGXS010000004.1:37806058-37821556 GCA_036362985.1 Ligula intestinalis
CAATGGACAACGATTGTAATCTCCGTATCGAGCAGACCCATGCATACGGTAGATGCGATGTCCTCAGCTGATTATTTGTAATACTCCTGTCGAGTCCGCGACCTGTAGGGATTCGTTATTCCTGGAACGTATGCTTCTCTAGAAGAGGTTCGCAGCACACCACGGAGCAGAACACGATAGACGGAGTAAAGACTTTATTGGGAGAATGATTGGAAAAGGCAACACACTGATGTGTTCCAATAACGGAGTAGAGGGGGAGAATCAGCGACGTTGAAGCGGAAGAGGGGGCAGACCTAAAGAATAAAAGAGGTAATCAAGCTTTTACCAGGGAGGTGCCTAAGACATGCACAAGCAAGATGGCGACCGTTACAAAGCCTCCCTTTCCGAAAAAGCCACTGTCCTCAGTGGTTGGAAGAAAAAATTTCGACGGTATTGTCAACAGGAATGTCCTCACTGGGGATTACAGGTGGTGGGTCGGGGGGTTCGGGGGGGTTTCCCGCCTTAAGCCTATTAAAGTGGACCAATAGTGTAGTTGGACTGTTCAGTCCGCGAATCCTATATACATTGTTGGGTAAACATTGTATCACGGAAAACGGGCCCAGCCAAGGATTGTGGAACTTGCTTGACTGTCCTAGAGAGGGATTGGCTTTATGTAGCCACACAGTGTCATCCGGTTGGAACGGCGACCCGTGTTGCTGGCGGTCGTAGAACCGGGCTTGTGACTGTTGGGCTTGTTGTAGGTGCATACGGGCCAGCCGTTGACACTCTTGATGGAGTTCGATAAGTTGCGTTGCATAAGTTGGTGGGGTGGGAAATTCATGTCGAGTGCTAGGCAGGTAGGCGTCCAAGGGCAATTGGAGTTCTCGTCCATAAGTTAGCATAGCTGGTGTGAATCCCGTGGATTTGTGTACCGTGCTGCGGTAGGAGAGGAGGCAATGAGGAATAAGAGTATCCCAGATGTCTTTGTTAACCGAGGTTATGAATGTGCGTAGAAGGGACAGAATAGATTTATTGGTCCTTTCTGTTTGCCCGTTGCCTTGGGGGTGGTATGCGGTGGTCCTCGTTTTCTGGATACCGAGTTTATTACAGAGTTCTTGTACTAATTGGCTTTCAAAGTTAGAACCCTGGTCTGCGTGGAGGCTATCGGGAACTCCGAAGCGTGCCACCCATGTGCACATGATAGCATCTGCAACCGTGGCAGCAGTCTGATCCTTCAGGGGAGCCGCTTCTGCCCATTTAGTAAAAAAATCCACCATCACCAAGAGATATCGGTTATGCTCCAGAGATTCTGGGAAGGGCCCAACGATGTCAACTCCGAGGCGTTGATTCGGGTACCCGGTGGTAATTGGTTGTAGGGGTGCTCTTAGATTATGTGTGGGGTGTTTACATCGTGCGCAGACATCACATTCCTGACATACAATGGATACATCCCGTCGAAGATTGGGCGTCCAGAATCTCCGTCGTGCCGCCTTCTCTAGTTTTCCTTGCCCCGCGTGGCCCAGTTCCCGGTGTAATTCCCGTAGAACGCTGCGTGTATGAGCTAGAGGAAGGACGAGGCGGATTGGGGATTCAGGGTCGTATTGGAAATAAAGTATGTTTTCTCTCATGGACAGATTAGGCCAAAATGCCCACAGGGTGTGTGCTTCGCGGCTTTCCCCGGACATCTGGTTTTTCGAGGGTTTGATGGATCCTCGGGCGAATCTGTCGTGGATGAGGCCTACATCTGGGTCGTTGGCCTGGAGGTTGGCCCAGTTTACGGCCGTGGTGGTCATTGTCAGGACGTTTAGGTCGAGATCCTGACACTCTGCGCAGCTGTGGGGTTCACGCATGGGGATGCATGATAACGCATCGGCATTGAGGTGTTGTTTCCCAGGGCGGTGTACGACGTTATATTCGAAGTCCGCCATCATCTCCTGCCACCGCGCTATTTGTCCTTCGGGTTCATGGAAACTGTCTAGCCACTGAAGTGCTGAATGATCCGTCCTGATGGTAAACGGTTTGCCTTTCAGGAACACCGCAAATTTCTTGGTAAAGTTGACCAGAGCCAACATTTCGCGACGTGTGGCACTATAATTGCGTTCATGTGTATCGAGGGTACGACTGCCGTATTGGATAACATGTTCTCTACCTTCGGCATCTGTTTGGGATAGCACTCCGCCGATCGCGTGGGCACTGGCGTCTGTGTCCAGTATGAACGGGGCACTGTTGTTGCTTAGGTCCGGGAACGTGAGGATAGGTGCGGCGGTGAGGGCTTCCTTTAGGTGTTTGAAAGCGGTTTCACACTGGGTTGTCCACAGGAATGGCCGCGTCTTCTCCATGAGCCTGGTGAGAGGAAAAGCGATGCGGGCATATGACGGAATGAAGGCCCTGTAGTAGCCTGCCAAGCCAAGGAATGAGCGGACCTCGTCTCCCGTTGCTGGCTGTGGCCATTCCGTCACGGCCTGGACCTTGTCAGGGTCGGTCGTGAGGCCTTGGCTACTAACGATGTGTCCGAGGAATCGAATTTCTGTTTGAAGGAACTTACACTTCTTGGGGTTGAGAGTCAATCCGGCTTCTTGGTATCTCGTCAATACCTCTGACAGATTCTCCAGAAGTTCGTGTACAGTGGCTCCCCATACTATAACGTCGTCCAAGTACACGAGGCACTTAGATGGGTATATGTTTTGCAGTATTTTTTGCATGAGCCGTTGACAAGTCGCCGCCGCGTTAGCCAACCCCATGGGTAATGTGTTGAACTCAAATAGTCCTGAGGGTAGGGTAAAGGCGGTCTTGGCTCGATCTTCCGGGTGTACTTCAATCTGCCAATAGCTTGAAGACAGGTCGAGGGTTGTGAAGAATTTCTTCCCGGACATAGATGCTAGGAGATCGTCCATGCGGGGCAGGGGAAAGGAGTCTCTGATGGTGACTGCATTCAGTCGCCTGTAGTCGACGCAGAGCCGCAGAGAATTATCTTTCTTCTTAACAAGAGTTACCGGCGCTGCCCATGGGGAAGAGGAAGGTTGTATAATCCCTTGTTGGAGCATGTTCTCCACCAAGTTATCCAGTTCGGCTCTGAAGTGAAACGGTATTCGTCGGGGCGGGAGGTGTTGCGGCGGTGCGGTGCCGGTGTTTATTCGGTGCTCCACGCTGTTGGTCCGTCCGATGGCCTGGTCTGCCCATGTGAAAACGGAGCTGAACGGCACCAAAGCGTGGTAGAGGGCCCGACGATCGGCTATAGGGATGTTGTCTGGTATTATTTCTTCAATTGAAGAAGGATCGACGGGTGGGGCTGTGGAGACTTCGACACTGTTGACCCCCGTGATAACTGGGTCGTCCTCGAGGAGGATGAGTGATTGAGTTGTGGGGGAGAAGGTAATGGCTTGGGCGTTTCGTTTAAGGAAGTCACAACCCAAAATTACATTCCATTTGAGCTCCGAGGAAATGAGAAGCAGTGCCGGATAGTTCTATCTTTGATGGTGACTGGTACATCTACGGAGCCACGGAGGGCTAGAGGGGAATTGTTGGCGGTGAGGATCTGAATATGTGGGAATTCGGACTGCGTGTAAGGCGTGTCGTACAAAAGACTGTCGTGGATCAGAGAGACGGCTGCCCCTGTGTCCACTAGCATACTGACTCTCCTATCCCCTATCTCACCAATGACTGTTAATGGTTTAAAGTCGGGAGACACAGTAAATAAAGCTGCAAGGGGTAAGGGTCGCTTGCCTGGATTGTGTCCGCAGGTTCTGGCTGCTCTGCCGTATTGAGCACAGTAGAAGCAATCCTTGTTCTGCTGACTGGCTGGACGTCTCTGTGGTTGTCTGTGGAAGGTGGAATAGGCGTAGGGCGGTCGTACTGGGGCCTGCACAACTGGCGGTTCGCCCCACGTATTCGCCGGCATGGCGCTGCGTTGTTCCAAGGCCAGGGGGAATCGGGTGCGCCGTGTCGCATCCAACTTGAGAGCCTCCTCTGCGTCCGCGGGTGGGTGACTCGTGAAAATTAGTGCGAGTTCCCGGTCGCAGATCCCGCTGATCAGACGATTGAACGTCATGTCCTCTTCACCATGGGGAGGGAAGGCGCGGAAGCCTAAATGTTTAAGGGCTATATAGAAGTCCAGAAACTTTTCCCCTTCCAGTTGGTTTCTCGCAAAAAACCGTTGCTGGTCGGCCGCAACGCTGGATTCGCCCTGAGCAATCCGTTGTAGGGCCGCATAATAATCTTGGAAATCGCAGTATGGGGACGAAGCCATGCCGTCCACCTTGTACCGCAGTTCCGGGCTAAGAAGGGATTTGAGGGTAGCCTTTTTGAACGCTGCGGGTGTTGCGTCCATGTAGGGTTGTGCCATCGACACCCACTGCGGAAAATCGTAGTTCACTCGCAGCACCGGTGGTTGGATGGGCTGCGGGGTAATGTAAACCGGTTTGGGTATGGGATCCGGTTTGTACGCGGGGCGCTCTTGTACATAACGGAAATGTCGAAAATTATGTGCGGTTAGGTCAGGAAGGGAAATCGGCGATTGAGGGTAATCTCTGCCAATTTTCGGGGGCGAAGGGGGTGGGGTGGGTTCGCGGTCGGGAGCATTCGATCCGGGCATCGCTGCCACCACTTTGTAATACTCCTGTCGAGTCCGCGACCTGTAGGGATTCGTTATTCCTGGAACGTATGCTTCTCTAGAAGAGGTTCGCAGCACACCACGGAGCAGAACACGATAGACGGAGTAAAGACTTTATTGGGAGAATGATTGGAAAAGGCAACACACTGATGTGTTCCAATAACGGAGTAGAGGGGGAGAATCAGCGACGTTGAAGCAGAAGAGGGGGCAGACCTAAAGAATAAAAGAGGTAATCAAGCTTTTACCAGGGAGGTGCCTAAGACATGCACAAGCAAGATGGCGACCGTTACATATTTCGCCTTCAAACTGACCGCGGCTAAGTATACCTCAGTTAAAGGACATGACGGTTTTTCCAGACCCCAAGTATTCTTACTATAAAACCGTAACACCTACATTGTATAGCTATTTTATTTCATGTTTTTCTAGATTTGTGCCCCAGTAGTCAGGTTTTTTTTTTTCACTTAAAACAAACTCCTTATTTCGCACACTATTGACCTAGCAAAAGACTAAAACAAATACAATGGTCACTGCGATAGAAGGGGTTTGGGTAAGGTTTTTTCCTGTCTTCCGGGGTTTTTGACGGCGCCAAAGATGTGCTTTACAAATAAACCTGATTATTACGTTATGAGTTCTAACTCTAACTCGGTCGCACCAGCGTTGGATGAGATTGATGGACTTCTCGGTGGTGTATTCGACGAGACGCTATTCGTCGAACCGAGGCCGAGAATACCGATAACCTCTGGTCCCCACCGATTGGACGCATTCGACTCGGCCGTTACAACGTGAGCCGCTGAAGGCGTAAGTGGGCTCTGAATGCGGTGGCTATATTTGTAGCTTAAATTATAATATTCTGCATTTTTTGGTAGTATGTGGAAGCCGAAATCAAGGAATACCCTTTGGAGAGAAGCTTAACGCGATTATCATGCGTTCCTTCGTAAAGTTGATGAGGCAGACAGGAAAGCTTTGCCGACGACGTCTGATTCTGATGAAGATTCGTCGTTTAGTGATTCATCTAGCTGTTCTTCATGTGGAACGTCAGATTACAGCACAGACTTCCAGTAGCTTCTGAACTCTTCATACTGTACCCCTACCGCAACTTTAAGTGATGTCATTCAAAGTACGTTCCTTGACATTTGATTGGTTGGCGCACTTTAAGCGCATTGCGACATCCGCCGGCGCGCACAACCGCATTATTTGACATACTCGGCATGTGACGTGCGAACGTACGGCCACTGGTGCCTGACAAATCCACAGCTATTCCAGAATATTTCTGTTGTTATTTCCTTTAATATTTTTAAATTTTACCGTGTTTGCTAATTATGTTTAAGGGTGAATCCAGGAGTTCACAAAAACGGCGCTTGAAGTAGTTTTTGCAGGAGGAACTTTTGGCCGTAGAAGAGGCCAGGAAGATGAAAGTAGAAGCCGATGATATGCTGCTAAACGCAGGGCAAGAGAGCCCAACACTTTGTGATAGTGAATCAGGTGATGATGATGCTCGGGAGTCGTTGTCCATAGTAAGTGATACTGACTGGGATCTTACAGGAGACGAAGAGGAGGACGAGGAAACGATCGATCGATCACTAAACCCCTCCGGACGGCTGCCGAGTTTCGGTAACTAAATGATGAGTTAGTGGATAAAAAATTCCGTAAAGACCTGGTAAGCAGCACATTCGGTTAAATTTACTTTCCTTCGATCAACTACCTTGATGGACTGGGTGAGAATACGCTTCAAGATTTCGTCAAGCGGATTTTCACCGCAGTTTTTGATAAAGAAATCAGTTTAAACCTTAATTTTTAGGGCAAAAAGTGTAAACTGTCCTTAGAAAAACCTGCATTTTTCAATTTCATCATGGTTAAGTCTCCTAATATCATCGCGACAGCTTATACTTAGACTTCTACTGTACCTGGTTACTTTTTAAACAGTAACCAGCAGATCAACAGGCACTTAACGCGACCTTTCCATTTCAGGCATCCTATGTCTACCGACCGACAACATTTCAAGAAGCCCAAGAAGAAGCCAAGGAGATTTCAAGATTTCCTACGCACGGATATCGATGTATCCAGTGAATCAGAGCCGGTAAGCATTTCACTTGCTTTATTTAAAATGTCTTAAGAAACAGCTGGTTGACAGTGATTCAAGTGGCATAAATTTGCCAACGGGTAGGTCTCCATCACCTCCCGCTTCAACCAGTAAGTTATCAAACAACCGTAACTATCTTCCTAGGCTTCGGTCACCATCATTTCAGAAGTTGGCGAATTGCCACAGATAAGAAGCTGGATGGCTTGAGGAGAGATCAGCTAAAGCTAAAGAATTTAGTGGTCAGCTATCTCAAAAGCTATACGAAGTTCATTACGGACTTCCAACAGAAAATCTTGCAGCATTTCGAGAATCTGGAAAGCTGCCGACAGGGAGCATCGACCAGCCAGGCGGATGCGATGACAGCTGAAAAATACATTTTCTACCATTTTTTTCCACCATTTTAACACCGGCCACGCTTCCATTACCCTGTTCGGTACTAAGTTGATTATATGAACTTTTACTCCAGTCCCTATTTGTACATAGCCCTCAGATCTCTTTTTACGTTTTCGAATACTTCTACCGTTTTTCATCGATATTTTTTACATAATACCTTATTCTATCATTTACACGTCTCCAAAAAGTGCTCTTCTACTGCGTTTCAAATTGGGGGGTTTTTGCAAGGAATAGGATAACCCCTGCTAGGATAAAACTTATGACTTTACATTGTAGAGCAATTGTAGAGTTGGAATCGTACACTACATTGTGTGCATTTCGAGCTGGAATCGGACTCTACAGTTGTAGAGTTGTCGAGCTGGAATCGGATTCGTGTCGAATCCGATTTGCTAATAGGGAAGATGATAAGATACAAATGTAACCATGTAACACTTGCAAAAGATAACGTAAGTGACACATATATTTCATCACAAACACCGAAATATTAGAATGTGTTTGGTACGGCAGAGCGAAGCAAAATGGTGTCCATTGTTTGCTCGCCCGAGCACTACACCAAGCATGCAGACCAAATAGGAGAAAAGGTCGATAACATTGATTAGCCAATCAGCGAACAGTGTGCTTTTTCTTGACACGTCGATAGTTGCCGATATACGGTAGCCTTCGGGCGTACAGGTAAACTTGGTGGTTTCCGATTGCGGTTTGGTAAATCAGACGATTTCGGATTTCGTGTGACGATACTACGAAGCTCTCCTTTAAAAGACGCCTTATTTTCTCACACACCTCAGAGACATTCGTAAGCTTCTCACTCATCTCGGACAATATATTCATAACAGAAGAAGATAATATCAAATAGTCGAAGGTAAATTTTTAATAGAGAATGGTAAAGGATATATGATATGACAGGATAATAGACGGAAAACGTGATCTAACGAACGGAATACCGGATGTAGGGATGTGAAGAGATACAAAACAGTAGACGAACAGTGCAAAAATAGTCATCAGAAATTACTTCGAAACTTGTACGGGACGTTAGAGTCTAAAAGACATGTAACAAACGGTACGAGGCGTGAACACAGCGGAAGGTATGAGTCGAGAAGTGGTCCGAAAATTAGTTAATGTCGCTCCTTCATCTCTGTCTCACGTTGTGTTGGGAAGCGTAAAGACGCAAGGTGGGTCCGAATTTGCAACCAATGAGAGGTGAGCAAAAGGAAATTGTGAATTTTTTGATGTATTGAACGTAGTATTTTCTTTTTTATTATTGGATTTTTGGTGGCCTTTGCTACATTAATTTTCGATAAAGTAAACAATAACCGAACGAAACATGCATACAATAGGAAAGCGCTCCGCGCTCGCCGATCTCTCCGAAAAATACTGACGTCCAATAGGAAAGCGCTATGCGCTCGCCGTTAATGACTGCAAGCAGTCAGCAGGCAATCTCAGTGAGAATTCCTTTAGGAAACAGTCAGTTTTTTGAGATTGGGAGCTAACAGGAGAAACGGAACACAAAAAGGGTGCGGAGTGGCAAGAAGCCCAACCGAAAAAAAGGGGCACCAGGAATAAGCCACTGCATTTTGCTGAGTTAGCCTGGAGAGTCGGATTAAGCCAATTAGGCCTCGTCCCCGACACCTTCATCAACGGTTGGCTTCTAGGTCTCTACAAGGACAATCAGATACCGGAGGGAGAATTCAGGGAGAGGATGTTAAAAAGTAATATGCATTAAACTACTCCCTCCTGTAGGAGCGATGTCCCATCGGTAAGATGTTCAGAAACTGTAGCATCGAGCGGAATGCCGTGACCACCATCTAGGGGTATTTCGACCGTACATAATACCGTAAGGGACGAAAAAGCAATCAACAAAGATGAATCAGGGAACTCGGAGAGGGAATCTGAAGTGAGAGCTGGGTCGTCGACGGAGGAACAACATAAAAGGGATGGAGAGCAGAATGGTTAATGGAGGAGTCTGATGTCTCTGAAGGAGGGAACACAGGTAAATCGGTGGCAAACAACCTGCCAGGAGTATTGTCCGAACCATATGGCCTAGGTTTGTTAAAATTGGCAGAAAAGGTGTGGCCGTTTGGATCATCTGATGTCCGGAGCATACAGAGCGCCTCCGAGGTGACTTCAACCACGTCGAAGGGCCGGATCCAATGGGACGCGAATTTGTCATCTGATCTGGTGGACAGCCGATCGTTGTACCAGAAAACCTTGTCACCAGGCTGGTAAGATGCACCATGCGCCCGATGGTCGTGGTAATACTTCTGCCGCTGATGGGTCGTGGAGAGGCAGGTGCAAGCAAGCTCAAGGGCATGATGGAGGTTATCTCGCAATTTCCGCACAAAAGCATTGGGCTGTACACGCGGCGGGAGTGGAAGAGGACAACTTGAATCTAGTGGTAGATGAACCTCGCGACCGAACATCAGGTCGAAGGAGGTATGGCCCGTGGACGAATGGGTAGCAGACCGGTCCGCGAGCAGGCACTGCGGTTGAGCAATATCCCAAGTTTTAAGAGGAAAGCTGTTCACGAACGACTGCAATAACTCTGTAAGTGTTCGGTTTTTGCACTCCACCTGTCCATTACCCTGAGGATACCAAGGAGTAAAGGAAGACTTCTGAATGCGAGGGGGATCGCAGAGTTCTTCTCTTAAATGAGATTCAAATTTAGCACCCCGATCTGAAATGAGTTGCTCAGGAACGCTATGACGGCTGATCCACTCGTTAAGGATCGCGCTCACAACTTCATCAGCATCGGTCTTCGTGATGGGCACTACCTCGCACCACTTGGTTAAAAAGTCGACTAGCGCAAGAATGTAGCGGTTTCCTTGCTCATTTGGAGACAAAGGACCCATCAAGTCCACGCCAACAATCTCGTTAGGATAGCCTGCCTGAATGGGCTGGAATGGCGCACGATAGGATAGGTTAGGATTTTTGACCTCCGTGCATACAGGGCAGGTGTTACAGATATCCTGAATGATCCGGCGTTGATTTGGACACTTACACCTTTTTCTTGTGCCAATTTCGGTGCGAGCCTGGCCGGCGTGACCCAGTTCACTCGGAAGACGCGAAAGTATGGTATTAATCATATTGTGAGGTAAAATCAAGCGGCGTGCGTCAGTATCGGAATATTGGAGATAAATAACGTCGTCGCAGAGGTGAAGACTGTTTCATGCTGACCAAAAGCAGCGAGTTTCTCAACTAGAGCACCTCATTTCCTCGTTTGACGGGTTCGAAGCACCACTGCGAATCCGATCGTAAACCAACGATATATGGGTCTGCAGCCTGTGCTGAAGCCCACAATGAGCGATCCGAATTACCAATCGCAATGGCAGTCGCTGAGACGTCTGGCGGCGATGGCGTTCGTGCCCGACGGGACAAGACGTCTGCATTTTGGTGTTTCTTACCGGCGCAATGTAAGACCCTGTAGAAGATAGGTGTGCCTGCCGCCGAGTGAGTTGGCCTGTTGGGTTATCGACGTTCTCCAACCAGCGCAGAGCTTGATGGTCAGTGCATATTATGAACGGGTTGCCGACGATATAGTGGTTGAACTGTAGTGGACCTTAACGCCACCGTTGACTCATCACACCAGCGCTGCAGTTACCGTGACGGCCGATCCCTAGCCTGTCTATCGCCCAAGGACCAAGGCGACCTACTGACACACATGGCTTAATCTCACGCAGTGCAACCAATCACAGGCCCACTCTCACAAGATCTCAAGTTGGTGGCTGTGGCCTGTGACACTTGGGATTCCGGCCTCGCGCATGGCGGTCGCGGCATCGCCGCCTTCTCCCACTGGCCTCACGGTCAGACGCCCTGAAAGACCGATTGGCCACTTTCTCCTAACTGTTGTGTACACAATACATTTTTCCTTCTACTCTGGCTTTCCCACCGTCTCCTCTCATCTCCTAAGGAATCGGGACTGGAAGATTGTAGGCGTTAGGGTTAACAGTCTTAACATTAACTTCTTTAGAACTTCTTAGCAAAAGTCAGGACAGCAAGAAGTTTTTTCCGAGTGGTAGCATAATTTTTTCAGCCTTAAAGAGGGACTGACTGGCAAAAAGGAGAGGATGCTGGAGTCTGTCCGCCTGCTGCTGCGAAAGGAGCACCCCAATGGCCACATCAGAAACGTCTGCATCCAAGATAAAAGGGAGGGGCTGAGTCTTAAATGTTGGAGAACGCCAACAGCGGGGATGAGGTAAGAAGACGTTTGAGCTCCTCAAATGAGCTAGCACATTCTTAAGACCAGTTAAAAATGACATCTTTGCACATAAACCGATTAAAGGGGCCGCGATACGCGCGAAATCTGTAATAAACTGGCCCTAATCAGAAGCTAGAACAAGGAAAATACGCAGTTCAGAGATACTTGTAGGCTGTGGCCAACGTTGGATTTGCTCAGTTTTGGCGAGATCAGTTTTAACGCTATAAGTAGAGAAAATGTGGCCCAACAAGGGAACCAAGGTCTTCAGGAAGCAGAATTTCGATGGGTTTAGTTAAAGACCAACGGCCTGGAGACGATTAAAAATGGTCTGGAGATTGGCAAGGTGGGACTCCACCCTGGATTCATGGGCGATGACATCATCCAGGTAAACAAGACACGCGGAAGAGCACAAATCTCGTAAGACCGACGCCATCAGGCGTTGAAAATTCGCAGGCGCGTTCACCAACCCAAAGGGCATGGTCTCAAACTCATATAACCCCGAGGGAATGGCGAAGACAGTCTTTGGCCGATCTTCGGGCGCCATTTCCACCTGTCATTAACCAGACTGTGAATTCAGTGTCGAGAAACAGGCAACCCAGGTCAGTGCCTCCAAGGTACTATCGATACGAGGGAGCGGGAAAGAATCTTTCACCGTGACGGCTTTCAGCTTGCGGTAGTCGACACAAATTCATCCTTCTTCTTAACCAGAATGATAGGAGAGGCCAAAGAAAGGACGATGGACAAATTACGTGCTTCGCCAACATATCTTTAATGGCCTTCTCTAACTGCTTTTGGAAATTGACCGGTACCCAGTGAGGAAGTTGCCGAATCGGCCTGGCTGAACCCGTGTCGATGGTGTGTTGCAGGGTATTGATTCTACCCAAGGGTGCACCATACCATACAAAAGTAGATGAGTTGCGACGGATAAGGTCACACACAGCAGCTAAATGCTCACAAGAGTAATCGGGAGAATCAGGAACAAGACGCGCCAGACCGGATGGCTGAGGAAGGGTTCAACATACTGACTCACACATGACTGCTGGAATGAGGCATTACACTAGACCCTACAAGACCACAGTCGATATTTCCCACGCTCCTCCTAGGACAGTTTTACATCGATAGCCGCCGTCAATTACGACCTAGGACATTGTGGCTGAAAACGTACGTATAGGATTTCTTTCTGCGTCTCTGGAATTATTTTTTCGCGTGGAAGATCGTTTGAAGTCGGAATTTAAGAAGATTTTGTTTACCAACCGATTTTTTCTGAAACGCAACTTCTTCAAACCAACAAATTAGCTGCTTAGTAAAAGACATAGTCCAGATCCGAATCTTCTGGAGACCTTCAATAGCTCAGTTGTTTCCCAATATCGAATACATTTTAGCAAATAAATTTAAATTGCTTATTAACAAATAGCCACAGTATTTGTCAAGTTAACTCTGATTATTTGTCGTAAGTCAGTCTGAAAATCATATAAACTGGTTTTTTTTCTGAACGTAATAATTAATACAGTTTTTGAAACAATTTTAAAGGGCTTTTAACAACCAACTGCGGTAAAATCCTAAAGGCTGAGTTTTTCTTGAATTTCTCACATTAAAAACATATTTCCATCAAATTATGAAAACAAAAATTACAGCTCATCGTAGGATATCTGCCCCCAGACGCAAGCGGTGCCTGACCACACCTACTAGTCAATGCCTTGATATCAAAATGCAGCCCATTGTCAAGGCTAAGCAAATTGATTTATCTGCATAACAGAACTGTAATGACTTCATGCTGAAGTTTGGATTTGTTTTGTCAATACTAGGGAACGCCCTTGAAGGTCAGTTATCTGATAAACATTCCCTAGACTGTAAAAAGCTAGACTCTCTCGTCCATCTAATAACCACGGAAGCGTTTGATAGCCAAAAGCGTTATTCTAACTTGATACTTAAAAACGCCTCTAAACTTAGTCGCTCTTTTGATATTGCAAGATATTTTCTATGCTCGAATGGGTTTAACTACAAAATTGCGGAAGCAAAGCACCTCCAATCGCGTAGCAAGAATCCGCCCATCCTAGTTGTGCTGACCGTTGTGCGCTGCCACCAGTTTTTTAATGAGCAAGCAGTCAGCAGGCAATCTCAGTGAGAATTCCTTTGAGAAACAGTCAGTTTATTGAGATTGGGAGCGAACAGGAGAAACGGAACACAAAAAGGGTGCGGAGTAGCAAGAAGTCCAAACGAAAAAGGGGGCACCAGGAACAAGCCAGAGCACTTTGCTGAGACAGCCTGGAGAGTCAGATTTAGCATATAAGGCCTCGTCCCTGACACCTTCGTCAACAGTTGGCTCCTCGGTCTCTACAAGGACAGTCGGATATGGTAGGGTGAGTTCAGGAAGAGGATTTTAAGTCGTAATATCCATTACATTAATTCAGCAGTCAATCGCAAGGATCATCGTATTTTCCAATTTTGGCTGGTTTTCCTCTACCCTTTCCAATGACTTTTTGTCAGTTTCTTTCATTCTAACCGTTTCCACACGGTAAGTTTTAATGTGCTGCCACTGAATCTGTTACACATGCAAAAGGCATCTGCACCGCCATTTTCAAACCTTATTCGTGTAACGATCCCAGGAAACTGAATGGGTTTGTTCGACTGAGGTGCGACTTGTTTACGCGCGAACCTGGGATGACGATGTGAAGCTCGTGAGTGAGTGAAAATGACCGGTGTCCCTTCCTTTCAACTGCCAACCCTTCCCGCTGTCCCAGAATTAGCTCTATAAGGCGTTCTATACAGGCTCTCCTGTTTCCAACTGGCTCTCGTCGTGCCTCCCCACAACTGGCTGAAACTATGCTCATCCAACGACTCCGGCTTCCAATCCTCTACCTGCAGGTGCAACGTGCTCTGTGCTCCCCACCGTTTACATAGCTTGTTTGACAGTAACGCTCTCTATCCAGACGCCGTAACTTGTCCTCATGTACACCCCCTTTCCCCTAGATATTCTCCCCTTATTGCTCTTAGTACATGCTTAACCTTCTTCACAGACTTACCGTCTTCTATCGTATGTATGCGTTGTGACGAATTTGACAGTTCCGTTCAGACCTGCCTTAGACCATACTTACTACCGGCATTCGACGTAACGCAGTCTATACCGGCTATCCCACAACCTCGACCCCACAGGAGCATTACATTCGAAAGAAGGGTAAGGAAGCAAACAGAGCTTACCCTGGGTTTGTTTAACCAGAGTGGGACACAAAGGACCGACCTCGAGAAGCGATACTAACAAAGGTTTCTTGTTCTGTCTTTGTTTTAGTACAAGTAACAACGGACATGCTTATCTCCCGGTGGTAGATTCCAACTACACCTTCCCGGATCACCAGTCTTGAGTGTTTTACTGATCTGTACATTCCCCCTACACATTCTTCCTAACAACATCTGCACTTATACAATAAACCTTCATACACTATACCTACCTCGGATTATTACTTTGTGATCATTTGCAATGACTAATGATGATTCTAGTGTGATCGAGGACGTACAGAAGCAGGTGGCTAACGCTGAAGAAGTTAATATAGCTGTTATACCGGAGGAAACCATCCCGACGGAGGAACCTACGTGCTCGGGTGCTACAGTGGTGGCAGCCACAGTGACGAACACGCCAGAAATGAAAATGACATATCAAAATAATCAGGCGTCCCCACAGATACAAGTTCCAAAATACGAAACACGGGAAGACTTCCAAGCCTGGCTTAAAAGATCTTGATTTATCTACAAGAAATAAACCCTAAAGATCGAAGCCGGGCTTTAATGAAAGCTTTGGGTTCGAAAGAGCTAGACAAAGCACTCGACGCCGGCCTGTCAGCAGACACCCAATTAGAGGTTTTATGTGCTAGGTTGGAAACCGTGCTCCGCCCCACACTATCGCTAGCAGAAGCGATTGAAGGACTCATGCATCGCCAACGCAAAGAAATTGAACAACCCAAAGTATACGCCCAGGACCTTCAGCGGTTTGCCACCACAGCATACCCCACGCTGGCCCAAGCAAACAAAGACCACGTTGTGCTATACCACTTTGTCAAGGGCATTACCAACCCTGACCTGAAACATTTCTTTTTGGTTCAACAACCAAACGAGCGTACAGAGGCAGTGACCCGCGCCGAACGATACCTTCTGGCGGCGAAGACGACGAACAGACACATAGCCAGCCAACCGCGTGGCGACTTTTGAGGTCGATATAATAATACTCAGAGACCCTGGTGCCCGTGGGCTAAC
>JAYGXS010000004.1:37823936-37836180 GCA_036362985.1 Ligula intestinalis
TCGAGAAACGATCTTGTGACACCTGCCAGCTCTCTTTCTTTGATTATGTGCTGCAATCTAGAGACAGCGGTTTTGCCACTTATAGCGTCTATTTTGACTTTACTAAGGCCTTTGATCGGGTCGATCATAAACTCCTCCTTCTGAAACTAGCCTCCTTCGGCATAGGAAGCAAGTCACTGAACTTCATATCTTCCTATTTGGGTGCTCGCACACAACAAGTAAAAATTTCCAATGTTATCTCCAACCCCACGCATGTGATGAGTGGAGTTATTCAGGGTAGTGTACTGGGTCCGCTCCTATTTTGCCTGTTTGTCAACGACGTTTCAGATTGTTTTCAGTATGGCAGACCCTTCATGTACGCTGATGATTTAAAAGTCGCTTATCGATATAAACCGGCAGATCGCAACATCGTGCTCGAGCTGATAAAAAAGGATCTTCAGGCCTTCACCCAGTGGTGTTGCACATGGCGCCTCACTCTTTCATGGCACAAATGTTCCGTTGTGGTTGTTGACGAAGATCATCAACCGGAATTAAGCATTGACGGCCACGAACTAAATGTCCCAGGAGTTATCAAGGATTTGGGCATATTTTACTCTAATAGTCTCAATTTGTCAGAGCACTGTGCCCTGATAGTCTCGAAAGCACGCCGAACCACCGGATTTATCCTTAGAAATTTTAAGACAATCAAGGTTAGAACTAGCCTTCATAATATGTACGTGAGACCTTGTCTTGAATACTGCTCGCCTCTATTCAGTCTTCTGCGCACTAGTGAACGGAAGAAAATAGAATCGGTGCAGCACTTCTTCACTAGAAGAGTTTTCACTACAGAACACCGTAACTTAACCTACCAACAAAGGTGCGAACTTATAAAGCTGGATCCCCGATGGCTTCGTCGATTGCAGAAGGGTCTTTTTTTACTGTTTAAACTTTTGAATGGTCAAACCTTTAATCCTCTCAGTATAATAAGACAGCTTGAGCACTCTCAACGCACCAGTCATCGAGACGTATTTTTATTTCTTCCTATGGCATGTACAGTTAGGTACCGGCAATTCTTTTCAGTAAATGCCATATCAATCTGGAATAAGCTGCCCAAAAGTATTAAAACCCAGCAAAACTACCCTATGTTTAAGAGAGCTATAACTAGTTTTCTACATTCAGGACAACTTTCACGAATTTTGGGTGCTGACTCGGTGGAATCTCTCTTTCACTCTGATAGCGTTCGTGGACTTTGAACCCCGCCAGGCTTCACTGCTGAAGATAATGCGGCTGAAGCAGCAGCCCGCAGTCTGCTAACCTTTCAGCCGATAGCGCGCAACTTTTGCCGACAACCATTGAAGGAAGACTGAGAACACTGTGTTCTTGTGCCAACCCTCTCCGTCTGGAACTAATGTTTTTAAACGATATGAAACAGTTCTCCTGCTGATGAGTCAACTCAGCTTACAACTGTACATTTATTCCGTTTGTATCATACCTTTGAAGGCAGGTTTTTTTCACTTGAAACAAACTCCCTATCTCGCCCAGTATTGACAAAACAAAAAACCTGAAACAAAACCAATACTGGCTGCAACATAGGGAGTTTGTTTTAGGTTTTTTCCGGTCTTCGAGGTGTTGGAAGGCGCCCAAGAGGTGCATTACCAACTCTTTACAATTGCCTGTAAACTGGCATAATAAACATATTATATTATATTATAGATCGTTGAAAAATCAGGATGCAGCTTTGGTGGCGACGGCCCTACTTAATCACTGGGTTTGCCGCTTTGGTGCTCCGCTCACCCTACATTCTGATTTTGGAGCCAAATTCGAGAGCAAGCTAATCAGAGATGTTTGTGACTTGCTACTTATCCAGAAAACGTGGACAACGTTTTTCTATCCCGAAGGCAATGGACAGGTAGAACGCACCAATCGAACACTAATTAATCTGTTAAAAGCCTTCGCAAAAGACCATCACCCTCTCGACTGGGATATCCGGTTACCAAACGCATTGATGGCCTATCGCACTTCAATTCACAGTTCCAACGGATATTCTCCATTTTTATGCCAACCGGCCGCCACCTTCGCCAACCAGCAGACTCTAACTTCTCCCTACCCTCGGGAGACGAATATAAATTGAACCAATATGTCCTCGAGCTGCAAGAGCTACTACGCCTCACCCACAACTTAGCACGCACACACCTACAGACGGCATATACCCGACAAAAAGACAATTTCAACAGACACACACGGTTTTCCGTACCAACGTGGCGACCTCGTACTGCGATACCGATCAGTTCCACCAGTCGGAATACCCGCAAAAAATTTTTATCCATAGGAGGGACCATTTGAGATAATTGATGTACGGTTTCCCAACAAATAGATCATCCGGGATTTACACACACGCAGCGGGCCTACCTTTCCTGTACATTATGATAAACTGAAACCATACAAACGATAACCTCCAACTGCTACACCGGATACCCTAACATTGCTACCTCCACATCTCGTGCCTCGCGCAGCAACCGAGATAGAAGTTGAAACTACACACGACCACCCATCGACAAGCCATGAGGACATGGCCGCGACTGAAGGGGGGGCAGTTGTAGCGAACAGAGCTGACCCTGGGTTTGTTTAACCAGAGTGGGACACAAAGGACCGACCTCGAGAAGAGATACTAACAAAGGTTTCTTGTTCTGTCTTTGTTTTAGTACAAGTAACAACGGACATGCTTATCTCCCGGTGGTAGATTCCAACTACACCTTCCCGGATCACCAGTCTTGAGTGTTTTACTGATCTGTACATTCCCCCTACACATTCTTCCTAACAACATCTGTACTTATACAATAAACCTTCATACACTATACCTACCTCGGATTATTACTTTGTGATCATTTGCAATGACTAATGATGATTCTAGTGTGATCGAGGACGTACAGAAGCTGGTGGCTAACGCTGAAGAAGTTAATATAGCCGTTATACCGGAGGAAACCATTCCGACGGAGGAACCTACGTGCTCGGGCGCTACAGTAGTTCACAACGTTAGTGGGTCCATGTAGCCTGTATGAAAATTTATCTCTACGCTGGCAATGTTGGCCTAGTCTCTGTCTAACTCTTACACAGCTACTCAACTGCTTGGGGATATCAACTCCTAATAGTAAATCGAGCTAATCACGCCAGTAAACCCCTAGTAACAAGTGTTGACTATTAAGCGTCTAAAGAGCGACTATTCCTAGTCGGTCCGTCGACTAAAAGTCGGCTAGTTTGGCCAAAAAATTGTTGCCAGCATTACTACTGGGCGGATCGTACCTCCCGGGGTTAATGACTGAATTAATCAGTAAAAAATAGCCACAGACTAACCATAGGGGGCGAATGCCCTAGTAGCAGTTTACGTCTATGGAAGGTCTAGGGAATCTCTACCCATAGAGATTCTAACATCTATTCGTAGTCTATTTTGGACCCCTTTTTAGATATCGATATAATTTCTATTTATAGAGATACATAGCGATCGGCCATAAAGGCGGCTTTCGCTTGGCATTAGGCCCTCTTTCGTGGCAGAACGACCCATTCATTACGTTTAAACCCCCTCCTTCAAAATAATCATACGGCGGAAGACGGTTTGCAATATTAATAGAAACGTTTATTAAAATATTATAAAAATAAAAATGTAGAAGTAATCTAAGCGTCAGCGCGGGGTTCATTTTCTTTTTGTTGGTCCTGGACTTCCCCTGATGGGCCAGCAATTCTTTCTAGAAGTAATGTAAACGTTGAGTATGTATACGTAGACTTACCATTTGGCGCAGATGCCTTTTGAAGGCGTGCAATGCGCTGATTTTCGCTATCTAACATTACTTTCAGACGCCACTTAAGGGCGTCCTCGAGCTCGGACGCTTTATGTTCCTTCTCGCCATTCCAGGCACCGAAGATGTCTGAGTATAAAAGGTCACGCTAATGTATTAGGAGACTTACCCATAATTAACTAGTAAAATAAGGATTTCTCAAGGGAGAGTTTACACTTTTTCCCCTTTAAATTCACGTGTTAACTCATTGCATTGTCGAATACTGCGGCGAAAATCTGCTTGACAAAATCATCAAGCTTACTTCCGCCCAGTACATTCAGATAGGTAATCTTAGGAAAGTAAATTTAACCAAGTCTTTACGGAATTTATCATCCGTTAACTGGGCATTTAGTTTCCGGAAGTCGGCAGCTGCCTACTAAAAAATCCTCGCCTTAGATGCCACACTTCTTTTGGCGTTGAGAGGATTCTCGGTGGAACAAAGTGGTATCTACAATCGCACAGGAAAAAAAGCTATTCTGCTCCGTTTCCGTGCTAACAGCCTCCTCGATCGCTTCCTCGTCCTCCTCCTCGTCTCCTGTAAGAACCCAATCATCATCACTTACTGTGGACAACGACTCCGGAATATCATCACTTAATCCACTATCAGAGACGCTTGGGCTCTCTAGTTCTGCATTTACGACCACATAGTCGGCTTCCGCTCTCTTCAACAGCCAACATTCCTCCTCAAAATACTTCTTCGAACGGCGTATTCGCGTACTCCTGGATTCACACTTGAATTTTTTTAGCAAACACCGTAAAGCTAAGAAATATTATAGGGAATAACAACAGAAATATTATGGAATAGCAGTGGATTTGTCAGGTAGTAGTTGCGGTACGTATACCCGTTGCACGCCACGCACGTCAAATAATGTGGTTACGCGCGCGGACGGATGTCTCATGTGCTTAAATTACGCCAACCAATCAGATGTCAGATTGCATTATTGTGGCAACCAATTACGTTACAGCATCGAGTATATCTAGCACTGTAACGAACCGAGACTACCGATGGGCGATTTCTTGCGACTATAACCCGAAACAGAACAACGAATGCGATTAGTAGATGAAAAAGACCGAACCCAAAGAAGAACATGACCATTTAAAAAAAGACTGCTACTCTTAAACTTTACTACTATTTGAAGGATTAATTTATTAGTCCTGGCTGCAACAATCAGTAAAGTCGTCCTTTGGCGGGGATGATTGACTGTTCTGGTCCTGGCCGGAGATGACTACTGGGAGATGCTTGGAGGCGGCTACCGAGAGATACGATCAACCTTCCTTAGGGCCGTCTATATATAGTAAGTGACAGCAGGACTAAGTCTATATTATAGGGGATAAACCAATGGGAATGCTTAATTTATACAATAGCCAATAGCATAAACTCGCCGACATAAAATAGCCGATCAGTTAGCCAATAGGATTATGTCCGCTTGAAATAACCAAGTCGTGACACGGTACGCCGCCATCTTTAATATAGTGCACAATTGTAACGAGCCAACCCGAACCATGGGTGTTTGAACGCACCAAGGTCACTTTTGGCGCGGATCCGGATGAGGATGGTGTGGACGTTTGTTGGTGATGATGCCGGTTTTCCTTCTCTTTCCCTCTGCTGGCACCACTTTCCCCCAATCCATGTCGCCGCTACACGCTCTTCCCGCCGTCCTGTGTCACCGTTACACACTCTCCTGCCGTCAGCACCACCATGGCCCTCACCCGTAGTTGCCCACTGCGCTGCACTCCCGCCGGTATCTAACTAATATTCTGTGATCACCCCTCACTCCAAACGGATCATTTGTACAGTCCCTTGGTAATACCCGTATCGTATCCTTTCCACTCTTTTTATTGCTTACTTCGTTTGATATCAACAGACTATATTTCTTACTATCGCGTTGTTCTTCTATCTCTTTCTACGATTGCATGTTGTGGTGATTGAAAACCCCGTTCGACGTTACTTCTGGAGAATCATATGCGTGAATTACTCCTTTAGGTGTGTGCCAGCCTCGACGTTCCCGGCCCGCTACACAATGAACAAAAATTGAGGCCATCTTAAGGGTATTTGCTACAGAACGTGCATAATCTAGTTGCTAGTACGGTGTTACATCAGCAAAGCAGTCTAAGGTGTTGAAGCGCTCTCTCATTAACTATGTAGGGCTTGCGAACGTGGTGATAACGCTGTTCTATTTATTCTTGGAATGGTTCAGATGACTGTTTGGGGAGATGAATCCTTACGATATAAAATTAATCGTAATTTTTAAGGTAGACGAGGAGCTATATGTTGTGTCCATCCTCCCCTTTGCATTGGAAGTCTAGGAAACGGTGTTGAGTGGAAGATTTCTATAAATTGATCTATTCAAGAGAAGAAAGGACTTTTAGTCTTCGTATTTATTATACAAATAATCTCTATTAGCATCGTTTTATTTGGAACCATGACAAATTCCAAGTGTCCCACGTGCAACAGTAATGTTACTGGCAGGAGTAAGGCCGTGCTCTGCGCTTTATGTAACAGATGGGTGCATATAAAATGCGCAAAAATAGCCCCTGAAGTCTACGAAGTCTTGAAAAACTACGACTCAGAAGGGCTCGTGCCCTTTTGTAATGCGTGCAAAAGTAGTATCCTTGGCTAAGACGCTGCGAACACCCCCACCGATACAACAGACGAAAACAAAACCCTCGAAGAAGATGCGATAACTTCAGATGAGGCGAAGCAAGATACAATAGCGGTACCGGAGAAGCCGCCAATAAAAAATCTGGAAAACGGAGACCCATGTCTCGTGCTTTCTACTACAGAAGTCGATGAAAATGCGGAGTGGACCACGCCGAAACCCGCAAAAAAGAAGGCCGAGCCGAAGGCTTCTACGTCGAAGGTTTCTGCATCGGCATCTAAGGTGTCAAAAAAAAAACAAACGACCCAGCTGATAGAAAGAAATCACTTCTCTTCTTCAATGTGCCCGAATCCGACGGAGTAGATGCAGAAACACGTGTGCAACACGACTCTAAAGAAATAACAAAAATCACCCTTAAACTGCTAGACCCAAGTGATGGACAGGTATCAATTTTAAGCCTTTATAGACTAGGTGCAAAATCGGCAGATGGCGGACTACCTAGACCACTGAAGGCGGTTTTTAAATTCGACCACATCCCTAAAACACTGCTGACCCGTGGTTGGAGACTTGAAGGCTTAAATATCTCGATGCGGGCAGATCTGTCCCCTGAGGACAGGAAAAAACAACGTAGAGCTGTCGATAAACTCAAAGAAGGTCGTGCCGCTGGAGAGAAAGACCTACGCATAATAAATTTTCGGGTTGTCCAGAAGAGGAGACCCCTCTTCAACCCATCGCTAGTAATGGCCCAGGAAGCTCTGATAGAGTTATAGGCCTTCTACTGATAAATGCGCAAAGCCTGCTCAACAAACTGGCTGAATTACATGTAATTATCGCACAAAAGCGCCCTGCGATTATTGCGGTGACAGAGACCTGGCTATTTGAATCCGTAACGGATAGTGAGATCAGTGTGCCCGGTTACCGAGTGTTCCGTTGCGACCGTAACGATAGGATACATGGAGGTGTCTTGTTATATGCGACCGATGGACTCATTGTAACACTGTTAGAACGCACACGCACAGAAGACAACCGGGTTGAATAACTCTGGGTGTCGGTCAAGGCTGCTACTGGTGCAACCACAACCATAGGTGTTATATACCGAAGTCCTCAAGCCGACGGTATAAACTGGTTGACTACATTCAAAAAGTATGCCAAAAGGTCGCGGGTCTGTATTGTCGGTGATTTCAATTGCCCACATATCAACTGGGCTCACCTGAACATCGAAGGTCCTGCCTCTGAAACGGAGAACGCGTTGTTGGAAATGACAAACGAAACCCATCTTGTACAACATGTTGCCCAGCCTACGCGGATAGCCGACTCGGGTATGGCTTCCTGTCTGGACTTGATATTCACAAATGGGCACACAAAAGTATCTGATGCTCGAGTCTCCGCACCCCTAGGCACCAGTGATCATGCTACTGTCTTCGCAGCACTCCACATAACAGGATCGCCGTCAACGCGTAGATGCTACAAACCGGCATACTGGAGGACTGACTACGATGAAATGAGACAGAATGCTAGGAACCTATCCTGGGAACGGAGTAGCTCGGCCGATGTAGAAGAACGCTGGAGAATGATTTGTGGGAATATTGAGCGAATCTGTACTGATTTTGTCCCCCTCACGCTCTGTGGATGGGCAGCATGACGTCCCCCATGGATGGATGGTGAGACAAAACGCAAGTTCAAGGCTAGAAAACGTGCCTACAAAGCCTTCCTGATCCTAAAAACTACCGAAGCACAAACAAAATACAAAACACTCAGAGATGAATGCAAACGTATGATGAGGGCAAGAAAAGTAGCATACGAAGAGGATCTGCTGAAAAACGTTGACACTCAACCGAATCGATTCTACTCATTTCTGAAAAGAAAGCGTCGTGAAGGCCCGGGCATCCAGGGTCTCCACAATACAGGTGGTGTGCTCGAGACAGATGAGTTATGTATGGCTGAACTTCTAGCTCAAAAATACTCTACTGTTTACTTGCCACCAACGCCCGACAGGGAGGATTTCGAGATCCATGACCAAACTGAAAACGGCATGCTAATCACCATTGAAGATGTGGAGAATGCACTAAGTAGGTTGATACCTACTAAGGCTGCTGGACCCGACAATCTCAATCCGAGGGTAATTAGCGAGCTAGCATCTATAATCGCACCAAGCATCAAAGCACTGTTTCTCTCTACGCTTGAAACTGCAACGGTACCAGATGACTGGAAACATAGTATAATAACTCCGAGGTACAAGGGTGGCGACCGTTTTCTTCCCCAGAATTATCGACCAGTCAGCCTGACCTCGGTGTTTGTGAAAGTACTCGAAAACTTAATCTGCCGCGAAATCGATGCTTACATTGGGCCAGCCACAATCCTACCAACAGAACAACATGGCTTTGTTAAGGGCAAATCGTGTACCACAAACCTTATGGTGGCACGTGAAGCCTGGTGCGAAGCCAAAGAAAAACGACTGCCGGTTCATGCAGCCTTAATCGATCTTAGCAAGGCGTTTGATAAAGTCGATCACGTGCTTCTCCTAAACAAACTCAGTAACACGCCGGTACCTAGAACTGTCATCAAATGGATCAAGGGGTATCTATTCGGTAGACAATGCCGGGTCAGAGTTGGCGAAGGGTGCTCCTCGGCGTTTGAGGCTCTTAGTGGAGTACCGAAAGGGTCGGTGCTGGGTCCCAGACTGTTTTCAATATACGTTGCGGATATCCGATCAAGACTTGCATCCCCATCCCTTCTGTTTGCGGACGACCTCAAGGTATGGCGTGTCATACGCAACGCCGAAGACACAATGACGTTCCAAAATGATCTCGATGTGGTCCACGAGGGGTCATTAGAGATCAAGATACCGGTAAACGTGACCAAATCGAACTTGTTTATAATTAGGAGAGACCGGGGCCACCCGCCCTATACAATGGGAAACATGACACTGGCCGCTGTTAGGAGTACTCGAGACTTGGGCGTTATCATCCAGGACGACCTCAAGACCCGAAAACAATCAACCTTGGCGAGACGCAAGGGGCTAGCGCTACTTTGGATGTTCAAAAGAGCATTCACGTCCTGGTCCATGCAGATATTCCGTAAGCTCATGGTCACGTTTATTCGACCGATCATGGAGTATGGATCGTCCGCTTGGTTTCCGTGTACGAAGAGCGAACTGACTGACATCGAATATGTTCAACGACTGGGGTCAAGAATGGTGCCCGAAGTTAGAAGGCTGACCTATCCGGAGCGCTGTAAAGCACTGAATCTGTTTACCCTCGAATTTCGACGCTCTAGAGGTGACCAAATCATGATGTACAAAGTGATCGTCTGCGGCGACCTACCGGAGGTCGCAGAGTACTTCAAACTAGCCGTTGACATGCCCACGCGAGGACACTGCTTCAAAATGGTGGTAAAACGGACAGATGGCCTCCCGCACGTCTACCGACTCTCAAGGCGCGCTGTGAATGCATGGAACAATCTCCCCCCCCCCGACGTTGTTGCTGCCGACACAATTGCCGCATTCAAGAAGAAATACGATGCCCTATTTGAAACATGATCTGTACCGTTCACGGGAGTGCCCTTGCTTTGGCGGAGGGATTGGTCTAACCTGAAAACTCCCACATGTCCGGTGACGGCAAAGAAGGGGTGCCCACGGATCCGTTCCCTACCCTCTACTGATGAAACATGAAACATGAGTATCGACACCGCATGCCTTGGGAGGACGAGTATTTTACCTCCCACACACCGAATTGTTTTTCGGTTTGGAGTGTTGGAACATCAGGACTGCGTTATCTGCCAGACTCAATCGCCAGCGGGTCCCGAAATTAATTTTGCCTATTTGAAGGCCCTCTTCCCAAAAAGAAATATTAATTTAAATTTAAGGGTTGGGTGCTCTCAATATTCGGATGCTTTAACTACAAGTCGTACCATGAAACGAGTTTTCATTTGCTTCTTTTTGCACACACCACAATAACATATTTTATTTCGTTGTGGTTTTCTTCTATAGCAAACGCTGTCGTGTTACCTCGTGTATACAGTAGTTAATCATCGACCGGAATCGCTGAAAACATACGTATTTGTAGAATTATACACTAAAGTAGATGAGTCAGTCGTTCTCGGCACTTATTTAACCTTCTAAACTTCCCCCAGCTTTTAAATTCTTTGAGGATAATCCTGAGTACCAGTCAGAAAAGCTCAGGAAAGTATGGCTTTGTTTCGAACAATTGACCCTTTACATTTTTATAGTCTCAGTCGTTTTGGCTTCATTCTACTCCCCTGACCCTTCTCTTCAGAGAACCGGACATGCCGATGCCTATGCTGACTTCTCAGTTTGCTTATGCGGATTTTTATGCAAAGTATAAAATCATATTATTGTGACCCATTCCTCTTCCTTTCTAAGGTTTCTCCTTCCCAACGATTTTTGTCTATTTGCCGAAGACCTGACGGCCAGTTGGCCTGCACGTCGGCTCTGGACCAGACCGGACGGTACGGTTAACATTGGTGCACTGCTTGACGGATTTAAGGGTACTGTATTTACTTCTATCGCTTCCTAACAACGCGGCTCAGATAATAGAAGTCTTTGTGTCGCTGACTGTCGTCGACTTGAGTTCGGTGCCCATCCAACTCTCAACCTTTCGCCCAGCGAGTATCTCGCCTATTGGAATTCGCGTAAGGGAGACGAAAACGAGCAGTTGTTTTACCTGAAAGATTGGCATTTCTTCCGGTACGCGAACTGTTTACCTGACGTTAGTGGGTGAATCTTCCGTAGAGGGCATGAACCTTCACAATTTTTTACAACACCTGTCCATTTTTCCTCGGACTGGTTGAACGAATTCTTCGCCTTTCGCACCGATGTTGACGACGATTTCAAGTTTGTCTATGCTGGCCCAAAGGGCACTTGGACCCCACTGCACTCAGATGTATATCGGTCCTACAGTTGGTCTGTAAACGTGGTCGGTCTGAAGCGTTGGTGGATGTTCCCCCCAGGTAACGTGCCACGTCGTGGTAGTCTATAGTTTTCGTTTAAACATTTTTCTTTTTGAACTATTTTTTTCTGATGTGTGACCACAACACGAAAACCGTAACTGCGCGCATGATAGGCATTTGATGCTTCGACGAAACCCAACATTTCTCGCTATTAACATTTCATGCATTTTTCATCATAACATCTTGTACTTGTACCTGTTACGGCTGTGATCATACCTGATCCAGCCGACCTCATTGATAATAATATGTTTATTATGCCAGTTAACAGGCAATTGTAAAGAGTTGGTAATGCACCTCTTGGGCGCCTTCCAACACCTCGAAGACCGGAAAAAACCTAAAACAAACTCCCTATGTTGCGGCCAGTATTGCTTTTGTTTCAGGTTTTTTGTTTTGTCAATACTGGGCGAGATAGGGAGTTTGTTCCAAGTGAAAAAAACCTGCCTTCAAAGGTATAATACAAACGGCATATATGTACAGTTATCAGATGAGTTGACACATCAGCAGGAGAAATGTTGCATATCGTTTAATGACATTAGTTCCAGACGGAGAACACAGTGTTCTCAGTCTTCCTTCAATGGTTGTCGGCAAAAGTTGCGCGCTATCGGCTGAAAGGTTAGCAGACTGCGGGCTGCTGCTTCAGCCGCATTATCTTCAGCAGTGAAGCCTGGCGGGGTTCAAAGTCCACGAACGCCATCAGAGTGAAAGAGAGATTCCACCGAGTCAGCACCCAAAATTCGTGAAAGTTGTCCTGAATGTAGAAAACTAGTTATAGCTCTCTTAAACATAGGGTAGTTTTGCTGGGTTTTAATACTTTTGGGCAGCTTATTCCAGATTGATATGGCATTTACTGAAAAGAATTGCCGGTAC
>JAYGXS010000004.1:37836190-37867603 GCA_036362985.1 Ligula intestinalis
GGATCCAGCTTTATAAGTTCGCACCTTTGTTGGTAGGTTAAGTTACGGTGTTCTGTAGTGAAAACTCTTCTAGTGAAGAAGTGCTGCACCGATTCTATTTTCTTCCGTTCACTAGTGCGCAGAAGACTGAATAGAGGCGAGCAGTATTCAAGACTAGGTCTCACATACATATTATGAAGGCTAGTTCTAACCTTGATTGTCTTAAAATTTCTAAGGATAAATCCGGTGGTTCGGCGTGCTTTCGAGACTATCAGGGCACAGTGCTCTGACAAATTGAGACTATTAGAGTAGGATATGCCCAAATCCTTGATAACTCCTGGGACATTTAGTTCGTGGCCGTCAATGCTTAATTCCGGTTGATGATCGTCGCCAACAACCATAACGGAACATTTGTGCCATGAAAGGGTGAGGCGCCATGTGCAACACCACTGGGCGAAGGCCTGAAGATCCTTTTTTATCAGCTCGAGCACGATGTTGCGATCTGCCGGTTTATATCGATAAGCGACTTTTAGATCATCAGCGTACATGAAGGGTCTGCCATACTGAAAACAATCTGAAACGTCGTTGACAAACAGGCAAAATAGGAGCGGACCCAGTACACTACCCTGTATAACTCCACTCCTCACATGCGTGGGGTTGGAGATAACATTCGAAATTTTTACTCGTTGTGTGCGAGCATCCAAATAGGAAGATATGAAGTTCAGAGGCTTGCTACCTATGCCGAAGGAGGCCAGTTTCAGAAGGAGGAGGTTATGATCGACCCGATCAAAGGCCTTAGTAAAATCAAAATAGACGCTATAAGTGGCAAAACCGCTGTCTCTAGATTGCAGCACATAATCAAAGAAAGAGAGCTGGCAGGTGTCACAAGATCGTTTCTCGAGAAAGCCATGTTGAGCTGTATTGAGCAGGTTGTTCTCTGTCAAGTGACGCATCATCTTTTCTTTGATTAAGGTCTCCAAGATCTTCGATGCTGCGGGAAGTGTATTTATTGGCCTAAAGTTGTCGAATGATGTCGATCGGCCATGCTTGCGAATAGGCATTATGTGCGATTCCTTTCACAACGAAGGAAAGGTTTCGCTCTCAAGAGCAAGATTAAATACCTTACAAAGAATAGATGGAAAGATATCATTCGCTTCAGCTTTTAGAAGGCTAACTTTGACGCCATCTGGTCCTGGACTATAGGATTGGCGATAACGACGAATGGCTACAGTCACATCCCAAATGGTAAAACTTATGGTTTCGAGTATGGCACCCGTCCAAGCCTGGATAACCGGAGGTGCAGCGAACGAGCTTTCACTAAAAGTTTTGGATAGGAACGCATTGAAGCTATCGGCGGTCAACTTAGCGTCAGCTATGGGGTTTCCTAAAGCATCTTGAAGAATGGGGTGTTGCGTTTTCCTCTGCGCTTTTACTGTACGCGAAAAGAGTTTCGCAACATTAAGGGAAGAGTTTTCAGCGAAATGAGCCTCATCGGCTATCTGCTTTTCTTCGGAGAGCTTCTTAGCCTGCTCAAAGATCAGTGTGATCAAGGGCAGAACGGAAGTGTCGTTCTGCCGATGCAAACGACGAGAGAGTTTACGCAGCCTACGACGGAAAGACAGAGGAAGGTACACTTCATCCTTGACATGTATTACTTTCTTACGGGGGACAAAGTGGAGGATGAGTGGCTCCAACACTTTGTACAGTGCATCGGTACAAACATTTACATCCAAACATTGGAAAAATTCAGACCAGTCGAGAGCGTTTAGATGTGCCAGTAGGTCAGCCGTGTTTGCTGATCGGAAGTCATGACAAAAACTATACTTTTGGGAAAATGTTTCATCCGCCTCCAGTTCTAGTTCACTAACAACTGTAAGATGGTCTGAACTCCCAAGTGCGTCTAAGGATGACGGAAAGTACCTCCCATGCGTGACGATTGGCGGCAGCGTATCTGGAAAACACTACCCAGTCTTTTCTCCAGCGACGGAGACCGAAGATAGGTCCAAGAACTGCTTCCACGTCTTCACGGACGATGTCGAGCCAAGTCTTCGGTTGCCCTCTTTTTCGACGCCTCTAGCTGGGCTGCGGTGCTGGGTCAAGGGTAGCATAGCTAAACTCGTTGGGCAGATGACGGAGAACGTCTCCAAACTACCCCAGTCGTCTTTCTTGAATGGCCTGAGACATACTCGCGATGCGATCGCAGCGGGTGCGGACTGTCTTATTCGAGATGAAGTCACTATACTTAACTCGCAGGATGGTCCTCAAGCATCGGTGGTCAGAGACCTCCAGTCTTCGCTCATCTTCGGCGCGCACAGCCCAGCATTCACATCCATAGAGGAGGACTGACTGGATGGATGCACGGTATACACGAGTCTTCGTGGCAATGGAGATGTCACGTCGGATCCATAGGTACTTTCGAAAGATTTAGAAAACCCATCGAGCAGCATCGATACGGGAGACAATGTCATCCTCCTTCTGCCAGCACCATCACATTGATCAGGCTGCGTAGGTACTCTTGGAGTCCATGCCTGATGTCGTGAACTTCTTCACTCAGCACGGGTTGACGATCTCGGCAGCAAAGTCGTCCGTCACTGTTTTCACACTGGAACCGAAAGAGTTCACTCGCCACCCGGCCATCACCGTCAATGATGTGTCTGGTCCTCAAGCCGAAGCTCCTTAACGTCCGTTTCGATCCTCTCTTCACGTTCGCGGATCATGCGAGGGAGGTCGCAGGCAAAGTGAGCCGCTACACCAAGGTCCTCAAGGCTCTTGCGGGCACATCCTGGGGCCGCGCGAAAGAGACCTTGGCGAACACATTCAAAACGCTGACCAAACCGCATCTTACCTATGCGGCACCAATCTGGTCTCCTACAATCAGCTCTTCCAGCCTCAGCAGGCTTCAGTCAGTACAGAGCGCCGCCTTCCTCTCAATCACGGGTCGTCTATCATCGCCATGCGGAAGCCTCTGTACTGCCAGTCGCCCCTCACAACACACTCCTAGGTCAGAAATTTTGGTGCAACCTAGCCGTAGTGTTAGACCATCTTTTAAAGCCCTCCACAAGAAATCTGTGGCATCTTGTCTCTCGGATCTACCCGTTGATGGCTCTGTCATCATGACAGGCTTCCAGCGTTTTCACCAGAGAGCTGTTGTGGACGCAAAATGCAGCCATCACCCCACCCCCGGTCCTTTTGGGTGGCTGTCCACCTCCGATTGCAGCCACGGAAAAAAACTCCCGAGGATCACTCGCTGTACCCAAGCGCAGCTACGCAGTGGATACTCCATGCTCCTTCGCCAGTATCAACACTAACTCGACCCGTCCACACCCGATAGCTATCCCGACTGCGGCGCCTCGCCGCACGACTGTCAGCATCTCTTCGCCTGCAGCTCCGGCCAGGCACCAAACTCACTTACGTAGACCTTTGGCTCAAGCCGGTCGAGGTCTAGGCTTTTCTCCGCCTCCCAGTTGCACCCAGTTCGGACTCCGGCGGGTACTCCTGATTCAACAAAGGCTACTAACCAACTAAAAGATGTCGTCTTTGCTCTGCCCATTCGGTAGCAGACTCGCTCCGAAGTATTTGAAATTGTCTACTTCTTCAAGTTGATGGCCATTAATCCCCAAGGATGCACCTTGAGAATAACTTCGTCTTTCCGGAATTTATGGACATGCCAACCGACATAGCGAGCTCATTTACCCGCGACACAACAGAATGTTGACCACCCAAGCTTGAGTTTAGCAGCACAATATCATCGGCATAGTCGAGATCAATTAGCCGGCGTTCTCTTCATGTAGGGCCTTTCCGAGAATCCAGCCAATGACGTAGTCAAACAGAACGGGTGACAGGACGCAGCCCTGTCGAACACCAGACCGGATTCGAACAGTCGAGAGAGATTGTTGTGGACCAGAACTCGTGCGGTTGTGGATCGATAGTAGGCCATAATCATGGCAATGAGATTGATCAGCATTCAACCCAGTTCCATTATTCGCCACAGGGACTCACGATGGATCTTATCGAATGCGGCGGCGAATTCGACAAAACAGACAGCAGTTGACTCCTGGTAGCTATGGCGGAATTCTAGAATGCGCCTCAGCGTAAACATCTCGTCCACACATGCATGCCCAGCGCGGAATCCGGCTTGGTTGGACCGCGTCCTGGAGCCTCGCACAGACTGGAAGCGCCTGAGAAGAACATTAACAAAGGTCTTTGCAGCAACGTCGATAAGACTTTTGCCGCGGTAGTTCCCGCATCTTGCCTTATCCCCCTTCTTGTGGAGAGGTTCAAGGATGCCTGAGACCCAGACAGTGGGAACGGCCTCTTCTCGCCACGCCTGTACAATAACCTCATGAAGCCGAGGAGCCAGGGCATCGAGACAGGACTTGTAGATTTCTACGGGGATACCATCCTCTCCGCACGCCTTGTTGTTGCGTAGCTTCTGCATTGCATCGGTAACTTCGTCTTCGGAAGGGAGGTCACACGACACTGCGTAGACAGGAGAGAGTTGAAATCCCGCTGTGGAGGAGAGGGAGGGTGTGATGGGTTGCTCATCAAAGTTGAGGAGGTGCTCGAAGTGTTTACGTCAGCGATCGACCTTGGCCGAGTTGTCAGCAATTAAACCTCAATTCAAAGCGCGAACAGAATCACTGTGTCGGGGGCTTACCACTAACTTGGCGGATGATTTGGTCAATTTTCGAGTGTCACCAACATTTTAAACCTGCTCCATAAAAGTCGCCGTTTCGGACCAATACTTCTACCGGTCATCTCTAGCCGGCTTTTCTGTCAGCTTTACAAGTTGGCGGAAGGAGGCATCGTTGATCGAGTCGTCTTGGCCGACAACTGCAGGGTTTTTCCGCTGATCCAGTCACTACGGCGTCGCAAAGTGAATTCGAGAATTTTTTCAGCTGCCTCATAGACGGATGTCATCAGTGATGACCACTTGCTACTACCTTCGCTGTCAACTTGGGTTGTAAGACGGGACCAGATTTATGTGCTTAGGGCCTCGGTAGTGCTTGGTCGCCATAGTTTCGTGGCATTTTGGGCGCAGATGAGAGGTAAACCTTCACGTGCGTGCGAACGAGAGCATTGTGAGACCCGTGGGTGTTACCAGTCTCGGCACCTCGCATCGACCTGCTATCGTGGGCCCAACTGCGAAACCGTGAACCAACTATAATGTAATCGATCTGACTGGTGGTACTGCCGTCGTTTGAATACCAGATCAGTAGATGTTTTTGACGATACTGTAAACATCTGCAATCGAGTTCGAGTCCGCGACAGGAAGGGCATGACTCTGGCGCAGCCGGTGCTATAACCTCCCGGGCTACGAGATCCCATCCGCGACTTGAGTTTTTTATTTATTTGTCTAACGTGAATTATGTCCCGTAGCTGCAAATTCCCCTGTTCGTCTTCGGGTGGCGAAACTGAGAACAGCCTCCGGCGCGGTGTTTTTTGTGGAAAGGGTAGCGATTCGCTTCCTGGCGTATAAATAGTCGCGTTCCATGTGGGGACTAATTCGACTGGTAGTCGACAGTTGTCGTCACCGCCGCCGCCAGAACACCAAAGAGTGGCTAATTAAAAGTGTATTAGTGTGCTTCAACCAAGCCTGAATCGAGTGATGGACTAAAAAATCTTCAGTGTTTAGGAATAGAACTCCAATCTAAAATGGTTGCTGAGTCCTTAGATTGCGATACCATGCATGAGCCGAACCTGTTGTGATGTATGAACTCTGGAGCCGGCCAAACAAACCTTGTGCTAGCCTCGAAAACCAACTAATCCCACATGCAATTGCACCAACCATTCGGTTTGATGTACATTGGCTTCTCTTCTGTGCTGTGAGATTCTATAACTCCCCCAGCCTTCGGAGAGCACCGACTGACCCCAAGTCTCTTTACTCCTTAATCTGAAAAGCATTAATGCTTCCTGTTAAAAGAAGGGAAAACTTTGCCACTTTGAAGGATAATCGTTGGGTCTGATGGTGTTCGAAAACATGCCCATTTAGGCAACACCAATTGTCATGTGGTATAATAGCTCGTCTGTTTAAGTTGATGAGGACACGTCGATTTTAATTGCATGTTGCCTGTTCTGATTTATGACAGCATCGAGACGACTAAAATACCGTATAACGCCTTACGTACATGCAACTCACCGGAAGCTAAACCGTATGAAAAGTCTCACTCCCGACCTAAGAGTTTTCGTGAATTAGACCTGACAGCCTCACGTGGTCTCTGATCGTTTCTTTTAATTCTCCACGCTACTAGGTGAGGAGAAGAAATTACTGTCAGTGCAGGGCAACCTGCCGCCTGACATCCGTGATCGCCAATTTGCTTCCCCTGATCAGGATTCTGACCTGCCTAGATGTTACGTTTTTGAACAACTTCCTGGTCAGGCTGTCTTTGTCCCCTCCGGCTGGTATCACGAGGTCCTGAATTTGGTAGGTTGACCGGCTCTCGTCGCTTGTAACAATTACATTATCCCTCATTACCACCGCGACTTTCCTCCACTTTTCTTATCAGACTGACTGCGTCTCGATCAACCACAACTGGATCAACGGCTGTAACGTGAACCTTGTTTGGAACTATCTGCGGCACCAGTTGGACGAAGTAAAAATCTCCACTGCTGACGTCAAGTCGACACCAGGGTGGGCGGAGGCCTGTCAGGTAAGGCACTCAAAGTCTGTTTTCCTTTTTGAGTGTATCAGTATCCGTTTATTGAGGGAAAGATAAGCGAACACATTTGAGCTCCCTGTTGGTAACAAGATGCTAGGAAATAACTGGATACTCAAGGAAAATAAAAAAAATTACGTCAATTACATGCTTGCAGGCGAAAGCAGAGCAGTTATTGGTTTGTCGAAACAGGAATACTCGCCTAACACGAGTAGTAGAATAAATATGTGTAATATCTGTGTATGTCTTTCCCCCGATTGGCGGGTGTTTGGTGCATGTCCAGTTTGCTCTTAACCGTATTAACACAGATGGGGAAGAAAGCCTCTTCGGGAAGAGAGTTCCATGCTGCAACTACTCTATCGCTGAAGAAAAATTTATGTCCATCGATACTTGTTTTGCCGGGGGATAGTTTTAGGGGATGACCGCGCAAAGTGGGTGTATTAGCATGGCTGAAAAATAATTGGGAACAGAGCAACAATTCAGGCCATTCATAATATGGAATGTTATTCTGACACCCCCTGTTAGTTGTCGGTACAAAAAAGGAAAAATGTTGAAGATTGACAGTCTGCTTTCATAGGATAGTGTCCCTAGACCTTTGCCATTTTTGTCGCTCGCCTCTGGACCCTCTCTAAGATGGTACGTGTTAGGACGGCCGAGTCATAACTCGGGCTGTCCTGAGGGCATTAAAATAAAGGAATCGGACAAGCTACCGGTGCATGCAGGACGGGCAAAGAGAGCGACCTTCAAGAAACGACAGGCGAGCATGCAAGGGCAACCGCGGCCGGGGTCTGCCGTCCTTGAGGTCATGTCTGGCCAGGGGCAAAGCGCGTGCCAAGCCTCACGCTGAGGACACGATGGCTTCTCGCATAGGCCACTAGCGGAGGAGCCAATAGGTAACAAAGGCTGCCGGTCCTTAAATACGACGCCGCATACAGGAGGCGCACTCTGTTGCCGAAACACGCTACCGATGACCCGACATTCTGCTGCTGGGGACACAGGACGCTGTTGGCCGAGACGACGACCGAACACACGCTGCTGACGGACACGGAAGGCTAAGCTGCCGGAAGACAGAAGACAGCGCTGATGCACAAGCAGAACTAGGAACAGTAAAGTACTATATGCTATCCTGTTCTGCCTTCTCTTTCTAACACGTAACTGGGGGACATAACCAGTGTTGACACAGGAACACATACGGTCTTTCAAAATCCAAGGTCTCCATGCCTGTATGGCTAATTCTAGGTGCGGCTGAGCGAAGCTTCCAAATTATTTTTAAAAAACTGTCTTTCAAACCCCATAAGGGCTCGTCTAATCACCTACAATATAGATCTGGCTGACCTTGCCGCCTTTGTGCAGTTCAGCGTTGGCTTGAATGAAGGCGTAATCCACACACCCAAGTCCTTCTGACTGTTAACTTGTTGTAGCGGTGTACCGTTTAAGAGTGGAATTGGTATTGAATTCATCACTTTGTATGCCTGCTTTATTTATTGCCCGAGAGCGTCTTACTTGCCGGAGGGTTGGCACATAGGTAAGTTGAATCCCTGATTATGTATAAAGTATAGGGAAAAGCTTTTCCAAAGAGGGGGTGGGGAGATTCTGTATGCTCCGCGTGACGCTCTGACGATTAGAGTGCATTTTCAGATTCTGATTGCAAAGGACTCTCCTATCTTGTTATAAGCCTGCTTTAAAACCTTGATAATAGATTTATGTATGATAGATTTTTGGCAAGTCTGAATAATTTATTTGCTCCAATTGTGAAAACTCTGACGATCTTGGTGGGATTCGAACCCACAGCATCAAGCGTGAAACTTGAGGACAACCAACCATCTAACTTCATGAGCTATAAGACCCCATCAGAGCCTGTGATTTTAATCACACTTGGGTCACTTTACTTACCCAGCCTACTGCAACGTATGAACTCCACCAAATCTGATACAGTAAGCAGACTACCCAAGCAGGAATCCAGAATCCATCAGCTAAATGCCAGGCTATTTAGTTACTAAGTGTTTTTTGTATATTTACGTAATTCTTTCGACCCTCTTGCAAAAACTTGGAGGCCTCAGCAAGATTTTAGATTTATTGGCAAGTATCAGGTAAACTCTATCTGAAAATACAGATTAGTGAAAAATTCCAGTCTGCACACACAGTAGATTGCCTAATCAACGGAGTCTCATGAATTTCACAGGAAAATTCCTACCTCTCACAACCAGCCCACGCTGTATTCCCCAAAGCCTTACATCAATAAAAAATGAAAGTTCTTATCAATAATGTATACGTTGATTTATAAATTACAATTTACTAGCACAAAAACTCGAATTTCACATAATGGCTATATTACGAACCACGCTTTACTAAACGAATTTCTGCGCCTCAAATCAATTCAGCAAAATATTTAAAACCTCGAACGTGTTCTATACCATATCCTTACTTTTTGTTCTTGGCATTTCATTAGTTAGGCAATGCACTGCAGATTCTTCATATAAAGTTTCCTGCAGAATTGAGGGATACTCGTGTTCGTCTGGAAATAGGTCCATCGTCCTTGTTTTGAATGCCGACGTGTCATTATACGTGTCCATCTAATTTCCCTAAATGACCCTTCTTTTGCCGTCCCGGGGACTATTCTGTTTCAGATTGGGTTCTAGGAAAGTAGCATCGCCGATGAGCTCCTCCCCGAAATGTCTGCATTCAAGTCATATACTGAGGTTAATTCAATGTCAGTTAAGGGTGCGGAATTTCTGAGTTTGAAACGTGACCAGCTGACCAAAGTAACTTAATTTTTTTTCCGATTACAACCGTTGTTATAACTCTCACCTTTGCAAGTCACCACCTCACCGCGGTCATGCTTAGCTGTCGTTGAACAAGATGTCCCCTACTATAGCCTCACCTACTGGAAGCCATACTTACTGTATACAGTAGACGCCGTTGATCATGCAATATTTCGACATATGCGAAAGACTAATACTCTTTCGCTAATCGGAATTGGCTCCAGTTGTGATACTGATTATCGTGTAGTGTATTCTGAAGTCATTTCAGTCCGGGTAGGAAGCCGGCTTTTTAACGAGCTTCGTTCCGACTCCTAGAAAAACGTTTATATTGTAAAAACTGACTACTTAAGTAGTATGCCTTTTTATCATTGATTTTGACTGCCGTTATAAATTCAAATATATTTTATGGAAAACGTGCACGAGAAAATTATTTTTTTTGTACTCGTTTGATAGCAAATCACGCGTTCTTTAAATTTTATATTCAAAGAAAGGGTAGCTTTTGGTTTTAAAAAAGTTGCCCAATTGCCGAACAATTTTCTAAACGAGTGAACGCTACACTCGAATTTAAGGTTTAAAAACTACGCACTGTGTGCATCCTGTTTAAAGAAATGTACAGTTTCGCCTACAGTTTGAGGAAGACGTCACCTTGTAGTTATCAAATACTGAAATAGATTTGGAATATATTTTATGCAGTATGGGCAGCACTAATAAATTGACGGATACGATTTATTATGCATGAAGACCTAACAATCGTTCAAAAGCTCATGATTAGCAACTAATTTAAAACTGAAAGCTATCCTTTCTTTGAGTATAAAATTTCAAGAACGCGTAATTTGCTATCAAATGAGTACAAAATATAATTTTCTTGTGCACGTTTTCCATAAAATATATTTGAATTTATAATGGCAGTCAAAATCAATGATAGAAAGGCATACTACTTAAGTAGTCAGTTTTTACAATAGATACGTTTTACTAGGAGTCGGAACGAAGCTCGTTAAAAAGCCGGCTTCCTATCCTGACTGAAATGGCTTCAAAATACACTACACGATAATCAGTATCACAACTGGAGTCAATTCCGATTAGCGAAAGAGTATTAGTCTTTCGCATATGTCGAAATATTGCATGATCAACGGCGCCTACTGTAGTTATGCTCTGAATTCACAAGCTACCTTTCTCAAAGAACACAGAGTATTTCATAAGTGGGTTGCACGTGAGAAGTTATTTCGTCCTGACAGCTTCCTTTCCGTAAGATGGGGGTGCAACACTTTGGCGAGAAGAGTGCTGCAAAGACATCAGGGAAGAAAGCAACCGTCGTCTGATACTAGTATTATTATTCTATAATCATTCGGATGCTCTTTCCAGCCGCGAATTCTACGTATCCTTCAATGGATGCTCACAGCAGGTGCTCCCAGAGGGCTTCCGGACGATTGGAATAACCCGTCCATAATGGCAGAATTATTACCATATTTGGATAGTTACCTTGGCACAATTGGCGTGCACAATCCCGTATGTTTTACTGATTTCCTTTTTGATTACTCATGTCCATTTAGACTATGCTTTTTTCGACTAAAATATAGCTCGCTTTAAGTGCTAAATTTGGTCTTTCTTAAATCGCCCTTTTCGCCCGCGCTGGCAAATAATGTATAGGGTTTTTTTTAACGGTACTCTCGCTCTTTTCTGATCTTGAAATTCAGGACTGTTTAAAGGCCTGGGAAGGTTGGAACTACGCGGAATTCTTCCTCCTTCTGAAATACATCCTCATTTCCAGATGGCTTCGATTGTCTGGTGAACAACTACGAGCAAAGCTACCCTCTACTGTTCCGACCTCGGGTTCCAAATCTTCTCCCTTCCGCATTCTTGAACTCCAAGTGGATACGCTGCTTTCCAACCTCGCCAAGGCGAGTCCGGATCTTCTCGAACATCTTCGTGATGCATCGCGATCCAGTGGCGTAACAGATTTCTTGAAGGAAAAAACGCCCACCGCAGCCGACCCTTCTGACAGGGTAGTGGAGTGGATTAGGCGCCACGACTTGTTTGAATGCGTACGGACGTTGAACGGCATGTTTTCCGACTCCGACTTCCTACAGCTTGGTTTGCCTCAGAGGATGCCTTTGGCTTGGCTTTGGGAGAAAGCTGGCCTGATATTCTAGTCTTTTGTGTTGCTACTCCAGTGTTTGGCATTTTCAGGCTTCCTAACGTTATCCCTTTTTGAAAAGACACCTTTTAAAGTATAACTGAATTTGGCTTGCGCTTTTGGGCAGAAGCTCGTATTGGCCAAAAGGAGCCCTGGTTTCTCGGCATTAAGGAGTTGGAGACGGATCCTATAGGGTCGACTAAGGCCCTCAGCTGACACACTATCCTTCCTCCTTCTGCATGCTTGCAGCGCTCAGACTATTGACTGGACCCTTTTCAAAACCGCTAGTATTTTCCGTATCGGTTTTTTGTAGGCGCATCTATAAGCTTGAAAGTGTACGTAAGGCATGACTTGCATCAATTAGATTCTTCATAGGCCTTACGCTGGATAATCCTGCTGCTACCAGCCGCCTGCTCTTCGATACAGTGGGTTCAGTTGAGAAATTGTGAAACTTCTAAACAAGTGTTGGATATCGGGCTTCGTTGGCTCTCAAAAACGATATCACAGTCTGCCGATCCCAGGTTGGAATTAGACTCCTTGATCGGCCGGAGAAGCTACCGCAGGCGTCACCAGAGCAACCACTACTATCTTTATTAGTGTGTGACACAGAGGCATTAAAGTCGGACAAACGCAGCCTTCCTTTTTGTAGTTCTGTGTGTTTAAATGTAGTTTTTTTCTGCTGCCTTCTTAAGAAGCTTTATCAGGAGTGCCTCGTTTGAAGTTAGTTTGTACTAGGAAATATAAGCATTGCTAGCCATATTTTGCGTTCGCATCACGACAGTGGCCACACAAAACCTCAGCCACTCACGCTGAAAACCCTAGCCCTACTTTCAGTCGCCTTGTGTCCGCATGCGGAACGTCTGCGTTTAAGAATGCCTGGACCAAACTGGCATCAAAGGTCTTGACCAATACTGTTGATTGTGCCGCCGCCATAATTGCCGCTACTACTACTACTACTACTGCTACTACTACTACTACTACTACTACTACTACTACTACTACTACTGCTACTACTAATACTACTACTACTGATACTACTACTGCTTCTACTACTACTACTACTACCACGAATACCATAATTATCGTGTCGATGCTGACGCCACACTTGGGATTGGCGAATGAGCTTGTCTTCTGGTCGGCGTTGAACCACCGTTGCGCTCAGTACATTTTCGTAGATTCACAGGTCAGCAGTCGGGGCGGAACCAGTAACTTCTTCAGTCGAAGACTTAGGTTGCCCGTCAGTTCGACAAAGCGGCCGATTCTTTATGGTCACCCCACGTGCTTAGACCGCACGAAAGCCGACCTAACAGGCAAATGGCGTTATAATCGGCCGCCCGAAGGCGCTCTGATGCACCGTTTCAGTAGTACGATTACCTCAGCAAAAACACGCCTGGCTTCATGAACAATGCTTATGCACGATTTCCAGTCTGCATGTTTTTAGGCCTCTGGACGCGGGTGCTAAATTCGTTGAGATTGTGCTATTACTAAATTACTAACGGTTAAAAATGCCGAAAACCGTCATAGGTTAGACATTCTTGCAGCATCTCATCCATGTCCGTTTTATCTTGTCAACTTTTGTCAGACTGTTACTGTCCAGGGTAATTGATAGACGGGATCCAGTTCGGTCCCGCAGTCCTTACATACATGAGTTCCTGTCGTAAGCAGAGTTTCTAGCAATCCCATACGAATTTTCACAAAGGATAAAGTTATGAGGAGAAAGTAAATCAAGAGTTCTGAAAGTTCGTTTGAGTTTATAGTCAGCACATGGAGACAACCTCGGAAGGGAAAAATGACAAAATAGCGGCTGGTAAAAGGAGATATTAGCAAATGTTAAACGGCGCTGCAGTAGCGCGCTTTATTGCGTATGGCGATGTTACTAGGCTTTGTTAAGCTAGTAATGGAGCCGGCTGTGTTGCCCAGATGCGAGGCGTTTGAGCAACCGATCGGCGATGGCTTAGAATTGGTCCAAACCCTCATATGATTTAGGGGAGACCCGTAGATTGAGGTTGGGTTCGGAAGGGGAATAAATACCATCTATTGCTATAGCTCTACTGTAAAATGTTTTGTAACAGGGGTCGCAAACTGAAAAAAACGAAGCTGGGTGAATATATGTAGCGTCTAAGTAGTGATGGTGTACTCGGAGCGCTAAAATGATCTCACCTTATCCTGATTATCAGAAAAGAAGGAATTTATTGTGTACTAGGGTCCTCGTTGCTGTCCCAGGTAGCATTGTTCACTGGCAAAGTTAGGGTTAATGTTGAATGCTGTCATTCAGGTCCGAGAGATCGGGTCAGTAGTAGCTGCAGCTTTAATATGTGTATAAAGTCAGCACAACTATTGTCTGATGGGTGCTTATATCACCTCTGCGCCCACCCCACAGCGCCCCATGTGCGCTTGTGTGGAGTGACTGACTGGCGGACTGAGTCAGGCTGAAATGGTTCCTTCTTGATGTGGCCTTCATGGCATTCCCACTCAGCTGGGATCCGAGCCGCCGCAGAATTTTATGTGGGTTTCTGGTTGTGATGACTCACTGTATATGAGCCTGTGTCTTCTTCTATCTCCGGTCATCTTGATTTGTCTTAAGACTGGGCCCAAGCGGAAGAGCGGAAGGGTGATTTAGATACAGCGAAAGTCGTCGTCACTGCACCACTCTGCTGTTTAGCATACGGTGGGCATCGTCAGAATCGACGGTCGAACTGTAATATAACCCTATAGCTCTTGTGTTTAGTGGCCCATGTTGTACCGCTCAAGGGTTGGTGTATTCAAGTGGTGCGTGAGCGGTTGTGACCGCAGTTGTGTGTGTACTGCAGTCAGGGTATCTGTAACCGCTAACTGGGTGGGTGAATAACCTTGATGCTGCGTGACGTGGAGCGAAAATGCCGTGCACAGCAACTACGTCTGTTTGCAACAAGTGTGAGCCCGCAAAATTATATTCGGATGTCATCATGGAAATGCCAATCAGCATATTGAGAGATATGTAGGAAAAACTCCTTTGAATGCCTTATTTGTACATATGTGCAGTGGTAGCAGAAAATTTTTGTCTCAGACTGTTGGCGAGGCCAGTTGTCCTGTGTCATAGGATGAAAATAGGAGCACACAGTGAAAAAAACTCCTCAGGGATTTTTAGGAGAAAAACTGTCGCTCTTGTGGGGGTAATGCGTGGGATTTAGGAAAAAAGGGGTTCCAACGGGGGGGGGGGCATTGCAAAGGTTCCCAGGATCATCACCGTGTGGAAGCCGCGTCCTGATTCATTCTTGCTGATTTCAGAGTCCGCCAAGGGAACTGGAAAAACAGGCATCCGTCCAGATCCTCGATAGTCGGCTTTGGGTCGAACCAAGGGTGAATGTTTAGGCCGTCAGGTCTGGCTGATAAGATCGCTAGCGGGGTAATCACGGTACGCAGATAGCCAAGTAAGGTAGACCGCGGAGACCTTCGCATGAGGCTATGCGTGAGAAGGCGTTATAAATCGAAAACGTGAATGGATATAAAAACAAACACTACTGAAAAATTGAAAGTAGTATTATTTAAATTGTCAGTTCCGATCCATCGTGCACTGCTATATCGATCCAGCTTTCGCTTAAAACCCTCTAGCGATTCCGATATAACGACGTCCTGAGGAAGCGCATTCCACGCACCGACCACCATTTTTGAGAAGAAGTGTTTCAGAGCGTCCAGTCTGGCCCCTGCCACCTTTAATTTGAGAGGATGACCCCTCAGATTCGTGGTCGTTGATAACTCGAAAAAATCCCCTGGCATAAGACAGTAGTCTCTAAGACGTTATACGCGGAATGCTAGTATCAGGTCCCCCTGAAGCTGCCTGTAGCGCAATGGGAAGAGGTTGAGATTCGACAGCCGTGTTTCATAAGGCTGCGAGCCCTGCCCCATAACAAGTTTGGTTGCGCGCCGTCGTACCTTTTCCAGGATGTTGATGTCTTTCGGTGCCCAGGGTCTCCAAGCTTGGCTAGCGGATTCTAGGTGCGGTCGTACGAAGGTTCCGAAGCCTTTTGCGAAGCACTTGTCATTGAAGGTAGAAAAAGCTCGTCTGACGAGGTATAGGATCGACATCGTGGACTTGGCTACCTTTGTGCAATGCAGGGAGGGTTTAAGCGAGGGCGTGATCCAGACTCCCAAGTCTTTCTGGGCGTTCACTTCCTTCAATGGTATGTCATTCAGTCGGTAAGCCGTGCCTTTTGAAGAACCGGATTTGCCGACTCGGATGGTGGGGCACTTGCTCTCAGTGAACGGTAAGAGCCAGTCCGCCGACCATTTTTGAAGTCTATTGAAATTTTCCTTCAAGTGCACTTCGGCAGCCGCAGTTCGAATTGCGCTCCAAAGTTTTATATCATCAGAGAACATGGTGATACCGCAATCCAGTTCGCGAACCCAGTCGTTGATGTAGATAACAAACAAGATAGGGCCGAGAACAGCACCTTGGGGAACACCACTCTCAACCTCAACCTTGGCTGACTGTTTGTCGCTGATGTGGACAGTTTGCGAGCGACCGATTAGGAAGCTTTTTATCCACGTAAGGAGCCTACCCCTTACTCCTATGCGGCTGACTTTATAAAGGAGGCGGTGGTGCGGCACGCTATCAAAAGCCTTTTTGAAGTCAATATAGACAGCATGCACTGAGTTTCCACTATCGACTGCCTCAGTCCACCGTTCTAAACAGTAGAGCAAGTTTGTAACGCAGGACCTACCTCTACGAAAACCATGCTGAGCATCCGATAGCAGATGGTTTTGTTACAAGAACTGCATAAGTTGTTGCTTGATAATTTTTTCCATGATTTTGCAACAGATTGCAGTAAGACTGACTGGTCGGTAGTTATTCGCTGAGACCCGGCTTCCACCCTTGTATAGCGGTGTAATCCTCGCGGATTTCCAATCTACTGGTAGGCATCCGGTCTCGAAGGAGGTTTGAAGAGCATAGATAGTGGTTTGGCCAACTCATTGGCGAGCTCCTTCAACATCTTGGCTGGTACGCCGTCGGGACCTGGTGACTTAGATTCTTTTAACTTTAAGAGTTCCTTAAGAACAACAGCCTCGGGGAATTGGACAGTCTCAACTATTGTATCCGCTTCGGTGTCGTCGGTGGGGTGATCATATGCCGTTTCCTTTGTGAAGACTGATCGGAAAATTTTCGAAAGATGATCAGCCTTTGCTTCATCATCTATCAAGTCTCTTCCCTCAGTGGTCCTCAGCAGGGGTATCGGATCCTTGATTTTGGTACTCTGCCTGGGGTAAGTGTAAAACAGTTTGGGGTTCACTGTGGCCCGGTTTAGCAAGTCTGCTTCGAAAGCCCGTCTTGTTTTGAGAATAAGACCCTTGACCCGGTTTCTGTGAGTTTTGTAGGCACTGACAGATGCAGGAGTCCTGTCTGCTAGAATTTTTTCCCACAGGTTCCGCTTTTTGTTCACTTCTATTTTTAAGGCTTGCGTAAGCCATCGCGGTCTAGTGGTCACCTTTTTTTGCGAAATTGAACAGTGGTTGTCGATGCGTCTGTGCAGTGTGTTCCGGAACGCTTCTTAGTCCGTAGTTATGTTTCCAGAAAATAGAGGTTCCACTCGGCGCGCGTGAGTTCGGTCTTCATTCGATCGAAACTGCCTCGCCAAATATTTCTGCTGGCTGTTGAGGGTCTCTCCGGTATTGAGAATAATGAGTACTCCCATAGCAGTACAACATGGTCGCTTTTACCTAGTGGTGGGAGACATGACACTTCGTCGATGCTGTCCTGCGATTTCGTGAGAACGAGGTCCAGACAGTTGGACTGTTGGCCTTCGTGCATCCTTGTCGGAAAAGTGACGTTTTGCGTTAGCAATAAATTTAGAGTCATGCTCAGAAGGCAGCTGTCGAAGGTTAGGCCGGAGCTATGTGCGCAGGCCGCACCCCAGTCGATGTGAGGTGCGTTAAAGTCCCCCACAATCAGGATGTCCGATCGTGCAGTTATCTTTTCCAGCTCCTCTAGCAAGGAGGTATGTACTACAGGCTCTCTTCTCGGTGATCGGTAGAGTGTCAGGACATCGAGGTTGGGTGCACCTGGTATTTTAATGGACAGCCAGATGGTTTCGGAAGTACACGCCAGTTTATCCGTTTTGTCTAAAACTCTGAGTCCATTTTTTACGTATGTTGCTACGCCGCCGCCTTGACGACCTTCTCTGTCTCTTCTGAACAGTTGATAGCCAGGCATGGATACCTCGCCGTCGGCTACCTGTTCAGACAGCCAAGTTTCCGTTATTGAAACTATATCTGAGGATAATTCAAAGGCATGAATCTTCAGCTCGTCTAGCTTTGATAGCATACTCTGTGCATTTGTGTACATGAAAGTTAACTTTCTGTTTGTTCGAGAAGTGGTTACAGTCAGGCTCTCCCCGCCCCTTACCGGGTTGACTGTGCAGTCATCCGGGGAGGATCTTTCACGGAGGAGAATAGTGGATGCTGGATCATTTGGTTGTTGTAAATAACCAAAGTTTTTTCCCCTTCGTTCTACCCCTGTACTGAGCCGACTGTGTGGTTATCCGGAACGGACCTATCCAAGGTGAGAACAATGGACGTTGGATCACTTGGTTGTTGTAAATAACCAAGTTTTGTTCGCCCTTGCTGACCCGCTCCCTCTTTTCGGAAACAAGTTGACGACGTTTATTCCGTTCTGCAGCTGAGAACTCCTGATGAAAAAAACTTCCGAGTCAGAGTCTTTTATTTTAAAACGCCTAGATATAATGAGCTTGGCGTCTCGGCTTCTTGTCATGACCACTTTCAGAGGTCTGGGACGTGCCGTTCCAGTTGGGCTCTCTGGCCGTTTGCCAAGGCGGAAGACCTTTTCGCACTCTAATGGTACATTGGGTCCCAGCATTTTGTTCATAAGTGCATGGAAGAGCTGGACATCTGCGGAATGCCGGTCTATGGGAGTGGCTGTGGTTGATTCCGTTAATCCCTGTATTATGCTGCTGGCTTCTCTCTTAGTGCCATTTTTCATGCCTACGACACTGTCGCTTGCTTGCTCGTTAATAGCTCTTGTGCTGCTATTATGACCATCTTGTGTGCGACCGGAGTCTATGGTTGATGTACTGCCCTCGTTTTCTACTGTGGACTTCGGGCTCGGGCCTGCGACACTGTCACTCACTCTCTGGTTAATAGCAGTACTGGCAGTGGATTCCGGTAGACCTTGTATTACGAAACTTTTGCCCCTATCGGTGACTTTTTGCGTCCCCTCTACGCCGTCGGTCACTTCCTGGTGCAGCGCTTTCGTGTTTTCCTTCGTGTCTTTTTTGACGGCAGCCTGTTCTTTACGTGGCGAACCAATCGTGTTTTTGTTGCCTACGACGAGATTGTTTAACCTCGCCTCAGCGGTGGCTGATTGATCAACTGTGGGGGCTTGCACTGTAAGTATGGGCTCCCTCGTTTTTTTAGGCGGCATCCTTCGCTTTCATCGCTTTGTGTGCATCGGACCGCAGTTGTCTCTTTTTCTTCTCCCAGCTCTTCTCCGATCCCCTTTTGTACGCTTTCACTAGTTTTGACCTGTGAAGAGGGTGAGACTGGTTGGTCAGGTAGACGCTTCCCTCTTCTGGCCGTTTTGATGATCCTAGGAACTAAAATTTCTTGGGACGGTAGATTAGGGCTTCTTTGTGTCTGCTTCTCCTCAGTTTTAGTCACGCTTGGACCGATTGGCTGGTGCCTGGTAGCGACTTCCGTCAAGGCGGATTCTAGCGGCTGATTTCCACTGGTTTCATCTAGCGGCTTTAATGTGCCATGCTTGAATAACCATGTGATAACATCCCCTAGTAAATCTATACGTGGGTCCAACTTTGATATTTTCGGGCAATGTTGGAAATGTTCGCATGCCGTCAGGCAATGCGTGTCCTCCGTGTCACTGTTCTTACCTTTATGTGACTTCTGCGAGGTGGTCATGGTGGCCGTAGGGTTCATACCCTTGCCTCTTATGTCGCACTGTTTGTCACACGGGACAGTTTGGTCGTGGACTTCGTTGGCAGAATTTATCGTGTCAACCCTGTAAATGCACATACCTTTCTGTGACTCGCATAGCTGGGTTGCAGTGTCCGAGCGGCCAAGACGTTCGCCTCCTAAATCCCAGGTTGGGGGATCGACACCGGCTCCAGAAAGGGCTTTTTTCCACCCACAGTTTTGTCGTGAACTTCTACGTTCTGCATGCTATAACTTAAAGCTAAATGGTTATACTTATAAACTATTGTGGCGTTGGTCATAGTAGACGTAGCAGCAACCGAGATAGTGTAGTCTAATAGTTACTACCAGGAAGTATATTGGCGCAAGAAAAATACAAACGATAGGGTGGCCTTTAATTATATGAATAAAGTCTTCCAGCAATTAAACACCGAGATAGTGAAGTCTAATAGTTACCAACTGGTACTTATTTGGGTTGAAAAAAGCAAAATAATAAACGATAGGGTGGCCTTTACTCAGATAATTATAATCTTCTAGTAATTATACACAGCAGTATATAGATATAACGACTCAGCCTGTTCGTGGATACTCCTCAGAGCCCCGACGAGACTGATTGGGACAAGTAGAATATGTAGGCCGAGCCAATATTTCCAGTGAGATACCCGATTTGGAGATGAGTTCCTCGTCGAGCAGTGGGGGTATCGAAGGAAATTGATATAAATGATATAAACATACGGAACCACTGTAAACACAGCCACACATTCTTCGTTCAATTTCATAGGCTATGCGACCCAAAGTAGATCGTTGCAATGCGTGGCGGCTTGGGCTTACTTGTCTTAAGTTGAGTCTAAATGGTAAGGAATCGCACAATGACACTTGATTGGAATCGGGAACCAACATGTTATTTCACTAAATAGACAAACTTGCTGCTGGAGCGAATGGTCCGGATTTGTCTGCAGGATTTTGCGGCCTACTGGTAGCCATCACAAAAATCGTGAAAATTAATATTTTGTCTTTTGTTGATCTCACTTTCATTTACTATGGCTTAACTGGCATAAAGTTACCCTCAAGAACATAGTGATCGGCCATCTTAAACGGAAAAAGTGCTTGCGTAGACCGATTGTCAATGTCTGCTAAGAAAACCTCCCATTCACGTTTATATCCGGTTCAGTTCATCCAGGCATACATGATTGGACTATTACAAATCCAAAAATGAGTCAGAAAGTGTAGCGAACTGAATAAATGTTTCCAAGCACAGCAGACTCATATGAAGCTACCACTTCTCTGTGCTCTAGATTTTACAGTTCTCGTTTCTGCTTGTGCTGTGTGCTCGGTCACGGTCTCCAGTTTCCGACTACCCCTTCGACGAACGTCAAGCTCCAGTAACTGTCGTATCCGAATTCCTCATGAACACTTTGCAAAGAAGTCACTTATTGTTTACTGCGAGTTTTTGTATTGACAAGCTGCGCGCCACTGATTGTCGCATTCCTATTCGTTCTCCATTGCCGTTTTAAATTATCGATTTTTTGCCATTGCACGCCAGTCCGTGTTGTGGTGTCTGACATCCGTTGCCCTAACGTGCTCCTGACGAATGGATTCGAAATTTGCTGGTGGCACTGTGCTCGCCCATTTTCTCATTGATGAGACCGGGCCGCGGTGTGGAGACTTTACCTTCAACGAGGGAGATTTACTTCTCCTCTGTTCTCGTGAGATAAACCTCAATGAACAACCAGCTCAGATGATGGTCAGTCACCCCAAAATCCCCGGATTATCATGGGTGATTTTTTTTTATCAAACGGGACCTAATCAGTACCAACCGAGAATCGCATATGACTTTCCCAGCTATCTGCGTGGTGACTGTGAAGTTTGTATCCAGTTTGCCGGGATGCACTGGCTTGTGAAGCACAAATTTGAGGGCAGTTCCTGGTTGACCACTTCTTTGGCGCCGAAAGTTATGAATGAAAGATGGGTAACTCTGGGAACTGTGAAGAAGGTGGAAGTTCGGATTAATATAACCAAAATTTGGTTCAAATTTCCCCTATTCACAGCATGCTGTCATCCACTGAAAACTAAGAAATTTGTGCGTCAGCCTGACTTCACAATGCCGGACCATTTTGCAGACGTGCAGCTTGTGCCAGCGGATCCCAGCAACAGACGCTTATTTGCTCACAAACAAGTCTTGGCCATGAACTCACCGTGGTTCTACGAACGTTTCCGTCACGCTACAACACTCAACACTGGCGACATCGGACCGATAGTTTCCCTTCCATTCGATTACGACTGTGTATGGAATTTCCTGCGTTTTATCTATCCCAACAGCGACTTCATAATTGATGCGCAAAACGTTGAGTGTCTGATGGATATGGGCAAGGAATATCAGATGCCCAGAATTATTCGGAAGTGTGAGAAATTTTTGTACAAGCATATGGAATGCGGATCTGCCGTACTGGCCTATTATCTTGGTAGAAAGCACGAACTCAGCGCCCTACAGGATGCTGCTCTTCTTCACTTAGCCGAGTTTAATTCATCCCAGCTGAGGGCCCGTATCAATTTGGACATGAAAGGAAAGTCGGCGGACACCCAGGAAATACTACTGAATGACCTCTGTGTACGCCTCTCGGGAGCTCATAGTTAAAAGTTTGTGGAACAGTTTTGGCGCCCCTTACAATCTGCGAAATATGGGCATGTTGTAGGTCTTGTTGTTACAGTAAAGGTGGATGTTAACGTTTCTGCTGTTCAAATTTAAAATTTCAGGACAGGAGTACACTGAAGGCACTATTGCGAACTAAGTCCTCAGGAAGTCCTAGTGAGAAAATTGCCTCAGATTAGAATGGGGTGGTTTATGATAATTAATTTGTTATTCAGGGTGTTGAGGAACTCAGAACACCATATAAATGACCGGAAATCTTTGTTTTATCGAAGTGCTCCATCTAAAGTCCGGCGCATTAGAGGGTGATTGCGAAAGCATATGCAGCTCTAGATTCTGCGTGCACACTTACTTTCGGATTGAAGGTTTTTGTAATCACTTAGATTATAACTGGATTCAGAATTTACAAACTTACTTTCGAAATAATGCGGCCAAAGTGGACGAGACGGGAGCGGCAGTTTCCGACGCGTTTGTTTTCACCCGCCACATATGGTAATGAATTTGATTTCGGTGTATATTAAGTCACACACACGCACATAATCCGTACTGTCATCAGTATAGATAGAAGGAACTCACTTTCGTGTGAGCATCTGACGTTTAGATGATAGCGAACAACATTTGTTCAATATGGAACAGGACCCGAGTTCAAGTCAGGCATAAGATTTGATTGCGGGTAAATAATAATTATAATTTATTCGAAAGGGACCATTCCAGTTTCAGTTGCTTCCCCTTTGCTGCTTCATCCTCATGCGACTGTCTGTAGGGCAAAAAGGGTAACCTTTAACATTTTTTTGACGAGCATTCACCGACCGCTAACGGAAATCACTTGTCCCGCTCTGTCTTGGGGCTCATTTTCGAACATTGCCAGCAGCCGCACAGTGACTAAGAGTCTAAGCACTTAATCTCCCTATTCTTTGCCGACAGTGCTATCTATGATAATCTTTATTTCTCTCCTGTAGTCACGGTGGACCGGTGAACAGTGCCAAAATGTAATAAGGCTATTCATGACGCCAAACGTCACCTGGAATAACACGATCTGATTAACTTGGGATTCGAAACGAACAGACAGCCAGCCCTAAAATCCAAAATAGCGATCAACATACTCTGCCGGTCAGATCGATCAGGTGATAATCATCACAAGTGACTAGGTTGGCGTTGAAAGCATCCGTAGAAACCTATTAACTTCGTATGAGCTGTGGAAAAGCCCAAAGCAGAGATGAAGCCGTCGAAGTTCATCTACAACGATTGCATTGTCAAGCAAGCCCAGCATATGCTGCTAGTTCGAGGCTAATTTATTTGAGGACCAGTTTCTGAAGGTGGGAAAAGATGGATATAAATGTTCACCATATTGGCAGGCCTTTCGTTAAATTCCAGGAAGGGTTAGACTTGGGGTTGGTGTTAGGATTAGGAGGGCTAGCATGAGGGTTTAAATGAAGACATGTGAATAGGTACCTCTGGAATTTCACCTGTAATACGACAGCGTTCTCATACCCATGCTAAACCCAGAAAAGATAAAATTGGTTAGGCCTCGAAACAGTAAGTGTATTAGAGAGGATGATTTGCTTATAGCAGTGACTTAAGTTATTAGATAAAACCCTTGCCGCTGCGATCTTCAGGTCCGATTCCGCATAAGAAGGGAAAAAGAGAGATGCCGAGTGGAAGGAATAATATAATCGGTGCAAAAGTTGTGAAGAATAGGTTGGAGGAAGTTAACTGTCAGACGGGCTTGCGTCTGCATCCGGGAGAGGCCGTGTCCGAAGTGAGTGAGCGTAGTAGTCGCCACAATGAGACCCTGTATGTGTCAGCCTTGAAGGGGATTGACCAGACCGGATTGGGGTAGGCAGACACTAGTGCCTGCCCGCGTGCTAGTAGCCTTGATTGCACGCGTACTCGAAGTTGGGTCATAACACACTTATAGGTGTTAAGGCTAAGCCGGTTAACCCTAACACCTACAATCTTCGAGGCCCGGTTCCTTAGGCGATAGGAGAAGTCTTGGGAAGGTCAGAGTAGAAGGAAGAGTTTATTGTGTACATAGGATGGAGAATAGATGGAAAGAGTGTTGACTCGCGAATGACCGCAGTCCGGCTGCTAGGGCGTCAATTCCGGAGTGACTAGAGCATCAGGAACCGCCAGCGAATGCATTGTCCCGGGGGCCAATGGGGCTGCTGATGCCTAGCCTAGCGCGTGCGCACGACCTTAAGGTTGGCTAACGCTGGCTAGCCTGAGCGCGCATTCGCGCTGAGGAGTATGTGCGCATCGGTCAAGGACAGTTAGCGCCTAGCCTAGCAGTGGGCGCGCAGGCAGGCTAAAGGCGCCATGCGTCAGCGATTGGTCTTGGGCTGCAAGTGTCTGCAACAAGGCCACTACACGCTTCTTAACGTCATCCAAGCTGTAAAACCTGCTTGCGACGGAGTCGCATTGTTTAGCTAACCTCTTAGCTCGAAATTATTGAATGCTTCATTGACTTCAGTCTGTCTGAGACATTACGGGTGAAGCTGGCGAGGCAGTTCGAGGCTGTACAAGCCTTATTAAAAGTGTGCGTATTTGCACACTTAAAGCAGCTAGGAAATCGTAAAGTGGTGGCTTGTTAACTAGGGTGCTAATTTGAACCGTAAAGTAGATAGCCAAGTTAATCGGGGGGAGCTTTCTTGAGCTTAGCTTCTGTAGCGACCGACAGGTATAATATTACTCCCCCCGAATGCCTGCCTTTACAATGCCAAGCATCGGTGCTCGTATGGCGTGGGGGAATACATAACCAAAAATACCTCCCAATCATATGGTCAACTTTTTGGATTCGGTCCAATGAGAAGAGGATCCTGAGGCCATTATCATCCACTGCAATTCAGTTCCCACTACCCAGATAGTGGCAGGCCCCTTTGTGTAAGCAAGACGAAGTACTTAGATTAAACTGCCTGGGACTTTGCGCTGCAAGCGTCATTGCAACGAAATATTAGTGATGATTAGTCTGATCGTGGAGAAAACAAACGACCAAGTGGTAAGTTGTACCGGCAAAGGCAATAGCACCGAAATATTCAATTCAGATTTATAAGTCTTCATCACTGATTAATAACAGAACCTTAGGATGCACACTGGCGACTAGAGCCCAAGTTGCTCGGAGTACAATTTATGCTGAAGTTATTTCTACTTATTTTCCTGCGGTAGTTTGGCTTGCTGCACTAGAACTTTTTGTGCAGTTGACACCGCGTTGTGTGACGGGAATACCCGGTAAGGGGCATCGATATACCCTGATCATAGAACAGAAGTTGGCACTAGCTCTGACTTTGCGTCCCATACAGGCGTTGACATTGTGAATAGCAATCAGTTATCTAAAAATTACCCACAACGCGACTGGAATTGTATTTCTGCCTCCGTCAATGCTACCACAACCCCGAGATTCAGGCCCAAGACAGCGGACCGCCGGATGAAACCCGAGATTCGAACTCGGATCAGTTGATAATCAAGCAAAGCTCTCATCAGTGTGCTAACAGGCTCGTGTAATGTCAGATGAAATAGAGTGAAACAAAAATACTAAGTGTGGTGGTGGTGGAAGTAGCAATGATGGTAGCGGCGATGGTAATAATGTTAGAAATTCCTGTGACTTCATAGCAATAATGTGTTTTGGCGCCGGGAGCATAAGAAACGATGAAACATGCCTAATAACTCTAACACCAGGATCCTTATCGGTAGGGCAACTCGATGTCTGATTGGTAGTAGCCATAGGACTAGCTGAATACACTGGAGATCTTGTATTCGCCAGTCATCTTTACAATGTCCTGCGTCTTGCTTCAGAGTTCCACAGTGTCATAGTTATTCACCTTTCCTGCGAGCGGTTCCGAACGCGCTGAAATTTATATGGTCAACCCTAGCTCAACTCGTGCACATCAGAGAGACATAGCCACATATAACTCACTCGGATACTAAAATGCATACCCCTCAGGTACGAGGCATTTGAACCTGCTTCCATATATTTACAAAACAATTGAAAACTGTCCGCTTAAGTTCAACAATTATACCCATGTAGGCATTCAGGAGGTCAAGTTGAGAGAAAGAACGTTTTCCGTTTATTAATCATCCCGCTAATACAATAAGATAAGATAGGGTAGAGTTAACCAAAGTTTAAGCGACCAATCAATAGTAATTAAGGGGAGAGGCGTTAAGAGATCAAAGGGGTCATACTAAGAGACCACAGAGGGAAGAGGGGTAAAGTGGACCCAACAATTAGTTCTTTTCGCCCCATCATCCCTGCCACGCGTTTTGTTGGGAGGCGTGAGGACACAAGGTGCCCTCGTCTCGCGACGGCGTGGGTGGCCTGGGGATGCTTGTTGTCGCTATCTCCTCACTACCTTGTGGCGTGGTAGGAAGCGTGCGAACGGATATTGAGTTGATCTTCGGCCACGGGAACCTTATTGCCTGTACAAACACCTTCTGCGCGTATAAGATCGGGTAAGTGAGATGTATGGTGACTGCCTCTGCCGTCGCAAGTATCCGCTGATACAGGCAATTAGAATATTTCATCGGCATCTTATGCATGACTCAAACGCTCGGTTCACGTCTAGCCGATGACCACTGTCAACCAAATGGGCCAAAATAGCGCTAGATATTGTCTTTACCTCGCCTTTGGTTAGCCAAGAAAGATGATGTTCTCGAATGCCCTCGAAAAGCCGCCTAGTTGTTCGACCAATATAATCTACCCCACAGGAGCATGTAAAGGCGTAGATGCATATTGAAGAGGTCTGGAACGGGAGTCTGTCCTCACTTTTAAGCCGGAGAAGTGGAGTGCTTTATAATACTAATCCTAAATTAGTTGCTGGATACGTGCACGCGAGTGCTGCATTCAGGTGAAGCGATAGAAGTTCGCTTGCTCGATCCACTCGAAAAGGCAATGTAAGAAAAAAAGCTTTCTTCTCGGTCATCGGCACTTCCGATTCTGGGGAAGTTCCTTTATAAAGTTTTTGATAAAATTTTCGAAAATCCATTTTCTGGCAGAGCATTTTTAGTGAAGGCGAGTTCGTTATCCAGTCTAGAGAACATATTCCCCTAGCCCGGTTAGTGAGGCAGCAGACTGGGCTTCATTTCTGACTTAGTGGGACCAAACTGTATAAATTTGTATATTGCCCTGTTCATTTTTTATTACGAAATACACTTCTACTTATTTTTCCATCAGGCTTTCGATTAAGAAGGACGTCCAGAAAGGGGAGGCACTGTCTTTCCTCTTTTTCTAAAGTAAGGGTTAACGCAGGGGCAATTGATTCACTGTACCTAAGAAAATGTCCAACTGAAGCCATCCATCTACTTTTATAAAAATATCCTCCACCTATCGATCATAAGAAGGAATATCCTTTATAATAGGCGAGAGTTGGTTGCTCTCCAGTTTGCCCATGAAGACATCAGCTAATAGAGGTCCAAGCGGTGATCTCATCGCTAAGCCATCGATTTGATGGTAAAATTGGTATTTAAAACTGCACTGCAAATTTAATATGCAGCGGAAAAGCAATTCCTTTAGGCCTTCAACCAGCATGCCGATTGGAAAATCCTGTTTAACAATCTTATCACACAAAAATTCAATGGTTTCTGTGAGGGGAATGTTAGTGAACAGAGACGTGACATCTAAGGATAATATATTTTTCCCGTTGAGATTTGTGTTTGTTATGGACTCGAGGAATTCAAAAATGTCCCGTGGGCTGTGCGGTGCTATTTGGTGCCGAATCGGTTTCAGCTTTTCTGTAAGCCACCTTTCAATTGGTGAATTGTACATATCCATTATTGGCAGTATTGGCAGGTCTGGTTTGTGAATCTTAGGCGAATCATAGAGCATTGGGAGGACTGTGCCTGTGGATTTGAGTGCTTCTTATTCTTGTTCACTAAGGAAACCTTAGTCTTTCAGTTTCCGAAGACAAGTTGAGTTGAGATTCTACGCTTTCAGTTTTATTCTTATCATGTCTTTCACCTTTGAACTTAGTGTCATCAGCCTGTCCCCCTCTCCCCTTTATTACTATTCATTGGTTGCTAAAACTTTGTTAACTCTACCTTCTCTTATTCGAAAATCGGGCGTGGTGGCAATTTCAGCAGCTACACTAAATAGCCCGAAATAGCTATACTGCAGTTTGCCTGTCTATGCCGGAATGCTAAAAATATAAAAAGATGTGTTACTGACATTTAGTTACTAACATATCAATTATTAGTAGCTTTGCAAAACAAACAATCGGTTGAACCGCGTCGCAAAAGCATCAATCCAGGATGGGCACATCCTGAGAGAAAGATCGGTGTGCAAGCAAATATTATTTTATTAGCCTGATGATGAATTAATCGAAAACGTTCGTTCGCCTAACTTGAATTCCTGCACTCTGTCTCTCTCTCTTCAGGGGTTATGGATACGGTCAATATCCCCCCTCCTGGTGCATGCCGTCCATGTCAGCCTTTGATAACATTGACCTCCGCCGCTTGTCTCTCGGACTTAGTGACTTGTGCGGGAATTAGTTTGAAGCGAGATATAAATGAGCGGAATCTATGGCACTCTCTCTACACCCACCCACCAGGCTTCAGTAACAAGACGAGCAGAGGTAGTCTCGGCTAATCCACACGGGTCACACGCGAATTGCTCCCTGCAGCACGACCAAACATAGATGGCAGGCCAACGGGAAAGTAACGTATGAGGCAATCCGGGGTCTGTACACAATTAAGACCCTCCTTCTGATGCTTTCTATCTTCTTATAGTACTTAGGACTTGGATTGATGATTGTGGTGCTCTGAGCACGCTTATTACTTGGACATTACACTCTTAGCTCATTGATAGAATAGGATAGCCCTGTCTCGCTCTGCTCTCAGGATAAATAGCGTTACACAACATCCGTTTGAACAGCAAATATTTATTAAACCGAGTAGGGGAAAGTAGCTTATGAAGACCCAGTATTTTGTCCTATGAAAACGGTGGCTATAAGGTTTTGGGTGGTGGGTAAATAGGATAGGCAGGGAAGAAATTTAAGATAAAAGTGTAAAATTAAAAATTTAGTCGAAGTTGGAAAATCTGCATCCCAAGAAGAATAATTCGGTAAAAGAAGTTCTTTGGAAAAGAGTTTTTTAATGTGTGAATTTTCGACTATGTTTTCCCAGTTCGTCTTCAGACAGCATGAGAGTTATGCAAAAAATGGCTTACTCAACAAGATGACTAACAGAAGATTCTACAGCGATTCTACAGTCGAAGTTGTTTCCCGCGGCCGCTTGGAGTACATTGTTCCGCATGTACTAATCTAACTCCAGAACGGGAAGTTGGACCTCAGGTTAGTTGAAGTAGACGAACCTCCTTACTACCATTTCTATTTTTCGGGAATTTCAACAAATCAACAATTCGATAATCGAGTTTGTCCGCAATACGTTAAACGATAATACAGATTAGGAAAATCTCCAGATATAAATTAACAATACTTCTAAATACAATAAAATAGAAAAGCAAAGAGCAGTTATTAAAGTATATTCCACTGCGTATCTTACTTCCCCACCCATAAACCTCTTTGATCACTGTTTTCGTAGGAAAGCATGCTGGGAGTAGGGACTAATGAGGGGGACTACATAAGCTATTGTTGCCGCCGAGTCGCAGGATGAGCACGAGGCCAGGGCAACTTAGCAACCACAGAGAAAATTTTTGCCAGTATTTCTAACTATTATAGCCTCAAACTACTATTTTGTTTAAAGCGAACACCACTGGCGTAGCTGTAATCCCGGCGCTCCGTTTGATTTTGAGTATACTTGCAAAATAGCTGGCAGGGGTATGGGTATATGCGACCCGGTGAATGTGACCAACACGCCAGTAAAAACAAAACTCTGCTTTTGCATTCATAGACACGTTTTTTTCCAAAATAGGAAATCAAGAAAAACATGGTTCTGGTGTCAAAATACTTCGAAGGAGTGTGTTTTTATGCATAGTATACTGACTTTGTAGTAGCTAATACGTCAACCTGAAATACCAACGTGCTTTATCGCTGGGGTTCGCGGGGAAAACAACATGATTTAAAGGAATGAGCAGTGATTCGTTGCTAAGACGAACTTTTTTTAGCTCGACTGCCACTCTGACGGCCCCCGTCACCATATCCTTCGCGTCTTCCACCGAAGACAACGTGGGCAGGCGGAGCTATTGGTTTGAAGGGCTCAGCCGGTACCGAGACACCCCCGATAAGGTTTCTGAATTCGGACAAAGGATATGAAAGCAGTTCCGCAGCGTTTGTGGCTCCTCCTGTACCTGTCACAGGCATCTTTTCCGGAGATACGTTTATAGCTGACGATAGGGGCAATAGCACCTGGTTTCTCATCATCACGCCAGCGGCCCTCCGCAGATCACCACCCTGCGTCTCCATTGAGGGGCAGGCCTGAACACTCCCTTGACCCGAACGGTGAGAGTAAGTCGCAGACTCAGCTGGACTACTGACGGTGTCAGGTGAATGCTCAACCTGCACTGACGAGGATTTCAGATACTGCATCAGCTGCTGCGCAAACGCATGCAGTTCCGCCTTCATCTCGCTGATAATCTCCGTCTTCAGAGCTTGGCTGCCCGCAGCATCGGGAACTGTCAGCGATTGCTGACTGCAATTGACATTCGACTTGTCAACGCAGGTGCCCTGGGCCGACAGAACCATGCGCCGTATGTCCTCGCAAACGCTCTGGAGGTCCCCATCGAAAGCGACTGGATCTGCCGCTGAAACATTGCTCCTGTTGGTGGTGGCCTCGGATCTGGCCTTTAGGGTCTGAGACTCAGCTTCCGATGCAGATGTTTGCTGCGCAAGGTGGGGCTTCGTCCGGGTTTCTCTGTTGTCAGCCGAGGTGTTGCTGGTGTTCTTGTTGCCATATTGGCCGGTCAACGGAGAAAAAGCTGCGATGATTTGGCGTTTGAGGCTCTCGAGGTGACCGATCGAGCGCACAACCTCGCGTTGGCGGTCCTCACGTAGCTCGTACCTTTGAATTCAAGGAAGAAAATAGGCAGTCCAGACAATCAAAGATGAATCAATTAGGCAATATTAATTAAATACACCGAGTTTCAGCATACGTCTGGCCCACCACTCACGGGCAGGAAGAAAATATTTAGCTGAATTGACAGTCACTTTTACTGAGGACTTCAAAACACACGCGGAATTCTTTAGACGAAAAAAAGCCCGATATAAGTGCAAATTTAATATGATGAAAAATCATTTTAATAGTGTTTTGTGATGCCCATGCGCACTAATTTTTGCAATAACCTCGCAATAAAGGAAGTTTGGCGGATATCGAATTCTACTAGCACACACACACACACACACACACACACACACACACACACACACACACACACAC
>JAYGXS010000004.1:37867613-37901012 GCA_036362985.1 Ligula intestinalis
CACACACACACACACACACACACACACACACACACACACACACACACGACAGTTCCCCCGTCGATTTCGACGATGGGCACCACGCGCTCCAACAAGCCGCACCAAGCGCTGAAGCAAGCCGCAACTGACACAGAGGCGAGCTGGGCAAGCAATACGCAAGCGACAGCAAGCGGGAGCAACGCAGAGAACTGGCGCGAGGGAAAACAGGAGTTTAGGCAGACTTGCGCAGAATCTACCCACTCGCTCGCCACTCCCACCTCCGTATCCGGTGTAAAGACAGAGTCAATAAGACCGGGGATGAGGGAGGGTGTAGATGGCTGGCGCGATAAGCACTCAGCACGCGCACACTTCACACAGCCATCTCGCTAGGTATGCTCCCGACTGCGCGGGAGCGCCATAAAGGCCACACTAAGAGGGAGCCATTGCAGCCTGACTCTCAGTTCTCCCTCTCCACCCGTACGCACACACAGACACACGCGTACAGAAGGAGCAGCTACGTAGGGGGTCCGAGTTTTCCCGTCAGTTGGCAGACCCTCCAAGCCACGGCTTTTAGCGCAGCGTGATAGATTCAGACGCATTCAGATTTATTATAGTGAGGGAAGAATCGCGCCGAGGTCGACCTCACTCTCTCCCCCACCGCATAGTGACCGCCTAGCTTTTCGGGCACCCGCAGTGGGGCCTGAAACCCAATGGGAGCGCGAGCGCAGTCACCAACAGGGAATCAGAAGTGAGAGAAAGTGCCAGCGCCTTCCAGGCCACAGGGACCGTGGTTGGCTGAAGACTGGCATTGCATGTGCATACAGACCATTGGATCTCAGAAGGGTGAGAGCAGCCCTGCATGAAGCCTGGGCCAACACCCTCCAAGCATACACAGAGGCAAGCTGGGCAAGCAACACGAAAGCGGCGACAGCAAGCAAGAGCAACGCAGAGAACTCGTGCGAGAGAAAACAGGAGTTTAGGCAGACTCGCACAGAATCTATCCACTCGCTCGCCACTCCCACCTCCGTAATCGGTGTAAAGACAAAGTCAATAAGACCGGGGATGAGGGAGGGTGTAGATGGCTGGCGCGATAAGCACTCAGCACGCGCACACTTCACACAGCCATCTCGCTAGGTATGCTCCCGACTGCGCGGGAGCGCCATAAAGGCCACACTAAGAGGGAGCCATTGCAGCCTGACTCTCAGTCCTCACTCTCCTTCCGTACGCACACACAAATTCACGCGTAAAGAAGGAGCAGCTACACACACACGTGTCTAGATAAGGGATCAGATAAAAGCAGCTGTCCACGCTCTCTCACTCCCCTTCAGGCATGACTGGACGCATTCAATACGAACACAGGCTTCTTCAGTGGCCACTGCCCACCGAGACAGCAACCAGTAGTTTTGTGCATAATAAATCCCTCCTACGGGTGTCTTCTGCTTTTTACCTATGATCTGGGATTCGGCCTGACAATTTTAGTCAGTAGTGAGCACAAACACCACGTAGACCACGCAGAAGTATACAAAAGAATGGACGGCAGAAAATTGGTCTAGAACACTTACGGAGAATTTTGCGTTCTAGAATGGTTCTTTGAAAAAATGGTTTACAATGCATTATCTTGCTTTTTTGCTTGTGCTGTGCTCGTAGACGTGGGTAGAACAAATAAAATGCGGTAACAAAGCAATGTTTCTCAAGACTTTGGAGTAGAAACCATCGTCCATACATACAAGCTCAAAGGAGGCTGGCAAGTCTGTGACAATTACAGAGATATCTCGCTTCGCAACGGTGCAGAAATCCAGAAACGCACCTAGGGCAGGAAATTTGTCCAGAATGTCAGTGCGGATTTTGCAGGACCCCCGGAAGCATTGGCAGCTTTCTACATAAAAACAAACGTCAGAAGATCAACCTCTAAAACATCGCTGTAGATATAACGAAGGCCTTCGCCTATGGAAAACAATGATGAAATTTGTAGCCCCGAAGTACTTCACACAGGTGGCATACCACCTTAACGGTGGGAGGATGGTTCGCGTCACGGACGATGGTGTAATCTCTTAAAAATTCCCGCAAAAAATGGCGTCAAGCAGGACGGCGTATGTGGTCCCATGTTCTTCAATCTCATGTTCTCTGCCATTCTGATAGACGCCTATCATGATGAGTGGCCGGGAGTTGACATCAATCACCCAGTCAACGAAAAATTGTTCAACCTTCATCACCTTAAAGCGTTCGTATGAGTATCCATGACCTATTATTTAAGGATAACGGCGTGTTAAATAACCCAACGGAAGAGGACCGCTTCGCTTCCAGGTACCGTAACTCCGGAATGACCATACAACACAGAAAAGATGGCAGTTATGCATCAATCGGTGCCCAGTGCGGACTACAAGGAACCTCATATCAACTTCAATGTAATAAAGTATGCATTGCTGGACAAATTTGTATGCAAAAAAAATACAATTTTAGGGGATTTCCAGACCGGAGACAAAGCGCCCAACCGGATTTTCAAATCTGTCAGACCTTCGGCTGACCAAAACCCACAATTTAGAACCATCAACAAATTCAAAGTGTACAGATTGGTAATTCTAATGACGCTGCTCTACGGAGTGGAGACAGACAGGGTTAACTAAACAGTCCAGGCAATTCAATCAGTTGCTAGAAGAAAGAGTGCCCTACACCGTGGTCCTGGAACGGACCAGAATCCTCAGCACCCACGCAATGTTGGGGCAGATCTAACGAAGATAGGGCGGGGGAGGATGGATGACGAGCGGTCACCTGAAGGACTCTTAAATGGAGTTTTCACAATTCTTAAAACGGAGGAGAGGAATAACGTAAAAAGCTCCCTCAGTGAGATCTGGGAAGACACCGCCTAGGCTCAGCTGGCTAGAGAAGGACCGGTGAAGACTAGAACAGCAACCTATTAAGTAAACCAGGTCACAACTATCAAAGTCAATGCAGCCTTGCAACTCACAAGCGCCACAGATTATCAACTCCAACATCCAGACCTCCAAAATGCCTCCGCTGTCACCGAGTAATCTGCGAACGTATCAGTCTCGTAGGACAGCTCTGAAAAAATGCATCAACAATCCTTCTCCTCCTCCTCCTCCTCCTCCTCCTTCTCCTTCTTCTTCTTCTTCTCCTACAGCAGCAGCAACTACTACTTTTCTACCAGTACCGCCAGTTTCCCTTATACCATTGCTCTTAGCAAGAGTTCCAGCTTGACTACTGCTACAACATGTCTTGCGATGGAGTCATCTGCAGGCACTCTTTATGAGTACGCAAAATACTATAGATGAGCAACTTTTCCCGTCCAACGGAAAATCCTTATTTTACTACAGAGATAGACTACAAGAACAGAAGTGCTTTCCAAAAGGTAATCGAAATTCACTATGTGCCTATGATAACATGTCACACTAGAAAATTGCGTAGAAAAAAGGCGAAATTCGTTAGTGCTGGTATTGGACAAGCTTGTATCACTTTGAAATTCTTCTTGACAGTTTTGTATAGTACTCTCCACTCAGAGGAACATGCAGGCGAAGAAAATATATTTACCAGGTTGTTAAATATGCGACAACATGGTTTCGCTTTATTTACTACCCATTCGAAGGTGCACAATTCTGTCTGATTTGGACCGCTTCAAAGAGCAAGACACTTTTAATTGCCCTTACTCAAATAGGTGAACGGCACAAGGTCGCACGGAATGTCTTCTTAGCTGGCGGCAACAAGGTTTAGGAAAAAAAAGCCTGACATACTGAAAGTGTTACTTTGTTCTCAACAAGGTTTCTTAGTCGCCAACATTTTATAGATGGGATATTTCTGTCCTGCTACCTTGACGTATGGTCTCCCTGTTGTTGGTTTACGAGACCTCACAAGGCCCACTAACTCGAAAAATACTTAGGCTGGTTATGATAACAAATATATTTAAAACTGAACTTCACAGCTGCTTAAGGGTGACCAACTACAGGTGGCACAGTGGACTTGCGCGTGCGTGCGTGTACGCGCTGAAATTATATATCTGACTGTCATGGATAATATTCTACATGTATATGGACAGCAGAATAGGAAGAGTCATAGGAGTCTAAACAAATTTTGGCAACAGAGAAGCCGATACGGTTGTCATTTTTAAGGCACCTACACGTCAACCTATGTTTATTGCACGAATGGAAGCCTTACACGACAAGAACTAGCGTCAGGTTATCTGGACAATGGTAAAAAGTCAAATTATCAAAACTGATAGTGCCCATAGGTGTCTGCTTGCAACAGCAATCCTTAGTATGAATAAATCAGTAACAACCGGGGCACAGCAAGCCAAAAATAAGTTTACCGGAGGCTGGAAATGTCCTGCTTTATTTCAAGTAGGTCATCTTCGTTAACCGTGCCTTGTCTCATGTTCTTTTTGGACAAATGTATAAAACGACGCACGAGTATCCGCATTACGGCCTAAAATATTACAAAAATTATAGTGCATTCGTTGCGTTTATATTTACTTTGAAACCCATGGAAATCCAATGCCCATTAGTCAATGAGCAGCAAAAAAATCCTCAAATTTAAAAAAAACTGGCATCGTGCTTGAGCCCTACGTTCTCGAGACAAGCGGTGTTTTTACTTAATCAAAGAGTCAAAGTTCATGTGTTTTGCTTTTTCCTACAACGTAGTAATACTGTTCACCGATTTCACTTCAATAGAGTTTCTGAGAGTTCTGAGAGTTTATAAGAGTAAAGGATAACTTCATATACTGAAGATTTTTTAACGGCCAACTTCAGTCTCTGATCATGCATCTTTTAATAAACTAAAGAAAATCAACGAAGACTAATTTGTATTTTCTAGTTGCTCTCTACTTGAACGTCCCTCAAGTATTACAAGTTCAAAGAAAGCATAAAGATGAAAAATGTTTATAGGCCGGCGTTTCGAACAAGCAGAGTAGGAGGAAAAAAGAAATAGCCTGTTTATTGCTTCGCTAGATTACATAAATAGCAGATACAGCAATGTTTAACTGACGGAAGGGACGAAAGAACAGGTAAGTCACACAGAACGGCAAATAAACCACATCAAATTTTCCTGCCAATTTTTATACTCGTTTTGTATGTTTATTGATTCAACTCTCCAATTAATTCTGTCTTTAAACTGCCGATTACCGTTCACAAATATTGGTGGGATGCTTCGGACAATCATAAGAGAGGACTCTTAAAAACCCTAATTTTGCTCAAAATGAACCGTTAAACTTGAGCATCACTCACTTGATAAGTATTCTTCCTTCTTGGGAGGTTTGTTTCTACGGGCTAAAAAAAAACAGTTGACATTTAAGTAGGCCTTGTAAACTTAATAATTGAAGTACCGAATGAAGCATGCCTAGTACTTACAATATGTAACCATCGGTTTAAAGTGTAAATATTCCATTCTCGACACGTGGTTAGTTTTCGCTGAGTCTGGATACCCGAGAGTTAGACCATCGTTTTTAACTATGTCCACCAAGAGCCTCAGAAAACCGAAGGCAAACACAGTGACTCAAGCTGGGTTATAGTGAAAGTAGACTCGCGAGCCCTACCCCACTCTCCAAATTCCCGCATCTGTATTCGGTGTCAAGACAATAGTCGAGATAACCGGAGATGGGGGAGGGCGCAGATGGGTGATGCGACCGAGGCCGCCCCTCAGCGTGCCACCATACTCAGAAAGATCAGTTTCGTAAGATAAGCACGGAGCGACTAGCCTAGTGGCCCTTGCAACTACAAAGACGAGGGCATTACAGACACTGCCGCAACCACGCCGCCTGCACCTTCGCTAGGCGCCCCAAGCCGATATTAACTCCTCTGGATCAGAGGGAGAAGATATAATTAACCAGGAAACCATGTACACAGTCTATACACCCAGCGGGAGTGTAAGCGCATAGACCGACAGGGAATCAAATCCAAGAAAATTGCCAGCGCACGCCAGGCCGCAGGGAACATGGTTTGCTGAAGCTTTACATTGCTAACGCATATAATCCCTAAATCTCAGAGGGGTGGGGAACAGCCCTCCACTTAGCCTAGAAAATCATCCTTCAGAGACGGGGTAACCATTCGATCATCGAATACGCATCGAATACGCATACTCATCAGCCACTTCACACATCGTACACACCGGAATGATTGTGTGTCCGGTAAATGCGTCAGTGGGCAGGGATGAAACGGAAACTAGCTGCGGTCCGGACATCAACCGCAGTCAAGTAGAGCTAGTTGCTTGATAAGTTGCTCGTAGGCTCTGACCAAGGACTTCTAACAAAATCCCACGAATAAACTACAAGATGGAAAAGTCGTTTTGGCAAGCAATTGGTTTTAGTCATTCATCGTCAATCCAGTTCATTGACATTGTCCTTGTGGTGGTTCTCACGACTGACCTTTCTCCCACCGCGAGAACCATACAAGCTTTGTACCGAACATGCTGTGTAATTCTCCCTGTCAGTGTACCGGCCTGACGATCAATGACTAAAAACAATTGTTTGGCAAAATGGCTTTTTAATCGTAAAATGGGAATTTTCGCAAAACTCAGGGATGTTGGAAATCTTCATCCACTGTCGGCAGACCTGGAGCATTGCCTAAAAAAGTATTTCACGATAAAAGTCGAGGAGGGAATTCAAAACAGAATAGGAGGTGCACCGAAATCAAATGATGCAAACCAACAAGCAAATATCAATGTGTCTTTACTGATAGGTGAAGTTCAGGGTACGGATTGAACCAGTGGCACATTCTCCCAGCCGCTGTTATGCCAACGTGTCTAAGTTAACTTTCACGCCACAAAAGGCTGTAGCCAACGCGGCGCCTCCATTGTTGCAAGCACTATTACTACTACAATGTACTACTCCCAAAAAAGCAGAGTGCCAGCTTGTTCTCTATTGCGGCCGCACCTTCCAATCGGACACCGACCTGTTCGAACATCTGTAAATCTGTCGCAGCGTGACTGAAGAACTAGTACTCTGGCTTATTCCGTCTGGCACAGTCTTACTGTCCACTAACCCCTTCGACCAAATAGACGCATACAAATATATTCAGTAAAGCAGGAAAACCCTGATTCTTCTTACAATAACTTACACTGCATCCATAAAAGGCTTTAGGAAATTAATCTATACCAAACTGGGCTTTAAGGAAACGCAATTTCTGGTGTTGGATGACTCAGATTTTAAGTGCTTCAATACCCAACTTTCTGCCCATTCACAGGAAGATTCTAGTGAAAATGAGCTTTATATCTTACTCTCAGGCTGTGGGTAAAACTGTTGTCTTATTGAGCCATCTCTTGAATATGGTTTTAATGGCTGAGTCTTTGCTGAGGGCTGAAATATACTAATTCATGTACTAGTTATGTCTTAGTGGAGTTAAAATGAAGTCGGAGGGATTTCGGGTTTTGTGAGGAGGTCTTCGAATTGGCTTTCTGAAAGTTCTGCTGTATGAACACTACATGTGATATCCCGGGTCAGTACACTTTAATTATAGGCTTCCTGTTGCCCGAAACGCTGAACTAAGCAATGCATGGATGATCTCGCAGGCGGGCTACTGGCATGATCTTAGCGCATGCATACTCCCAGAGGTTGATCAATTGATCATTTATGTTCGAAATAAAAATTCGATAATTTTCGCCCTTTTCTTCGCCAAGAGAGTTTTGATAATAACTTTCTACGGGATACTTTGCGAAAATGAAAAGCACGACCTAAAATAAAGCAATAAATGGGAGAAGGTTATTTGACTTTTGAAGTGGTAATGTAACGCATGGGCCACCCTTTATGGAGTTGCAGGTTATTGCAATATTTTTCTTTCTTGGCTCAACAAAACACCTCTTGAATAGTTTTTACATCAAATCACCAGACTCACCTCAATTTTTTCCACGGGAATGCTGGGCAGCTTAATTTTGGGCACGCCCTCGGAAGCCCAACGTGGAGAGATGGGAACACCGGTTTCAACGTGGTTGGAGCAGTGCTTCGGAATGCACTCAGACGGCTTCACGGAGGCGGACTTTTGTCGTCGGGAGGCACAGGTAATCAACCGGTATACGCCCCGCAGGCATCGCAAAACAGCTTTCGGGCTGATAATTGTGTTCAAGGGAGGTGGCAGGGTGGAGCCCTCATCGAAGTAGCCTAACCAGAGCTTGCTACGTGCAAACTTCCACTCTGTGTCTGCCTGATTCTAGAAAAATCACATTAGAGGCGAAAGGAAGTAAAATTAGGAATTGTAGTAAGTGTATGGACTGTAAAAGTCTACCGAACGGTAAGGTAGATTTGAAGAAAAGTTTATGGGTTGTAAGATGACGAATGGGTTTAGGTTCTGTTGTTTGTGATCAACTTTCAAATGGTATTGGGCCTCAATACAATCCCTGGCACCCTTGTTTCGCACCTGGAGGTGTCGAGGCCGATCATATTTGCTACGAGCACTTCCAGACGGGCAGACACTATTGCAATCTAACCGCGCGCCAGAGAGTCTGAGCCGTCTGCGCCGCACGTGAACACGCCAACTCTCGGTTGTGCAACGCAGACCACTGTGAATACCACCCTTTGGATAAGAGGCACTTGCACCTACTTCCACGAACACATAAAATAAGGTGACATATCTCCATTTCTCTCAGGCAGTTTAATATCGTTGCTGTTTACCAATTGCCATATAACTGCACAGGAGAGGAAAAAAGGTGTGAAAGTATTCAAGTTAAGTCACGTCACAATATTCATTCGCACTGCTCATGTTGCCAGCTGGATGTAAGGTATAGAGAGCTCCCTGGTACTGCGATATTTACAATTTTCCTGACTCTATGAGGTTCTGGACAGCTACGTAATGAAGTGAAAACAAGATATTGTGGGCGAGGCATTTTTTGGCAAACATTTACATTCTTCCAGTCAATAAACTCCTGCTGGAGTACGGTCACTCAGGCAAGGGTTGATTAAGGTGGATGCATTCCAAGTCGGCTGCACTATGAACAAACGCACGCCCAAGTCACTGCTTTATATACACTGTGAGACAGTAGTGTATATTGCCGTTACGTTCCGGCAATGGCAAATAGCATGTGCACACTCGCATCGCAGCTGTTCCGAGGGCTGATTTAGATCCACGCGCGAACAGGGTCTGCTAAGCTGGTCTGGAGCAGCGGTGCGCGCCGTTGCCTGCTTACTTACGTCAGTTTGAGACTAATTGCATTGGGAATTATCATGTGAACATAATGCCTACTTTTTACAACTGTTCACCAGCTCTACGTTGGTGAGTTTCCATAAAAATGCGGCATTTTTCAGCAGACCGCTGCCTAGCAGTGACGAGAGCTCACGACAGGTGTTAATCAGATTTCACAACGTCCGCGCATTCCTTACTGACTGTCGAATTCGTTTGGAAAGGGCAGCATAGTAGACCGAAAGTCACGTTAGCCGCTAGGTCTAATCCCATGAAGAGATGACAGACAGTCCCAGAAAATCACCTGATGCAAGGACGAGGATGGAGAGAAAGAGGCCACCTCTTGTAAATACATGATCATGTTAATCAGCACATTCCTTCCGAGAAGAATCTGACGCACATGACTCTATCACGGCATACCAAAAGACGTGGATTGGAAAGCTACTAACTGACGGGCTAGCTCGGTCATTTCAGGGACGACAGCTAGTCTCACATCGTCGTTTATGATACTCTCCGCTGGGTAGGATACGAACCATTTTCTGTTAAAGCCTGATACGTTTTGGAGGGCAAAGTGGTGTGTGGCCTGGACTATCTGATCTTTTTAGCCCTTGAGTTCGACCCTACTTTCGGTCATGCTTACTCTGTCCTCCCAGCGACCGAAGATGGGTGAGAGAGGGGAAGGTCTGATAGATACCGTAAGAGTCTGAGTTAACATGAAAACAATCGTGCGAAAGCCACTGTCCTGCAGTAACCACGTCGTGGAGTGCATACTTATAATAGTCGTTCTTGGTGGTCTAATTGGCTTCAACAAAATACCATTCTAACTATTATATTCATTTAATTATTCTAATTAGGACTATTTAGTGAATGCACACTGAATAGAATAGGAAGCCTGAATTGCTAGAAAACCTTATGTCATCGTACTCTATTGGACAGCCAACGCCTCATCTAACGGATTACTAAAGGAACGGGCTGCATTCAGTTGCTTATTTTGATGTATTGGTACATTTGTATTACGGCTTATGTACTACCTACTTTAGTTCCGGCCCGGAATTCCCGTAAAAGTTCCAATCGAAGTGTGTCTTCCATATAAACGTGCGCGTTCAACTGCCACAGCGAGCACAACCGAAAATCTAAGTTGTTTCTTATAGGAGCACAAAATCCCTTGAATGTTAGAGGAAAACATGCAAAAGGTCGCTGTCCGGCCAACAGCTTGAATGTCTTTACAGACGATGTCCACCATTGGTCCCACAGTATCTTTGGCGCAATGACACTGACTTAAACGTAAATAAGCATATAGTAATAATAGACTTGCGCGGCATCTACTGAACTCTCTCATCTCTCACCCACTTTAGCCAAGGGCCAAGAAGGCCGAATTCGGGTTTGGTCGCAGCGACTGAAGAAGTTAAATGGTCATTCCATGCACAACAAACACGCCAGCTGCTCGTACAGTGGACCAGGCATTCACACATCAGGAAAGGTGGATGGCTCGGATCCACCAAATTAAGAGTGCTATAGAGATCACATTACGAAGATACCATTCCAACCTGACTCTGTGTCATGAGAGGAGGGCTTAACTAGTCCTCAAAGCCATTAAAGCGCGTCAGTTTGTTTAAAATGAAGATGTGCCAGGTACCACGAGTTTGCGGTTACCAGAATCGACCTCACGTCCTCTTTTTTTCCCAGGAGCAGCCGACTTTCCGATCCTGGCAGCCGTTTGGTGCAAGGATTGGGCCAGGAGACTGACGTGGCGTGAGCCTGTGACTAGGCGGGCCACCATACCTCCTATTTTGCCATATCTGCAACTGCATGTGGTATCTGAGTTGGGTAGGCATCCACGTAATCAACTTCCTTGCGACCTCCCTTGCCCCTTGTCTGGGGAAAAACAGCCTGTGATTAGCGTTGCTGTTACATACGTAATGACCCGAATTGTGTCTAACTGCAAACTCTGCCGCCGTTTGCCCAGATCTTTCTCGGCACGCCATATGTTTGGCCGCAGACGTGGGAAGCCACAACGAAAAATCCGGTCCGAGTGATAAATGCGCTGATATCCGAATATTCAGTCACGATATTTGATAGAAAAGGGAGATTTCACTCCCTTTAGGCAAGTCGGTAAAGGGAGGCAGTTCGGTAAAGGGAGTGGTGATAAGAAAGTTTTCGGCAAATCGAGACGTTCTCGTGAATATTCAGGCAGGTGACGCCGGCCCGTGGTCAAACGAAATGAAAAGTGGGAGTGTAATTTTCGCACAAGAGCGTTAAGTGGATAGAGGCAAGTAGACAGACGTTCCGATATCTGCTACGAGAGAGTCATATGCACGCCATATCAGCTCAGCCTCTGGATATGCTTTCCACTAATCCATGCCTTGCGAACATTGGTAAGTACCCTTCTCCCCCCGTCTCACGACAAATATGTGAACCTTAATGACAGTCTGCTACTCTCTATCTCTGTCTTAGTCAATACAGCGCTACCAACATTCCCCTCTGTTAGTTGGTCTGATGATAGGATGCTGCCAATAGCTAAGCAATTGGCTAGTAGCACTCCGAATTCCCACCGTGTTTTTTCCGACTTTGTATTTATAGGTACGCATTCAAAAGACATCTGGGACAAATGTCAAAAAAGAAAGATTTTCTTTTGAAGATGTTGGGAATGATGCATGCATTAGGCATGACCTTGTACTTTTGAATATACTGAGTTTTTTGGAGGAAACGAATTGCGTACATGACGTCATTTCGGATACCAGTAATCTCTGTAAGAACGAAGGTGAAATTATCGCGAACGGTTAATAATAACTTTTGGTTAAGATGGTGCTTAAATGATTTATCCTTCCTTTTTCAAAGCAAAGTTCCAAGGGCAGAAGGAAAGTAGATGCCTTCGCATAAATCATTAATTTTATTATGGTCGGCAATTTTTCCAGGCGAAAATGTCGCGAAAATGTTCGAGATAATGCCCTTCATGCTCGAAAGTCACAGGAACGTTTAACTGACAGCAAGTTTGCTTTATCAGGAGAAATTATGTCCCTCTAACAAGGCAATTGGTTAACCAGGTAAGTTCTCAAACAGCGATACCTCCTATATTCGAACAGCTGATATGCACAGAGCTTGACTTGGGCGTGGCGGGGGAGGAGTGAAGAATAGCGTTGGTGCGGCCTGTCAATGCTCTTTGAAACGTCTGGAATTATAGGGCTATTTGTTTCGTAGAGCGACAGTGCATTGGTGGAGTGGGGTCCGAGAAACTGGACACCATTGCATCCTCGAGAAGAGATTTCCTAACTCGGTAAACGGTAACCGAAACTGTTGAAGTGCATTTTCGAGTCATGATGATTATTTAGGTAGCGCTAGCATACAGCATAATCCGGAGATATTTCGGTCGAGTTAGGATGCCGGCTTTTGAACGAGCTTGTTTCCTGTTGCATGCAAAGACTACATCCAAGTAAATGTAATCACTTATTTAGTTTTATTTTCAATTGTTTTCAGTGCCTTTGTACTTGCAGAAAAAGTATAGTTCTGTTTTAAAATGATTCTAATTTTCAGTATTTCTAAGACTGGGAAATGTCTTTCGGTATTCGTATATTTAATTATGCATCTTTTAAAGTATATGCCATGGTCCACACCTAGTGGAAGAGCTTATCAACAGCGCGAAGCTTCTTCCGCATATAGAACTGTGCTTTTCCCTTTCGACGCAATGTTTACAGCATGCAACAGTAGGTCAGATTCAAAATAATTAAAAAATCGAAAAAACGTTTTTAGTACAATTTGCGTGTGTTTTTTTTATAAACTATATTTGCTTGTAAAGGTGCATCGAAAATCAATGTGCAAATTTAGACTTCTTCAGTAACCATTTTTGCAGGGTTTATTTAAAGGTGGATGTCGAAAGACCACTCGCTCAAACGCTGACATCCTGATATGATTAAAATATATAAGGCTTCATCATATGATATAACACTAAAATATAATATTTAAATCATACTGTAGTAGCCTTTTCGAGGCAGAAACATATTCCAGGAGTTCGGTTGACATTTCATGAAAAATATTTATGAAATACAAGAACGTAGACAAAGAATTAACCTAGTAGAAGTCATTGCGTTCACCGGAATAAACCCCTCGTCCACTTCTACAGTTGCAAATCACATAGTAAAATTGCAATAAGAAATATCCGAAAAAACTAGATGAATGCGCCGACAAGAGTGGTGAAAACTAGGCTAAAAGCGTTTCACTAAGTGACCTGCCTGCTATATGATCGGGGCGCATTAACAAATCACAAAAATAGTCCCATGTATAAGCATATATAAGCTGTGTCCAAAAGATGCCCAAGAGGAGGTTTGAGCCTCTCAGTACGAACAGTGCATATTTTATTCAGAAGCGCCTCAGGAGGTTGGCACGAAACGAAAATGGACTGAGCAGGGAGGGTTGGCAGATTTTAATAATTCATTTACTGCAATTGTGAAATAATCGGCGGCTTTGCTGAGATTCGAATCCACAAACCTTCCCAGCTCAGTTCACTAGAGCGTTGACTGCACTGAACCCTACCCCTTGCTGGCGTGGGTCTGAATCTCAAAGCGGCCGCCGGGTTTGTAACAATTGGGCCAAATAATTGTTCAAATCTGTCAAAGTCCCCTATTAATTAAGGGAGCCTCGCAGTTATTTGTGGATTATAGATTGATTGCTTGGGCACTCAGCTGGCTGTATCAGCATTATCAGATTTCATACGTTGCAGTAGGCTGGGCAGATAAACCTGTTATAACGATGACTTCAGTGTCGCTAGGGTTATGATGATGACATCTGTGGCGTGTCACCGTCGAATTACGCCCTGTTGAAATCTCCAAGGAAGAGAACAATAAGAAGGGCATAATTCTGTTATCCACCCGGAGGAAGGTTTATTGTGTACAAAATCCGGAGGAGCTGTCTTGGGTGGCTGTTGCCGCTGGTTGATCTCCAGTGCGCTCTTTGTCCCGACTCGGGGGCAAGCCCCGAAATTGGCAGCGGACTAGCGTGTCCGCGTGTGTTATGCAACTCTCCCCTGTCTGCTAGGGGCTGCCGGCTTATAAGGGATTGTGAGTCACGCGTTCTCGTTAGGCCTGATTGGCCGCATTGGCTGCCCGCGCCCGGCTGTGCGCGCCTCTGTGTGAGGGCAGACCAATAGCGTGACCTCAGAATTAATTCGGGCCGCTTGGTAGGAATAATCCTAACACAACATTGGGGTGCGCGCGTGCGCATCCGGTCTAAGGTCATTGTTTGGGGCCAGCTCAGCGAATGTTATTGAACAAAGGAGTCATTGTGGCGGTCAGCGGCAGGCCCGACGCCTTAGGAGAGCCGACAAGGTTGCTAGCCTTTGGTCAGGCTACCATCCCAGCAAAATCTACCCAATCATTATTCAACTCATGGCTTCTGGTAGTCCTCGATAGCTCAGTTGGCCAGAACTGAGGCTGTGCTAAAGTCCTACTCTTGCTGGCGTGGGTTTAAATGTCACCAAGGCCCACCGAGGTTTTCACAATTGGGACAAATGAAAATGGATTTCAATGGACCTCAAATTACTTGGCGGCATTAACAAACATATTAGGGATGCCGAGGTTAACGTGTCAATATCTTCCACGAACTTTAATTGGGAAAGATCAGTGGATATGAAAGCAGCAGAACTTACTATTGTATACTTTATGCCACCATACTTTCATCCAGCGCCAGCGACTGGAGATTAAATTGAAGTTGCAGGTATTGCCAGCAGATAATGACAGTGGTTTGGGCCTTGGCCTCGCTTCGATGGTTACTTTAAAAACAGATTGGGACTTTTGCACGAAAACGGCTGTTTATATCAACACTTGTGAAGTTACCTTTTTTCTAAAAGTCACAACGTCGCGTTATCCCTCCATGACAATATTATAACACAACTTCATTAAATTTGCCACTGATACTTAAATCGTGCCAATAAGGCTGTTATTAACTGAAAAAAGACAGGTAAAGCAACCTGAATCAATTGAAAGGAATTGGACATCATGGCGATGAGCATGTTAACCAGCACGATGATGGCCATTGTGTGGTAGATCATAAGGAGAATCTCGGCAACTGTCACCGTCACTCGACCTGATTTCAGGTCCGTAATCTCTCCGGACTCCTCCTTCAGCTGAAGTCTGTACTGACCTACGGGGCTAGCTCCAAACAGGTACCAGAAGAGCGCTTGATAGGATCGAATTAATCTGAAATGAAAAAAGAGGTCAGTGTTGGGTTTTAAAATCTATGGTGCGACCCAATTTACAAAACATTTATGAAGTCATGTTCAACCGAATAACCCTCTAGCTCCCGGTACTGAGGCGTCTTAGATAGGCGGCCTTCTTGAGTGTTTTCCTGATGCTTTTCACTTAGTAGATCAAATGCCGGTCTTGTGTGCACAAAATAATCTCCTGCAACGTCTGTGTCTGGCACGACCAATGGTCGCCTAACTGTATGCACTCTTCCGCTCTCTCTTCCTCGTTCCTCCATCAAACACACCGCCGCGTAACCAGCCGCCTCTTATTGATTCCCCGTCCAGCCCCTATTTCTATGACGCACATGGATGAGGTAACGGCATAAGTGACCGCATGTTTTACGCTTGACTTCGTTCCCACATAAATGTACTGGCCCGATGAGAATGGCCCTTGAAAAGGGCCCTGCAGTAAACCCCGGTCATGGCTTCGTCACAAAAAGGCTAAACATTTCGCGATTCCTGTCTATTCTGTCGTGGGTTGGAATTTGATTGAGATCAACGAGTTTATTCCACCTGGGTCAAATTAATTACTCGAATTTCTAAAATATTTATTGAAAAGAAATTAATCCACAAATGCAGGGTACAGTTAGTGCTGCATACATCCACCCATTTACACGAACATCAACAAAGCCGCCATTTTCTCCCCCTTCGTTTGCATTTAAATTTTCTTTTATGTACGTTGGTTGGCCTACTTCACCCATTATAGAAGAACTTTTATCCCTTTTTGTCTATTTGCACTACAATCAGGTCATCAGTGCATGATGCTAGCGTCAATTTGAAAGCAGTCCAATTTGGCATATATTTGACAACCTCTACAGGGATATTTATTCACGATGTCCAGAATTGCAGCCATTGACGATTATAGATTGCTTTTGCTAAGTATAGGGGTATATAACTGGGCCTAAATAAGCTTATTATGCCACTTTTAACTTCTCGGTGTTGTGTGTTCGTGCGTCTAATTTTAGACGTGGTGAATGGAGGATGTTTTTGCCGAACATTTTGGAATGATAATTTCAGACACATCCGGTTCTGCAGGGTGGGCTGGAGCACCTCTCACCATGTTGTTTTTGTCAAATGGTCTTCTACTAAATAATCAGAAATCCGTCTAGTTCGTTTTCCGATTGTAAATCTCTCCCAGTTCTGAATGCCTAGAAAATCTCACCAGCAAGGTATCCTTTTTCCGGTAGCTTGATGTTACTCAGACATTAAATTTCTCATTTACTCTCCATATTGACACACTTTTCCCCAACATTAGTAAACTTCTTTATTATATCCATCGTTGTTTTTCATCACACATCTCAATCAGTAACCTGGCAATTTATAAATGCCTGCATTCCTTCCCCCATTCTCCATCGTTGTCCTGTAACTTTTCCAGCCTTGCTAAAAAGACTTGTTGCTCTGTAAACGCATCCTTCAAATGCCATCTTCATCTGCCTGCGTTTCTTATTCTTTTTAAGTAATGTTATAATTCAATGAAACTTCACAACGGTCAAGCAAGTCGCTGTTCGAATTCTTGATGATCTTGGTCTTCCCCTCTATTGTGAGCTAATGAATGTTAAGTCCTCCCATCTCATGCACTGAGACTTCCAGCAAAAGCACGCTTGTTTATGTTGAATGAGACTAAACTATAGTCACGGTCATCGGAACTGCTTCCAGAATAGATGTGCATTTTAAGTAACCCTCTTGCGGTAACTTTTAATGTATCCACTAGTCTCAGTAAATGGAGCCACTTTCGCTGAACATTTGTATGCTTTTTTTAAAAATAACGGTATCCCTCCCCCTTTGGTAGCTGCGAAATAAGTCTACTATTTATATGAAATAATCTGCGCACTAGTGACCATTCCGGCGCTGTAAGTCGCATAGTAGATATAGCTGTTCGTGACGGTCGAAATGTTTGTGGACCCAAAGAGGTTCGTTAAGATTTATTTGCGAAAAAGTTTTCCTAATCCATTGTTTATATTGATTTCAAGGGAAACGCCCTAATTATATCTTAAATAACCTATGTAGGAAGTGTGCTTTTCACTTAGATCAGGTTGTGAGGCCTGATTCGAAGCTTTGTTGTGCAAAATATTTGTTATGTAATCAAAGAATACATGCCAAATATAACTCTTTGACTAACTTAACACACGTAACCTCCGTGAAATGTTGTGGGAAGAAGACTTATTTCATAAGTAGACTAGAAAGAGTTTGCTTCTATATTTACTGAACACTGGTTCACATCCCACGGTCATACGATCAAGGGCTGCACTTCGAAATCGTCAGCCAAACCAAAGGTAAGCATTATCTTTCGTTGTCTTTGATCCTACGACCTCCGGATTGTTCTGTTCCTTCCGGCATTCTGTAAATCCTCTCACACACTGTTCAATGTCAAAAAGCGTTAATCATATTCTGCCGAAAATTGAGGCAAAGTAAAAAGTTTAACAGCAGCCTATCAAGGTTTCAAATATGCCTCATGGCAGCCAATAAGATATAAACTCGATTAGCAGCGATATTTTGCTTTAGAATTAGGATATATCATATTGAAAATTTTAGCTCGCCTGATGCAAATCGACTGGTCGGATGCATCCGAGTTACCAGTGAGAGCGGGATCACCACACGCAACCATATCACCAAGGCTTCATTAAATACCGTAATAGAGGGAGGTTACCCCAAAATATATATAACCTGCACAATCAATATGCATTCGCGTAAGCAATCGCATGGATGCTGGAGATGGATTTACTGAATAACATATTTCGGTATAGGAAAAGTTGAAGTTTTTGATAATTTGAACACCCAAAATGTCCTCATAAATCGCAATGAATTTGTTTGTTCGTAACAGTGGATTGTAAAGTATAAAAGATGCTCTATAACAGTTGCCAACCTTTATGAGCCCCACATGTCGTCTTAAAGAGAGACGAATAACTTCTCTGAGACTGGAGTTATACATCATTCTAGGTTCGAAGTCTCAGAAGCCAGTTTACTTGCAAGTTGGGTTTAAAATCCTTCGGGAATTGCAAAGTTTTCTAAAACCGACGGGTAGCCTTTCTTCTAGCATCAGTTTTGACAGAGAGCTAAGTTGCAACCAATTAATTGCAAGAAAATACATTGTTTGCAAGCCTTTTATAAAATATTTGAACTTGTGAGAGACTCGAAGTGGGATAGAAAAGTTCCCGTTACATAAGTAGTCATTTTTATTCGAACATGTTTCTTTGTAGGCGTCCCGAAAGAAGCGCATACGTAAGCTGGAGTCTTGCTATGACTGACAGACCTCAGAATTATCTTGAAGGATAATCAGTTTTATAATCTTTCTTGATCAAAACCATATTTTAACATCTCAGTTAATATTTGATGAGGAAAGCTGGTTACCTTATATACTTAACCCTTTATTTAATGAGAAGTAACAGGGACCCTCCTGTGGTAGATCCAGCTCTCACGCAGAGCGATTGAACTAAACGTCAATGACCAGCTTGCCTTTTGCAATATTTGCTGGAAAAATAATGAAGGGTCATCATTTCTAATTTCCCTTCCATCTTGTTGAAGTTTGGGAGCGTACATAATTTCCCTGATCCATCCAATCCTATTTCGAGCAGCAGCCAGTCACTACTATTTCAATAAAGTAGTATTCAACAAAGCTGGTTATGCAGCCCTGCCAACGACTGTGGCGGGTTTGAAGGAACATTTATTAGTAAGGAAGTTTGACAGATTTGCTTAATTCAGTTAATTAAATTGATGGATTATGTGAGCAACCTCGCAATGCCAAGGTAACGATCGATCACCCCAGCCCCTTTGACACCTTCTCCCTCGTCCCTCCCGCTATGACTGACTGCTACCCTGTAATTTGCCCCCCCGTCTTAATTACACTTCATAGGCGTTAACTGTCACCTGAACCGCCTTGCTCTGATAATTACCTCTCCCATCCTCTACCCCTCACTATGCACCCGCATTTTTGACTTATGTTTCTCACTCAATTTACCTATTAAGCTTATTGGACAGTTAATCTACTATATAAACAGGCAATGACCGTTGGCAGATAAATTAGATGTCACGAAATTGTCTGACGTTTATACATTCTGCTCAATTTGTGATCTTCGCCATATTCAAATTCCCTCCGGGGAAACAATGCTTCAATAATCCAATTGTGATAGAAATCGGTGGGAGGCCGCGAAGTTTTCACAAATGGGTCAACGGTTACCATTGGTAAGCAACGGGTTGCCTTTGAGAACATAAAGGTATTCTTCTTCGAGGCCAGCAAATATAAACAGACTAGAAAGACTAGAATGTTTAGTTTTCATATGCTTGCTCTTTTCAGTCCAGCTTGAACTATCCTCGTCAATTTTATATGTAGGCTGAAAAACGCAATAAATTATGCATATTGTTTCTGGCCACCAAAGTAAATCGGTAAGCAACAGGCCCACGGAATTTGAAATTGGGGCTGTCAGAGCGCAATAAATATACTCCACAATAGTCCACCACTAAATGTGCCTGATTTAAAATTCAGATTCTGACTTGCGCTGGGTGCATTAAAAGGACACCTCCCGCAAAGGAATTGCATTCTTTTACCAATTTGAGGGCTTTGGATGAAACCAATCAAGGTTGATAGAAGTGATTTGCAATAGCTGAACTTCCACTGATCACTTGTATAGGCTTTGCGGTACTTTGGGACATTGTTGACCTAAATACGGACATTATTTGGGAAATTACACTGAGTTCAACTATTGGTGCTCTATGTTATAGAATATTGGATGTCTGTAACCCTCCCCTAAAATTTTGCTATTTTCAAATCAACTGATCTGTGGCTATTCAAAAAATGGAGCGCGCGTCTCTATTTTCCCGCAAAGGAAATGCAGATATACCTAAGCAAGTTTATATGAGGCTGATATATGGTACAGTCACAGGCAATATGACTGTTAACATCACACTGGGCTAATATTTAACCAAAATCGTTCAAGTGGTTTCTCTCTACACTCCGAAGAAAAATATATTTATATTCGTTATCCTCTAGATAGGATTCAAATTATTCGCGATCACAGAACAGAGAGAAATTTTACGGTGACTGAGAATTCCGTTTGCAGTAATCGTCATCAAGAAAATTGCCTTAGAGGAATTTTAGTCAAAGCTTGCCTAGCATATTTATCAGGATTAAATTTCCATGCAAATGACTTTGCACAACTGTGAGTTACATTTAGGGAAATATATCAACTTCGTTTCTTATCTTATTTACAGTCAAAGTTTGCGACCGTCTGTGCTATTACATTTGGTATCCAGTGATTTTCAAGCCTGGCATTGCTTCAAATTATTCATCGCCTAAATTTTACATAATACTTACCTTAATATGCCCATTCAGTAGAGTCTTATTTGATTTTTGGTGAGGTATGGAATTTTTGGATAAAGAAGCCACATCTTACTCCCTTTTCAAGTTTCGTTGCTAAAATGATCTTCGATCAACCCAACAGTCATGCTCAAACGGTTTGATGAATCATGCTTACTGAAGCAAAAAACAGAGTGCACTCGGTTGATAGTGAATGTCCAGTGTTGAACGCAGTCTGCTACATTTGTGGTTTTGTAGGACCTTCAGATAATCTCGTTCTATAGTCTGCTAGGTTGCTAATTTTCATAAAATCTTCCTAATATATTGATGATTAGACCAGAGTATGTTTCCCTGTATCAGAATGTTTCCAACCCAAAGCTTCAGAAGAATCACAATTTATTTTACGAAGTCGTAGAGATTTAAACAATTACGCCTTTTAAAATAACACTGCTAAAACAACTTCAAACAACGCATGTTGCTGATAAAGGAGCGAAAGAAACAAAAGTTATCGTTCCGGATAAAAATAGACTCACTGCTAATTCCAGACTAAGGGATGAATATATAATTATATGCAACTTGTATTACTTATGAATATGCTAAGTAGCAATAGTTCTTGATTTTGTGACTTCTGAAAAACATGCTAAACAAAGCCGACAAATGCACGCTTGAGGCACATATCGAAAAGCTATCGTCGTAAATTTTGATTCAGTCGTCTGCAACTATGAGGTCGCGGCAAATCAAAAATGGAGCTTCCAAGGACCAGAGGGTGATTAGTTAGTTGAGTTGCTGGTCGACGGTTCAACTGCATCCTAGTAATAACGTCTGTCGTCTTTTTTGCTTTTGGTTATTTTGAAATCTGCTTCACAACCAATATAGTTTTTCAATAGCTTTCTGTCGCCGATATTTGCTACGGGGGTGACCGTGATGTAAATTCACTAAGTGGAAAGTAGCCCTAGAGCACCTGGGTTGGAAAGTCTTACTGTTCCTCTGTTTTCCTCGTCAAAAACTTATCTCAACCTAGCAGACTATAGAACGAGATTATCTGAAGGTCCTACAAAACCACAAATGTAGCAGACTGCGTTCAACACTGGACATTCACTATCAACCGAGTGCACTCTGTTTTTTGCTTCAGTAAGCATGATTCATCAAACCGTTTGAGCATGACTGTTGGGTTGATCGAAGATCATTTTAGCAACAAAACTTTTCACGACTATTTCTTTCGTGGTAATTTAAAGTATTAATAACAGAAGCCCCTGATAGCTCCGGAGTGCATACCAGATAGGAAAGTAGGGACTCACGAAGAAAAGGCCTCTGGTCGCATATCATTGGATTCAGTGACGTAGTAATAGTAAAGCTGATGCAATCCGCAGGCGAATGAGGTAATTACAAGAAGGAAGATGAAGAGGAATTTCGTTATGTCAATTAGCATGTTCCCTAGGGAGATTTGAAGTGGTCCAAGCTGCTCGTTAACCTAAAATGGAGGAAGGCACGTGGAGGGGCAGTTTGCCAAATCGTCTGCTGTCCAATTTCAATAAAGGTAGAAATTATGCAGAACTATCAGTTCAAGGTTTTTTAAAATCGAACAGAAACTGAGAGAGGTTAGCATTACCTGCCTGACCTTTCGGACTGTTAGTGGGTTTTGACGGCAGACGCTGAGACTGCTGTGCTGCTGAACCAAGGTGGTGTTTTTTTCAATCAGTAATGGCAGTTTACAGTCGTAAACGATGATGATAATCGTGAATCCCCACGAAGTGTGTGGAACAACGAAGGCTTGTCCGCGAATTAATTTACTGAGATGAATAATCGAAGGTTACTTACATCACAATTTTGTTTTACACTCGTATTTGTCCCAGACACCCAGTCTGAGCGAATTTAGAGTATACAGTAGTCACCAAAAACCATGCAATTTGCATAGTTTTGTAAAAGTTTAATCATTACTCGAATACCAGTGTAAATGCATTAAGGCAGATTTAGAAATAATAATGAACTGCACCAGGCATATTAAGTACTTAAAAGAACCATAGGAATTACTTAATTTTTGTAAAGAAAAATAAATTTTTCTCGATAATCCCGTGATTTTAGAGACGTAAAAAAGAGCTATAAATTAGAAAAATAAACTTAGATATTGCGTTAAATTGAAAACTTGAAGCAACCACTTTCTATATATAGAAAGAACTTTTCTTACGTCAAGATATTCTGCAAACTTTATTCTTACTGGGTTAGTATTTATTGAATGTCGTCAAAAAATTGTATCATAATTTTTCTTGTTTTCATTGTCTTCATTGATAAATTTATAAATTCTGCATCTAATCAACGTTCACAACAAAAGCTATTACATAAGATGGATATAAAGAGCATTAAATGAAAATAAGTGTTTTTCGATGTATGTTTTAATGAATATGGCAACGTTTTTGATAAACAGAAATGCCTCAAAATAGCGAAACAGATTGTCGAGGGTAAATCTTGTCCGCAGTGGAGTTTTAGAACTACTATTCCTAAGATTTATAAAAAACCTTTCCATAAAAGGTTATCTCTTAGAATGTGCTTTGATAAGATATTCAGCTAACGAACTTCTGCTTATGTCAAATTTTTCCAACCTAATATTCAGATGAAATTCGAGAATTTTGAGAATTTCTTTAAGTTATCTGAAGGTAAACGATTCAGTTTGACTGGAGATGAAAGAACTTCCTTTTCTATTTATAATGCATTATTTTTTCACATAAGTGGATTGATTCCACTTTCTGTTATAATTATGCGAATTCAAAAATCCGGCCATATACATTACCACTTTTTGAAATACATACTATTCTTCTGTTTGCTTCGTTTCTAAACAACGCAAAAGGTGAACATAAAGTACACAAAAACTATAGTTCTACACGAATTAAATTGAAAAGACCGTTTTTGTCTTTAATTCGCATTAGCATGTTAAAAATTTTGTTTTGTTGCAAAATCAAAAAGCGGATTATTTATGCATTCAAACAAACACGTCTGCAACAAAAATTCACCGGATAGCTAAACATAATTTTTAAAATACAAATCTACAATGTTAATGCAAAAAAAATGTGATTCCTTTAACTTGGCTTCACCTGAATCTGAACAATTTTCAACAAACTTTTCCAATTCGTGAAGGGATATCTTTTATACCTATTTCACTTATTGTGGAGTTCCTTCATAGTAAAATCAACATTAACGTGCAATTTGGTTCTCTCTTTCGTAATGGCATGGGAAATTCCTTCGATGTGAGACTACTCCCAATATCCCTAAAATTAATGGCCATTTCTCTTAATAAACCTAACTAAAATGACGACTTAATTAACTAAAAGGCTCTCACAGAATTCGATAAACTGAATGAATCAAAACAGTGTTACTTAATGTACGCTAAAGTACCTAGTCTAATATCATCATGAACGTTGCATGGTCTTTGGCGGCTACTGTACTTAGGAGTTTCTCCAAGGGTTGTGTGGAATTTGTAACAGAGCCGCTTGCGTTGAAACAGAACTACACTATTCAAATTGAAGAAATATGCACTTTTTAAGACAACTCATTTTTCAGGGAATCAATTTGAACTAAATAGTCGGCAATATTATCAAAAAGGCATTATATTCTATAAACCATCCTCAGGTGACCTCTGATGTACTATCACGTCTATGAGATCATAAAAACTGGTCCCGTTTGTTCGAAAACCCGGTATGTTGTTTGCGCGAGGTCAGGTTCTGTATAGCACGCACAGACGGAGGTTTTAGCTCTATCTTCTACTGCATTCGATACCGGCACGGATTAATAGGCCGGATCGGACAATCGACTAGTGCAACAGAGAGGGAAGAGAATGCGAGATCAAGAGTAAAGACTCTAGTCCAACGGAAATTCAGCTCCTGACTGACGCGCCCATCCCATTGTGCGAAAACGTGCTACAATATTCGTGGGAGGGCAATTAATGTGCAGTCATGTCGGTCACTTGCGCCCAATCAGATAACTAAGTGGCTCAGTCATTCGACTGGCGACTTAAAGAGGGAACAGAGATAAAGGTCGACTCTGTGATCTCCATCCCGATTCACTTAATGTATACGCCTCATTATAAAGCATTTTAACTGCATTTACACTATTACGGTGCAGTAACAGTCGTGAACTGGAAGGCAGGCAAGTGGCGGGGAAGACAACTGACTCCCAGGACGGATAGTCAAGCTGCAATGGTCCCTTCTGAAGGTAGTCTCTATTGCACTGCCACTCAGGTGGTATCCGAGTTGCCCCCTATCTTGTTTTGTGGTCCACTGCACGGGGAGCAGGCTTAGACGAACGGTTTATCTTTGTCAGCTACTGCACCCGATCCCGCCTATGGTTTTCTTTACTCATTGTTTCCGTCGGGCCCAGCTAGGTAAGGAAAGAGAGGAACCATTCGGTGCAACAAAAGTCACCTCACTGTGTCCAACTTTTTGTGATGTATCGTTGACACTATCAGGAATGGCGGTCAAATTGTCAGAAGGTGAATGAAACTGTGTGGCTGTTCAGCGTTGCTATCCTTGGAAAACTATTGGTTGCGCTAAAGCCTTCCTTGCTGTATGGGTTCGACTTCCACCGAGGGCGCGATTTTTTCACAATTATTACAGTCAAATAATGGAAATCTGCAAAACCTCTTACAACTCATGAGTATTGTAGGCCTTGTATTATGGAAGATTTTGTTGGCAATTTCCTCACTCTTCCTCTGCAGACTGGGTTTTACCGCTGATAAATTGAGTTTCCAATTTCTGTGCATGATATGAAATTTCAATTGATCTCTTGAAACATAGGAGGGTTCGCAGCGGATGACGTCTACATAATTGGCGTGATTGGACACCTTTTATACGGCTTATGCTCTTATCGACGGAGATACGAGGCTCCACAGAGAACCACGAGTTTAACCAGATTTGGGTGAGATTTTCGGAGAAGCTATATTTTACAGTGACCATACAGTCTTTTGACTATCAAAGCGACTGCCGAAGTAATCTACCTGTAGCTCATGAGGATTACAGAATGAAAAAATATGCACAACAGCTAAACCGAGACGTGTTTGCGCAAATCGCCCGAAATATTCATTTACTTGACCCACGCCTGTCTGATAATACTCCAATTTAGACTCCGTTTCAGAGGCAAAATATAGCTCGGGTGCCCAGCTGAGTCACTAAGCCTAAATATCTTCGTTTCCCTGCCTACCTGGAAAAGAAACAGTATGCCAGCGAGGCTGAAGATGTGCGCGATTGCATAGAAGGCCTTGGTTAATATCCTGAACGCTACGAGGGATCGAAACGTTTAGAATCTAAGCCTTTGCAGAGACTTTATCTGATCCAATTATATTGATATAAACACAGTTTTTCTTTTATTGAGTTAACATATGCTTTGTGGTAAACTTTCCACAATTTGTAAAACACATGAGAATAACGTTGTGTCTTATTTTCCAAAGACTTTGTTCTTCAGTTTCTGGCATGTAAGTACTGGGATGCTTCTATCGTAAAATTCAGGATAGACTGCTTCAAATCTCATGCTGGTGAGCCGACGCGTCCACTGCGCCCTCATTTTTACCATTTTAACTTGGATCCTTTCTCATTATTTAATTGGCCACATTATTTTCACCCGATAAATCTTGCACAGGTGGTAGCGTGGCCGCTAAGAACTATAAATACTCCGTACTGTGTGTACCTATCTCCATATTCTGCGGTTTCCTCAAATCTAAGGTTAAACACAGAATCCTAAACGCCAGACAAATTCCAGTAATCGCATATTTGACTTCTGATCAGGGCTTTTTTAACCCCCGTCTAGCTCGCCAGAAATCTAGCTTCACTATGTGACGTTTGACCAATCACGCCATATTCGGCCAATCTACCAGCTAGCCGATCATCAGCATTCACGCGTTCGACCTACTTGCTGTGTGGGTTTGTGACATCAGAGTCTGGTTACGTACAGTGGAATCATATTTTGTTCTGGGGCAGATTACGAAGAAGGAAACGAAGTTTCGTACCCCCGTGGCCGCATTGCCACCAGAGATTGCAACCGACCCTCGCGATATAAAAGACAGTCATCCTCAAAGGCCCCCTATACTATGCTTATGAAGGCTCACATCTCTCTCTTAACTCAAAAACTCATCCAGCGTTTGATTTCTGAGCAGAAAGTTGGTTATAGGAGGCCCACATAGCTTCTTATGTACCTGGAGCAGCTAGAGGATGAACAAGCAGCTTCTCCTCCAGCAGCTGCCCTCCTCAGTGCAAGCTATTCTTGCTCCCAACATTCTTTCTCGCCGAGACAGCTGAGTGTATAATCGAGTACTACCAACCGTTTCTCTCGGTGAATGTCTCTACTCGGGTTGTAACGACACCTACCATCCAAAACGTCATAAGACACCTGGAGGCCCTCACCCTTGAAATTTGCCAGCTTCGGGCCACTTCTGTCCACAACCGTCGTACTACTTCGCTTGATCACCACCTGAGGTCTCCTACTCCAGACCATACTACAGCTGATAGTTTTTATTGGTACTATCACAACTATCGTTTTTATGCCCACCACAGCCACTCTCCATCTATGTACAAGGCAGCTTCGTCAGGAAACTTCCTTGCCGACCACTAACAGCGACGTATGTGGTAGGTTAATCCTCTCCAACTCGATTACTCCACATTTTTAAAAGGGTTTTTGTCGTAATTAGTAGATAACTTCTTGCTATTTATTTGGCCATTAAACATATCCATAAATTTATTGAAAGCAGATATTTTGCATTCATACAGAACGCAAACCTCTTACTTATGCGCTCGCCATTTCTTCCGACAAGTATTAACTCCAAGAAGCCTGTCATCTTGGTTTTATTTTTCAGTACACCATCGATATTCAATTTCTTAAAGGCCTTTATAATCAACTCGTTGACTGGCTTTCCCGGTCTGGAATTAATGCCATCGCCCGCCCCCTCCCCCCCACCGAATTGGAGTGCGTGGCAAAACTGCAAACTCGGCCGACTTTCACTGAAAGCCTTGAACGTGCTAGTCTTCAGCTGGACGCCAGTCCTCTGTCCACTATCCCCTGTACAGTTTTGTGTGATGTATCGCGCCATGCCTCCTGACCTGTAATGCTAATTGAGATCAGAAAATACGTTTTTACCACGTGGCACAATCTTGTTTATGCTTGGCCTGTCAGAAGGCCAAAGTCGGACTGCACAACAAAGCTCCTGTTGGCACATTCCTTGCACCCAACGCACGGTCTGCACAAGTGCATGTCTATTTGTTAGGTCTTTTGCCAAAATCCCGTTTTTGCAATTATTTACTTACTACGATGGAATGATTTCCGAATTGGCCCATCGCAACTGCAATTCCAAATATAACTGCGGATTCAGTTACTTATGCCGGCTTGGAACACTGGAATTCCTATTATGGCGTTCGCTCAACTAGTGCTCCCGATTAAGTAGAGCAATTTGAGTCTAGACCCTTTAATTGTTTCGCTGACCTCCTCGGATGTTCTTGCATACGCACGACGTCATATCATCCATCGTTAACTGGTTTAGTGGAGCTTTTCCATTGTCAGCTAAAAGCATCACTTCGAGCTCATGACAACCCTTTCCACTGGAGTGAGCATCAACCTTTAGTCATGCTCGGCATCCTTACTGCACTCAAGCCCGACTTGGAGTGCTCCGGTACCAATTTTTTTTACGGATTACTGGTGATTTTTTCGAAACTTCTCGAACTTGATCAAACTTGAATCCTACTGATTATGCGCAAAGACTGTGCCAAGCAACGGCTTACCACCTAACAACCCCATCCACGCGCTCCAGCAAGTAAGTCAAATAATGACTCTAACTTTCAAATGTGTTCCTTTATATTTCTCAGCGTAGATGGTGTTCTTCGGCCACCAATACAGCCCTACGAAGGACCATTTGGAGTACTCTTTCACATAAGAAGCATTTTAAAATTGCTGTGGCGATCTCACTGACTTGTTATCAGTAGGTCGCTTAAAGGCGGCTGATACTGAGTCTCCTTCAGTCGCCCCAACAGAACAACCTCCCGCACCCGAAACAATGTCTGTTGCTGTTTCCCACATTCTGCTTACACATTATAACCCTCGCTTCACCCTATCCCACCAAATCAGCTACTTATGCGCAGTGACCACCGTGTTCGTTGACTTCATCGTTACCAACGAATACAGTATATTTATTATTTCTAAATTTCCTCCCATTAACATTTCTGAACTCCATACTAGCCGGAGAAAAGTGTTGCAGTGAAATAAAGCAGATTTTTATTTCATTGAGTTAAAATATGTTTGATTATAAACTTGCCAGAACTTTGAATAACACAAGAGAATATTATTGTGTCTCAGTTGCCAAATACGTTTTATTATGTTACTGGCATGTGACTTTTGGGATAGTATTATCTTATAATTTTAGGAAAGACTGTTTCCTATCGTATAGGACTGTAGAAAATGCGGAACTTGGTCTTATTCTACCCAAGGCAGCAAAGAAAAAGCTTCAGTACAGCCCACACTCTAACCATCTGAGTAACGAAGCCCTCCTGGAACAGTAAATTTAATCATAAGTTACTCGCCTAGCCTACTAAGAAGTATGGAATCTACCAATGCGGACACAGATAAATGACTGTCAATGTAGCATTTTCCAGCTTAATACGAGACTCATTTCCTTAGCATGCGTTTTTCACATAATTTAGTTAATAACTTGAACCATTTAAAAACTATGGCAGCCTCGCTGGGATTGGAACTCGAAACATAAATGACCAGTGTTGAGTACAACTATTGCTCCAACCCCTGGTTTACAAAACTGCATCAAGAGCCATTAGCTTGATAATATTTGGATTAAAATTTCGGAGCAACTATATTTTGAGGTGGCCAGCCGAAGGAAGAGTTTTCATACAGCCTTTTTCTTACCGATGTGGCTGTCATTAAGGTGCTCTTCATTTAAATTGCAATGTAAAAAGGATACGCACAAGTACTCGTTTCAGTTTTTACTCCTTCCACAAAAATTCAACCAAGATAAGCTCGTACGCCGCAGTGCCTTAAACGCTCACATTCCTGAATCACGAATATCCAGCACAAATACGAAAAAGACCGTCACTCAGCTATACTGTCCACCTGACTTACTTGAAAAAGGAAGATTATACGAGCAAAGCTGAAGATGTGTGCGACCGCAAAAAAGGCCTCGCTGAGCAGGGTGGGATCATCGGATGGCCAGTTTTGCCGACCCGTCAGCTCAAAGCCATACTTTTCCGTCTTCCGCAACACCAGACCGACCAGTCGTAAACCGACCGTGGTGAGGAAGAGAGTGAGCATGATGAAGTCCAGCCAGTTCCACCACTGTCTCACATACGCCTTGAAGCCCTCCTCCCAGATCTGCTTCATCTCACTCCACACGAAACCTGAAAAGCAAACAACATGTCTGCTTTAAACAGTACGCTCTGTATGAAAATACAAGTAAAGTGACACTTGAAAGACTTGTAGAATTTACAAATGATTCTCATTAATACGGAGAGCTGTCTGTATGCCACGGTTTAAACGCTCATTAGGGAAAACATTAAGGATGACTTACAGTAGGTCCTCTAGCACAGAAGATGTCAGGGAACATTCTGAATTCTCAATACGTAAGCAGGCTTGTAATATTGTAAATAGTGCAGCATTGTTTCAAGATATTCTAGTCATGTCAGAATGTGGACATTTGAACAAGCCCTGTTCTGGTTGCTCACGTGAACATAGTCCCTAAAAATGGATACTTACATAGTGCGCATTTACTCGTCAATTTCCACTTTCCTCATAAATTTAAATATAATTTATAGAAAACATACACCTAACTATTCTTTTTTGTACTTACTTTGTAGCAGAATACGCCTTTTTCAAATTTAACACTTGAAGAAATATTATACTATGCTTTCAAACAGTTTCCAATTAGGATATTTTATAAGACCGTTAAGTGTTAATAAATTGAACATCATGCACATAAGGTTCCTTTCAAAATATACTATAAGATTTATACCAGTTGCATAATTTTATGAAAACAGAATTCTTTTCGAGAAGAAGACGACTAAATGGCTGGGACAATATTTTCATTCGCCTGACGTTTCGAAATCCGTCGCGGATTCGTCGTCAGAGATAAAGTCAAAGAGCAGTAGCGGAAACTGGCAATGCATGCACAGGGGTTTGCAGTATTTATAGGACACAGTCATTGCTGTAAAAATTCAGAGACAGTTAACGTAAATTGCCTTCTTGCGCGTGGATATTTTGTTGGAGAGCATACGGGCTCTGACCTGTTGAACTTTCATCACGCGTGGTGGACTAAGGCATGATGATTGCTCGCCCATCTGACCCTGTGGTGTTTGCGTAGGCCTGTACTTACCCCAAGTGGCGATTTGCTTTGGCCAAACTGAGTCTCAGCACCGAATAAGTATTGGGCAAATCGTTGTACTTGTTTATGGATGGAGGAAGCGGACAACCAGCTGGCCTTCCTTGACGTCCTCATCTGTTACAATGATTGTGGTGGCCTAAAGACTAAGGTATTCAGGAAAGCGACAAACGCGATGCAAGAACAGAAATACAACAGCAACCAACCAATCAGCCACAAACGCAGTTGCGTAAACGTGCTCTATCGGCGTGTTGAGACGCACTGCAGTGAACAATAGGATAAAGTTGCCCAGGTAGAATACCTTCGACCGGTGTTCAGAGAAAATGGCTACACACGCAACTTCGTCAACCGGTGCTTGCGCAAATGAGATCGCCGACAAAGTCGCACCGACTCCAACATTTGGTGAGCGATCCCGTACGTCAAAAACGTCTCGGAAGCTGTCGGCCATCTTCTCGGACCACTTGGAGTTGGCGTCGCACACAGGCCGGAGGCAACCCTAAGGCGTCAGATAATGAAAACGAAAGACCCACTGCCACGGCAAGTAACATCTGGAGTCGTCTACAGGATATAGTGCAGTTGCGGGCAAAGCAACTATGTCGAGGAAAGTGGCAGACTTCTCAAGACGCGAATTGCTGAACACGTAGCAGCAGTGCGGCAAAATGATGCCAATTCTCAAGTTGCGGCTTATTTGACGAGACTCGGCCACACATTCGCATTTGATCGGGCCGAAGTTTTCGCAAGAGGTGACAATCGGGTGAGCCACTGATTACTTGAGTCATGGTTCAGGGTCTCCAATCCATCAACACGTACAACGATTTACCCAATCCTTATGCGGTGCTGAGACTCAGTTGGGCAAAAGCAAATCACCACTTGGGGTAAGTACAGGCCTACGCAAACACCACAAGGTCAGATGGGCGAGCAATCATCATGCCTTAGTCCACCACGCGTGATGAAAGTTCAACAGGTCAGAGCCCGTATGCTCTCCAACAAAATATCCACGCACAAGAAGGCAATTGACGTTAATTGTCTCTGAATTTTTACAGCAATGACTGTGTCTTATAAATACTGCAAACCCCTGTGCATGCATTGCCAGTTTCCGCTACTGCTCTTTGACTTTATCTCTGACGACGAATCCGCGACGGATCTCGACACGTCAGGTGAATAAATGTATTGTCCCAGCGATCGTGTCATCTCAATTACTTCACGGAATTCGCATGTTCACTTGTATTGGCAAACTTCTTTTCCTCGTAGGGAAGTGCATTTTTCATTTTCTTAAGACACCATGCATTCCACAGGTTGTTCGACAAACCTTGAATGCAAATGCAACAATCGATAGGTTTCAAAATTATTAGGCATTTTAAAACCTTATTTAATCCTTAAATTTTAAACTGCATAATTTTTTGTTAAACTTTTTACAATAAAGACTATTTTTATGCATGTTTACTAAAATATATATTTTAATTAATAAGGGCACCAAAAATCATTGAAAAATGCATGCTAATTAAGTGATTATTTTTTTATGAAAAACACTTTTTGCAAGCGATCAGGTAGAAGTTGGTTAGTAAGGGGGTACCCCGACTCAAATAAAATATCTGGAGATTATGGTGCTTTATTAGAAACAGTACAACATTATGTAAGTAATCTTGTCAAAAAAATCTACTTGAAAATGTTGGCAGACATTTCTTGAGATAGAGAACTTACTGTAGAGCATGAGAACAGGAACCACTCGCAAGACAGTTGGCTTTGTGCCAAATTCCAGGGCAAATAGAAACAAGTGCATGGTTAGAACTAGGCTTGACGTTAGACGTAAGGCCCAAGGTCAGCGTTAATGTAAGTTCAGAGTGGGGCTTGGATTAAGCTTAAGACTACCCTTCAGGTTTATGTTAGAGCTTGTCTTAGTGTTAGATTACTGAAATATTTAACTCAGCTGCAATTATGCGCAGTGCTACTTTCATTAAATTGGTGGAGCGTTCCCATTTCTGTGTTATGTTTAAGGAGCCAAGTAAATAATCCTTATCGGAATGTGAATAACAAATTTCGAGAAATGTAACGTTGGTTGGAACTATAAAACGCAAAAATATTGCAATGGAAGGCCAGTTGGCGACGAAAGAATGAATATACCGTTTGGTAAAAGTTGAAGTCATAACATTTTTTGCGTACGAAAAGAATTTATTCTTTAAAACGTTGCCTGTTCCCCCTGCTGACAGTGAAGTCTGCTAAAAGCCTGCGTTTTTTCAAATAAAAAATAATCGGAAAACTCAAAAAATTGAAACGCTTGATCAATAAAAAGAAGAATAGTTTAACAAAACGGGCTAAAGTGAAATTTCTTTGGAATAAAGACGTAAGTGCAGGTAAAAATTAAAATCAAGAAGAACTAAGTGAGGCAATTCCAGGATTTTGCGTAAAAGTTACCTTAAAACATGAGCACCTGAGAAAA
>JAYGXS010000004.1:37901022-37930176 GCA_036362985.1 Ligula intestinalis
GTTAACTCTCTTCATCCCGATGAATCCTAAGAGGTAGAGAATTCACAAAACCGAAGACCGTCCATCTGCGTGGAAGAGTTAAGCCAACGGCCCCGGAGTTGGCCACACCCTGTGGCTTTCTGTTGAACCAGACTCACAAAGTAGGTGTACTGAGGTTTTACTAACGTCTTTCTGTTAAGTGCAGAAAGCTGGGAGCTGCACCTGACTTAGTTTGCTCACAGTTCACCTAAGAAAAATCAATTGTTAAGATTCTGCTTCCAACGCGTCCATTTATCAAAGAGCAACGAGCAGACGGTCGTATAGAACGTCAATTCTCCAGCATGTGGTTGGTTGTTACTGTTCCACTTTACTGCCCAATTCCAAGCCAACCAAATATTAGCTTCAGAAGAAGTCTCAAATGCCATATGCGCAATGCCATATGCAAAGCTAACAAATCAGTCTGCAAGAACCACGCGCATCATGGTCACTAATTTCAAAAGATTTCCAATCGTGAAATTTTGCTCCAGAGGTTATGTTGATATTGGCTATCATATAGTCGGCGTCGGTGGAGAGAGGGGCGTGTCGTTCCGTCACGTAGCGGCCGTCCAAACCGGGGCTGCTAGTGCTTCGCATTGCTCATAGGCACTTTTTGTTGTTGGTAGTAGAAAAAGAAAATAATCCTGGGCTTGCGTGAAGCAGACGTGCATGGCGCGCGTAGTTGATCTATATTGCTCTTTCAGTCAATATTTTTGACGCTGTTACGACCCCTGAATGTGGTAGATGCTTCCGGCGCAAATAATATTCCTCTGCGCTCATCCTGCCTTGGGACAATTTGCAGATCTTGTGAAAATGGATATTTGAACTTGCATAATGAACAACGTAGGTGCAATATCTTTACTGGTTTTAGCGTTTTCTACCTTTGCCATCCTGGTATGCCAGTGACCTGTGCAGGTCTAGTCGACTCAGAATGAACTAGACTTCAGAAGGGGGAGGTTATCTTGTATGCCTCCTAACACTTGTCTTACATAAGTGCAGCATTCTCCATGCCACCAAACATACCATGTAATGGGTCAATGCAACCCTGTGGGAACCACAGATCACTGACACCTTACAAAAATATATCAAGATAAATGCTTATCTACACCGTGCTACAGACACGCTTTAAGCTCGTGTCTCTGAGCTTATCATCGAAAGAGGAGTAAGCCAGTTTAACACAGTTGGCGTAACCGACCGCAACTTTGAGGAGCACATTGAAGAGCACTTTGAAGAGCACTTTTTGTCTAGGCGATTCCTTCGACTTCCGTCGCCATTACGAAGAAAAATTACACTTCAACTTGAAACTCATAACACCTTAAACTAAACGATCAACGTTTTTAGTCGGAAAAGCATGTTAAAATTTCTGAAGGAAAAAGCCAGACGAATTTATACAAAAGCTATTATAGTAACACGAAAAATTGCGATTCAAAGGCGATTTGTATTTATGAATTGTAGATCAGGAAAGTTTTGGTTTACTTTCGAGGAGACTTTCTATTTTTCCCTCAACCATAAGAATGACCAGGATAAGATAATCGCGGTAAATGTTTTTACCACCTCCTAAAATGTTCGCGTCTGCAAAACTTGCTGATGTGTTTTTAAAGTTTCTAGCACTTTTATATAAGTGGTTGTGAAGACAAGTATCAAACTGAAAATTTTCTTACAAAATTGCCGTTCGGAACTCAATTCTCAGCACACAGATTAAAAAGGGTGAATTATACTCAACATCAACCATCATCAACCAAAGAACAATTCAATTTTTGCGAATAATGGACGGTTATTTTGCTAAAAAGAACCAATTTGATTGAACAGGAGCTTTAATCACTAATTAACACTGATTTTCAGCCATTTTAGCCATAGTAGGCACGAAATCCGATACCAGCTGTCGCCCAAAAAAATGCCGACTACTAAGCGTGCATGGAACGAAAGTCTCTATTTAAAGAAGCCTTCCGATACGGCCTTCTGAAGCCTGACATTTGCTGCAAAATCTCACAGGAACAAGCATTTTGGGATTAAATATCAGGTTTTTTATGATCCGTGTAACGAAACGACGAGGAAAAACAAAGCCAAGAGGTGGGCCAAGAGTTGAAATGAAATCACCATGAAAACGACTCTGCTAGTTTTATTCCCGCTTCGTCCTTTGAAGCTTAGCTGGCATGGGCTGAAAACCCAAGGCGGACCACCTAGGGAATCTCAAATTTTTTGACTGAAAAACATATAGGAGGAATCTATTTGCTGCGTTTAAAAATCTCTTATCGTACTTTTAACTGGCCGGACTTTCAAATAAACCTGCTAAATGCCGTTTACTTGTGCTTAATCAGGTAAGTATTTAGTCGGAAATGACATTAAACAGAACGTGGGTGTGCCCATGGGTGGTCATAGTAACAGTTTAAGGGCCTTTGCAAACTCAATTTCAGTCAGTTAACTTTCATGGGCTGTGATGCTTAATCTCTCTCAATTATCTTTAGATTATAAATGCAATGACAGTTAAAGGATTCTCGGACCAGAAATATTACGAAATTTAGAGACAAGTTGAGGGATGCTGTAACGTCCTTGCACTATCTATAGTAAGGTACTACTGCCCAACAGTGCCTTCCCTTTTCCATGAAGAAATAAATTAATCGTTTTGAAAGGGATGCCAATTTAAGTATAACGAATATTGCCGTTGTGTTCTTGTATGTTTAGTCACAATAAAGCACCCTTCACATCTCATACCATTTAAACCATAACCAATGTAAGATAAGTCCACATGAGCTGAAATTCTGAAAGAACTGCCTCAAATTATGAAATTTCGTGTCGGTTAAAAGATGTTGCTTAAGAGGTTACACCAAAATATGCTTGAATTACCTGAAGATTATACTGCCTACTAATCGGTTTTACGGCCTCACGTAAGTAGTCCTTTTAAATCGGAAACACGCTTTATAATTTGACTAAATGGAAAATGAACTACGTTAACTACAGCTCGTATCGCGTATACACGAGCATGAACAGGTTGCGCTACCGGGCGCTTGCATCCACCGCCTAACGCCGTAGCTGCCAAGATAATCGCCCATACCGAAAACAAGACAAACCGAGAGTCTACAAAAGTCTGGGTTTCGGATTCGAACTTAGATCTGTCCGGCACATGTATATAGTCACCTTCGGACCTGCAACACTGATCATCGATAGGCTAACGTCCCTATAACCATCTCTTGTTCTGCTACCGTTGTCATTGTTGATGGTCAGCTCCTGCATGAGTTCAAACACTCGAAAACAGGGTTTCTGTGCTTGAGCGGTTTACTTTACATCTGTCCATCTCAGTTCAAGCCAGCCTAGTCGTGGGTGTTGTCAGCTCGTAAAAAAATACAAAATATCAAAAAAGAATTGTGCTTCTTCTGAGTTCCCCTTTAATTTTTTGGCATAAGTATGTCTGCGTAAACCAAGCTAATCCTTATCTTTTGGAGACTTGCCACACTGTGCGGTATGAATAGTTTCTTTGTGACACGCGTAGGTGGGTTGTTTTTTATCTGCAAATCATTTCGTAAAATCCGTGTCAGGTTAATGAGCAAATTGGAAAATGGACTGGTGCATGGAGGAGTCAATGGAGAATAAGACCGACTTTATAGACCTCACCTATGGCAGCACAGAGCATTTCTTATGCTATAAAGCTGGGAAGCCAACTTGACGCCAAAATAAGCAGCCTAGGAGATTGTAAAGTGACCGGGAATTCCGGTTCCTTGATTGAAAAAAATATCTCTAGAGTGACTGACAGGTGGAACGAGATTCAGGCATCCTTAAACACATGACCTACGAAACATGCTCTATTTTATGGAAGCCAGATATAATGCCCAAGGACAGGGTCGTGTTTGGCGCAGATAGACAGACTGCTTACTTTCTTCAACCACCGTTTCCTTAAACTACATCTTGTCATTCCAGCTCACTCTTGCCACTGGCCTCATCACAGTGACAAAGGAGAATATAAAAGTCAGCGATCATTCGTTGAAGCGCAATTCATTTTCCTACACTCGCAGAGCTGTTTTGAACACGATGCACGACGTTGCATACGACCGCGGAGATGTCAATCTCCATTCAGGCTTTCTTGAAAAACACTGCCAAGCCGTTATTTGGAACAGTGCAAATGAAAATGGAAGTATTTTTATGATACGAAAGAAATAGCAGCGAGACCTACTGTTGCATTCGGGGGGTGGTAACTGTAAGTTGTCTCAAATCAAAGCCTAGGTACGCATTCGTAATGGTGCTCAACGTGTCCACGCAAGAGGTAATATTTCTCAAGTATGTTGTGAATTCAGCACTCGTTGAGCTCTTACCAAAATTTATAGTCAGTGTATACCTTACAGAGGGGTTGAGAATTTATTTTTTGACCGAACTAGACAGACTTTGAATCACCATATTACTTTCAATCGAAGGTCTTTACGCCCACCTGTGTTACTATCGCCACCAATGGCGATAAGTTTAGTTAAGTTCCCCATGGCTGACATGTAAAGCATAAGAAATCTACAAAAAACCGCTCAAAATGACAACTTTTAAGGTGAAAATTATGAAATTTTCCATTGATTACTTGATCAAATGTGGCCATTACACAGTGATTACTTTAATATCGAGTAACAGTCCATGCAAGTGCTACTTTTCGGAAGTATTTTTTAGAATTTGCAACGGATTGTCTAGTGGTTTTGAAAAACCTAGCTGGGGTTAACATCTACTTTAATTAGTTAAAAAAGGATACTATTTCTGCTGTAAGTGTAAGGGGTTAAGCAGTGGGCAAATATGTCCAGTAATAATGTAGTTAAGTCTTCAATGTACCTTAAAACATCATGCTATACCTTTGCATTAGAATGCTAACGGTCATTTGAAATCAATTGTTTTAAAAAAGAACGATTTGGGAAAGAGTTTAATGCCTGTACTGCTTCCTCGATACAACTTCGAAATATCACCTAACGTAGCTCTTTCCAAGCCTTTTAAGAAAATTGTAGGCATATGAGGCTTCTTTCCGGATAAACGTATTTATATATTCACTCAGAAATGTGCGAACACTGATCGAATAGGCTTCCGAACTAAACAAAGTTCATGTGGTGGTCAAAGGTCACCAACGGGTGACCGCCTGTGAGCCCGATTCCGGCAAAGTCATAAAAGCAGTAAGTGGGGTATGACAGCATCGGGGGGGGGGATAACTTGATGCATAACTGTTTTGGGCATATTAGGCTTCATCAGCCAAGCATAACCCTGAACACCAGCTGGTCGGACAGCACAAACAAACGCACTTACAGACGGCGCAGTTGGTCCACCACTGGTGTCTACCAGATGAGTCATAAGCACTTCATCGAACCGCAGTTCATCAGCGCCTCGCCACCTGCCATTTGCTGTCACTGCTGATCGGGTGTATATTCACTCAGGAATGTGCGAACACCGATCGAATAGGCTTTCGAAGTAAACAAAGTTCATGTGGTGGTCAGATGTCCCCAACCGGTGACCGCCTGCCAGGCCGATGCCGGCCAAGTCATAAAACCAGTAAGTGGAGTATGACAACATCGGGGGAGTAACTTGATACAGAACTGTTTCGGGCTTATTAACCTTCATCAGACAAGCATAACCCTAAAAACCAGCAGATTGGACAACACAAACAAACGCACTTACAGATGGCGCAGTTGGTTAACCACTGGAAACTATCAGATGGGTCATAAGCACTTCACCGAACCGCAGTTCATCAGCGCCTCGCCACCTGCCATTTGCTGTCACTGCTGATCAGGTATATATTCATTCAGAAATGTGCGAACACCGATCAAGGAGGCTTCCGAAGTAAACAAAGTTCATATATATCTATATATCCTGATCATCTTCCCCAAAGAAGGCGAAGAAAAAAAGAAGGCACTGTCGTGGACCACACTGTAATTGTGCTGACGTTTCGGAAATACACTATTTTCCATCATCAGAGTGGTGGGTTGTGTGTTCCTGCTTGCCAAGCGTTGGAATGCCGCGCAGACCATCTGGTGTTGTAGCGATGGCTGACGCACGAGCGCTGAACTTCGTGCTGTCCGTGGATTGGCTGCGGCACCTCCATTGCGTGTGGCTAGCGCCCATGTGTGTCATCCGTTGCCTGGCCATGTGTCTTTAACGCGTCTAAGTTAACTGGCCCTGTAGTGTGACCACTGCCCGACCTCCCCTCTGATTCAACCATCTGGCAGCAGATAATGAGACCTAAGGACCCGCTTCCGGCAACGGAACAATCAGCAGTGCTCTGCAGCATACCATGCCAAAATTGCAGTGCAAGGTATGTACGTGAAACGGGTAAACGCCTCTGCACAAGACTGCATGAACATTAACTTGCAGTCGATCGCGAGGATCAACTTTCACTGATATGCGGCCACATGGACCGGGAGAAGCATCAGTTCGTTTTCGAAAACGTCAAAGTCATCGGCCGATCCAACGACAAGATGACCAGATCGGTGCTTGAAAGTTGGGCATCCGTGGGCACAATCAACAGAAATATTGATTTAAATCCAGCCTATCAGGCCCTCCGGACAAGACTCCAATCAGCCCCGACGAGGCCACCGGCGCTAGCGAGCGATTTGCAACTTCTTCAACAATGGTCACCGACGCGGCAGGGGAGGAGAACTAATCGCGACCCAAACATGTGAGCTAGGTCCGCACTTTGAATGCCAACCGGTCCAGCCACCCGAGTATGGAAAGAGAGCTGATAGTAGCCGGCCAAGTGCACACGATACGCAAACAGACCTGATGGCGAGAACAACAGACGGACAGGCGATAGGGGATGTACGAGGACGTGCAGAGAGAGCCCTTCGCCGCGCACACGACCGGGATGACTCACCTACCCACCGACGGACACCGGACCCGGAACGAGGGCTGATCCGCGCATCCGGCTCAAAGGGGAGGTCGGGCAGTGGTCAAACTACCGGGCCAGTTAACTTAGACGCTCAACGACACACGTACAGGCAACGCATGACACACACAGGCGCCAGCCCCCCGCAATGGAGGTGCCGCAGCCAATCCACGGACAGCACGAAGTTCAGCACTCGTGCGTCAGCCATCGCTACAACACCAGATGGTCTGCGCGGCATTCCAACTCTCAGCAAGCAGGAATATACAACTCACCACTCTGATGATGGAAAATAGTCTATTTCCGAAACGTAATTTGCCTGATTTCTCGAAAACAGACAAGTTTCCGTCATCGGAGACAAGTGTCATACTGCGACTCACAGTATTTATAGGTAGCTGACAAAAAAACTAATGGGAACTTGTGAATTTTGCGGTAGGGAGGGGTGGTGGTTTGTGGCGGTTAGGGCCCAGAGTGGTTAGTGACAGGTAATAGCCACCTGTTGGGTGTTTTTCTTCGTCCGTTTGCAGCTGCCATCGGTCTAGGTGGCATAGGGGTTTGGGAGGGCTTCTCAATTCGTACAAGTGTCTGCGAGTTACGGAGGTGACGTTGGGGTCCGTCCGTGGTGTTTGTTATTCGTGCGGTAGCAGCTGTTCACCGTATCGAAATCCGTCTCAGCTGCCCACGAAGGTTGGTGTTCTTGTTCAACTGTGTCCAGTATCCTCCCCGATCTCAGCTGTCTTCCGAGGCTAAGACTCTTGTCTGCGTTAACACGTTTGTTTGATTTCACCTTTTTAGGCTAAGTAAATGAACTGGCTGTGATTGGGCCACCCTTTCGGCAGGGCCGGATGTTGGTGAGGATCAGTGTGTGTCCACCGCCGACCAATTCATGTTAGGCCTGTGTTCATGCTTGCGACCTCGTTCTTTGAGCTGTGCTTGGAGGGCTTGGTAAGCTGTGGGGAGCGCCACACAACGGTTGATGGAGTTTATCCCTATGTGCTGGGATTCGATTGTTTCTCTATGCGTTCATTTCCTCAAACGAGAATTTCTGCATTTTAAGAGGGAAACGTGTGTTCTGAGTCTACACAATGTTCTCCCACCAAGGACAGTTGATTCATCGTTCTCCCTGCCCTCATGTGTTTGGCCACTCGGGTCTGCAACCGTTTTCCTGTCTCTCCAAAGAAGTCGGCCATAGAGGAACTTCATTTGATCCGGTAGACGATGTTGGTGATTTCGCCTCGTGGCAGGGATGCCTTATGTCTCATAAGTGCTGTGAGGCGCAGTACGACACTTACCTCCGACGATTGAAACTCGTCTGTTTTTGAAAAGACATGAAAATTACAATTGCAGTTCCCGAGCTCGCACGTGAGCCACCACCCTTTTTGTCCAGACAGACAGTCCTGTGCATGCAGAATGGGCCAAGTCACGCGACCTCGAACGACAGAAACCATGCGAGGAGGCAAAGGCGTTATGCGCATCAAAGAGCGCTGTCATGCTGAGATCACGCCTGGCCAAGCGCAAAGTGCGCGCACAGCCACTCGTGCAGAGCCAATGTGGAGCAATAACAACTGGCCCTTAAATAGGTTGCCACCGCTGAAGGCGGCGACTCTGTTGCTGGAGACGCTGCCGACGATACCAGATTATGTTGCTAATGTTGGCGGAGATGAGCTACCGACGACAGAAGACAACGCCGATGGAGAAGCAGAACTAGTAACAGTAAAGCATTATCTGCAATCCTGTTCTGCCATGTCTTCCCAGCAGGTAAATGTGGGACCAAACCACTGTTGATCCAGCAACTAACTAGGTTATAACACTTTCCAACAAAGTCCATCGCGCTGGAATTACAATTTATTCGGTAGATGATATAAGCTGTTTCATCCCGGGGCAGAAGGGCCTTTGGCCTCATGACTAGATGCGAATCACGAATAGAGGCAAAAGTTCGCACCCAGGTGTTTATCTAGAAGAAGTCGGGGCGTTCACCGGAATCATAACATTATTCATCTGAGCTTTCAGGCTCTTGCGAAAGTCCATCGTCAGAGATAAACGGTCAACGAAAAGCGAGCAACAGCCAAAGAGGACAGGAACCAATCAACTGTTAGAGGGGGGGGGGTTAAGGGGGGAAGAAAAGGAGGGGGGGGGGGGGGGAGTGGGTGAGGGGTAGAGGAGAAGGAGTGGGGGAGAGGGGGGAGACTCATTAATCACCAGTTTCAGTCGTGCGTAGACGCCGACGGAGAGCGATGTAGGCGAGCGCCAACTAAGTGCACCGGTTGACTGACTTGTCCTCCGAGGCTCAGGCTTCAATTAACTCTCGTGCGGTTTCACTGTTAACATGAGCAACTATTCTTGCGGCCACGAAGTTAAATGTTTGGCCCGTTTCATAGGTGTGGGCCGCCACTTGCAACTGCTCGTCCCCCTGTCTGACAGCTAGCTTATGTTCGTACATGCGCGAATCAAGCATCCTTCCTGTCTGTCCGGTATAATTCCGGGGACATTTCAGACATGGTATGCGATACATTACGCCTGGCTGCTCCCTGGGACTTAGTTGGACCTTTATTCTCATGACACGGCTGCGCATGGTGGCCTTGAAGCGGTGCGCAATTTCGACGCTTAGTCCCCCAGCAATGCGCTCTGTCGCTTCCGACACATCCTTGATGTATGGCAGCCCATGCCATATCGTAGGGGTTGGTTTTGGTCTGATCTTCGGAGGGCAGACACGCCGACAATGGTTATTGAAGGCCTTTGGATAGCCATTCCGCATAAATTGGTTATGCAGATATCAGGCCTCCTGTGCTTTGACCTCCGGGTTGCTGCAATGGGTCTGAATTCTTTTAAACAGCGTTCTCACGCAGCTTCGTTTGTGAGCCACCGGATGGTTGCTGTGAAAGTTGAGAAGCTGTGTGGTGTTTGTCGTCTTCCTGTAAACCGTTGTCTTGATCTCGCTGTTGGAAGTTCGCATGATGACAACATTAAGAAAGGGTAGCTGCCGATCCTTTTCTTCTTCCCTCGTGAAATTTATATCTGGAAATATCGAGTTGAGACGATCATGAAAATTCTGCAGCATGTTCCTCTTGACGATGACAAAGGTGTCGTCAACGTAACGGCGCCAAAAAATCGGGGGTTGTTGGGTGAAGGCAGTCTTTTTCGGTTTTTGCAGGAATAATTCCGCGATTAAACCAGAGATTGGGGAGCTCATCGGCGTTCCCTTGATCTGTTCATAAGTCACTCCGGCAAAATTCGAAAAACTTCATAAGGTATTGAATTTTGAGCGGACTCTGTGTTTCAGCATACAGCTCCTCGAGCTTCCTGCGCAAGACGCCTCGCGCCAAACTGGGTGGAATGGATGCACATAATGATGTCAAGTCAAAGGAAACCATAATTCCGCTGCTGGCGTGCCCACCTTCTGAGGACCAGACCAAAACCAACCCCTACGATATGGCATGGGCTGCCATGCATCAAGGATGTGTCGGAAGCGACAGAGCGCATTGCTGCGGGACTAGGCGTCGAAATTGCGCACCGCCCCAAGGCCACCATGCGCAGCCATGTCATGAGAATAAAGGTCCAACTAAGTCCCAGGGAGCAGCCAGGCGTAATGTATCGCAAACCATGTCTGAAATGTCCCCGGAATTATACCGGACAGACAGGATGCTTGATTCGCGCATGTACGAACATAAGCTAGCTGTCAGACAGGGGGACGAGCAGTTGCAAGTGGCGGCCCACACCTATGAAACGGGCCAAACATTTAACTTCGTGGCCGCAAGAATAGTTGCTCATGTTAATAGTGAAACCGCACGAGAGTTAATTGAAGCCTGAGCCTCGGAGGACAAGTCAGTCAACCGGTGCACTGAGTTGGCGCTCGGCTACATCGCTCTCCGTCGGCATCTACGCACGACTGAAACTGGTGATTAATGAGTCTCCCCCCTCTCCCCCACTCCTTCTCCTCTACCCCTCACCCACTCCTCCCCCCCACCCTACTCTTCGTCTCGCCCTATACGCCCCCCCTCTAACAGTTGATTGGTTCCTGTCCTCTTTGGCTGTTGCTCGCTTTTCGTTGACCGTTTATCTCTGACGATGGACTTTCGCAAGAGCCTGAAAGCTCAGATGAATAATGTTATGATTCCGGTGAACGCTCCGACTTCTCCTTAATCCCAATCCCCAGTGGTTTTAGTAGACGGGAGACTACCTTTGAAACGCCGTCAGTGTAAGGGAGTTCACGCAATAATTTTGATGGGTAGTTTGTCGGAATTCGGTATGATTGAGACTGCCCGCCGCGTTTGATAAAGTTTCGAGGATTATCGTTGGCCATGAAGAGGCGCTGGGGGTATTGCATTTCAGATCTCTGGTCATGAGGCTCAATGTAATGTGTTTCTGCCTTTTTGTGGCATGCTGGGTGCTTGCTATAGTAACTCAGGATTTGGCGCGTATTGGTGGCCTTCCTACACCCAATCGTTCTGAGGAACTGGGATGTTCATCCAGTCTTTGTGATTAGGGTGCCATTCAGGCGCGTAATTGAGTGATGCCAAGCTATCGCTTAGTGACCTTAGACATATGAGCTCAGCAACAGACTGAGATCACGCAAGTACGAGCCTCAAGGCACCTCCGGGACAAGTATATGCCCTCATTAGATAAATCGGATGAATACTCCAGTTCCAATATGCTCACTATTACAACCGACAAAGCAACGAGCCCGTGGTGCAATGGAACTGAATATCCAATAAGTGCACTTTTAAAAGAGGTTACCTTATATAAAAAAGTTTTGTTATTAACGTTTGAAATAGCAATATTGGACTTTTATTGCGCATGTTCCTTTCTCGACAATGGGGCTTGGTGTTTTGAGGCATTTCTAAATATTGCCCACGCAGCCACCTTCAAAAGAATTAATATCCAGGAACTCATTGCTTTGGCAAATTCTCTCGGCGTTCAGCTTATTTTAAAGGTTTTTAGGTAAACATTGAGCGGAATCTCGATAGATGGACGAAAATATGAAGTCTTTGAAAACAATCGAAAATATACCGGAATTAAAAGGACGATGTTAAATAAATAGTTATCTGTTAATGGATATGTTTAGAGGCCGAAAGATTCGGGGTCAAGATACGTTATGGCGTACATCATCTCCAAAAGGTAAGGAAGAAGAAGAGGGGGTGGACTCATGGACTAAATTATATTTGAACTGAAGATTCAAGAACCTTCTCGCACCCATCTTCAGAGGTTTGTGGTAGCTACGTCTCGTGGTCTTGAGTTAGCCAGCCTTGTCGTCTACCTCAAATGATATCGGTGTTGGACGTGGGAACTTTGACTTGCGTGTTCGTTGCCGACCACATTTGGTCTCCCGGAGGTCGACTGCTGGTGGGCTTGGTTGACCTTCGTCTCCTCTGCGGTCAGCGTAGTTGTAGGCGAGTCAGTATGCTTGCTGGCCTCCCCCACGTCACCCGGCGGAATGATAACTCATTGCTGTTCACTTATGTTGTTCTTTGTCTGGCGGTTGCGATGTTGAGACAGTGTTTGATGTTGGTCTCGTGACCTCCGACCTCCACTTCTATTTTGCATGGGCGTTTGCTCTCGATCCTGCGTACTCGAATGTCCTACTGGCTCTGGCCGACTTGATCCAAGACTTGTGCGAGAGCTTGGTAGGCAATGTTCAAGTCGATAGCTCTGTTGATTATGCCAGTGAAGTTTCAACTTTCCAACAATAGCCTGGCCATTTTATCATTGGCCCTGCCGATCACGCCCGCTTTCTCAAGGGCGGACAAACCGCCTTTGTCAAATCGCAAAGCGCCATGCACACCTTCAATTTACATGCAGATCAAGTTACTGCCAGCGGCTGTGGAAAGCAAATTCGACTTTATTTTTTCACTTAACACTTCCTTCTCAAAATTAACTTCTCTGCTTATCCTGTTTCTCACCCTCCAAAACCCTACAACCACCGTTTTCGTAGGACAATTGCTCGGACTAGGGGTATATAAAGTGGACTACATAAGCTAATTTTGCCAGCAATCCATTTGTAAAATATTCGGAGACATATAATTCCATATTACCCGGAATGTAATTTATGGCAGTTATCAAACAGCCCCAATTTCGAGTATGTATTCCAACACGTTTTCACGAGAATTGCTAGTATTTTCTTTCGTTTATGCATAGGTTGAGTTACTTTTGACTAAGGCAAACATATTTTCCGTTTATTTTGACCAATGGAAAATCACAGGAGTAATATATTTTGTAAGTTCATGTGCAGATATGACGATCAGTGACTAATGAAATCAATGGAACCGTCAGGCGTAATTGTAAATGTACCATCTTGTCTACACAAAGAGTAATGTCCTTCTATTGCATTAATTTCTAATAATTTTGGGATTTCGATTACGAATGAGTTCAAATCTTTCTTGAAATACTAATAAAGACTTTACTTTTTCCAATGGCTTCAGTTGATTGACCATAAATGATGATTATAGTCTATGTGCTTACCAAAACCTTCAGAATAATAGATATCTTAAAAGGATTTACCTAAATAAAGAGCTTTTAATCATTTTTTTCTTATGCACCTGTGTGTTTATGTCATGGTTTCAGGATCACCCAAACATGTCAACTCATTGCCAAGAAAAATGAACGTTCACAACAGAAGTCGCTAACGAATATGCCTTAGATTGATTGAAAAAATTTTAGAACATGTTACCTCTTAAAAAAGAGTTTAAGTTCTATATTTTGGCGTCGGATGTCTGCGTACTTCATTTTTGGAAGATGAAGCCAAGTTCAGAATGAGAACTTTTGGCCAGTTTTATCATTTCCCTTTAAATTAGCGATACATATTTTGTAATAAAGGAAAAAAGCTAAAGTCTCTATTTAAACCGGAGCAATTTTTAGTATATTTGGTTATTTATAGGCTCAGTTCTACAATCACAAAATCACAACAGAATTGCCATCCTACCAACGGATATTTTGAGCAAAGTGTTTCGCGATTTCCGCTACACTTCACGCAAATGTGTGTTATGTTGAATGTCTTCAACTTCATATTGACTATACATTCGATTGGTTAATTTATCCTAATAGGATCCTCAAGGACATTTCTGGCCTGTGAACCTTCAAATTTACGATGTTGACTTAAGGTGGGGTAGAGCAAATAACAGCCTTACAAGGTAGTTAGTAAAATTGATGGCACAGAACTTGGCAGATAAACAAAATTGAATTTTGTAAACGAATTTCACTTTTTTTCCTAAAAATAATGCGCTATATCATAATTGCACAAATTCCAATTTAGTGAAGCCAAAAAACAAAATAATCTTTTATCTGAACGCAAAATATTAAAATGTTTCCCCTTTTTATCCATATTTTTTTAATAATGCAACAGCAAAAACAATGGTTTTTTTCCGCGGCGTTTAATAGCGTAGAAAGTTCCTTGGATCTCAAAAAACTTTGGATTTGGCCCCACTATACTGTTCTAAACCAAACTCTTTGCTAGTAAACAGCATTTTGCACCTCAATTCAGCTCAATAAACAATATAAACAATCTCAACTCTGTGTGAAAGCACCTGCTCAATCTTTGATCTTCACATTTCACCAAAAATGAAATCTATTGTAGCTATTTTATCGTCTCCGGAACATAGGGATTATCGAGAAAATTTTATTTTGCTTAAAAAACCTTAAGTACTTCATATATTTCTTTTTAAGTATAGAACTCTTCATAAGTACATCTAAGTTTTTGGAAATGAAAGTTATCATCAAACTATTACAGACATACATTTTGCATGCAGCCCTCGCCATACTGTATAGATACAGTACGGCCTCAAATTCGTGCAACATGCACACATTTGCGAAAGATTAATATTCACTCGCTAACTGGCACTGAGGTAGGTTGTAATACTTATAAACCTGTAGCCTTTTCTAAAGTCACTTCAGTCACGATAAGATGCTGGCTGTTTAAAGAGCTTTTTGACCACGTACAAAAGGTTTGTGCAATAAAAATGATTGCTAAAGTAGTATGCATTTTTATGATTGATTCTGACTCTCTAGATTTATTAAAATATATTTTATTAAAAACATGCAGGAAAAGATTCTTTCTGTCCTCCTTTTTTAGGAAATTGCAGCTTCTTTAAAGGTTACCCTAAATAACCTTAACTAAAAGGGTGATTTTCCTAACTAAAACGCTTTCACAGGATTGCATCTACACAAAGGATCAAAATAACGTGAACAAATATATGCATAACCGCCAAATTAACTGTTGTCTTGAATTTTGCATGCAGCACTCGTAACACTGTTTTTATATATCTGGGCCTTTTAGCTAGTACGTGGGCTATTAGTATCGTCAATTACAACATCAATATATACGAAAAATTTAGGTATAATGCATTCCGAGATGAAAAATACAGATAAAAGGCTCGTCGGAAAATGGAGTTTTACTCGTGAATTTTTGAGCTTGTATCACTAGCTCTTCATCAGACGGAATAAAATTGAGGGCTGGGATTAATGAACTATATATACAGTAGTCGCCACAGACGATGCAATTTTCATATCTTTGTATGAGTTTGATCATTACTTGAATACCAATGTGAATGCATTAAGGAAGATTGAGAAAAAATAATGAAATGATTCAGGCATATTAGGTACTTAAAAGAACTATAGGAATTACTTAGTGTTCGTAAAGAAAAATAAAATTTTCTCGATAATCCTGTGATTTTGGAGACGTAAACAAGAGCTATAAATTCCAACGATAAATATAGATATTGTGTTAACTTGAATACTTAAAGCAACCTCTTTCTATGCATAGAAAGAAATTTTCTTTAGTCAAGACATTCTGTTAACTTTAATCGTACTGGATAAGTATTTATTGAATGTCGTCAAAAAGTGTGTCATAATTTTCCTTGTTTTTGCTGTTTTCTTTGAAAAATTTATAAATTCTACATTTGTTCGACGTTTTACAACAAAATTTTTTGAATAAGATAGATATTAAGAGCATTTACCAAAATAAAGTGTTTCTCGATATTAGTTTTAATGAAAATGGCAAAGTTTTTGATAAACAGAAATACCTCAAAAACAGCAAAACACATTGTCGAGGTTAAATATTGTCCGCACTGGAGTTGTGAAACTACTATTCCTAAGATTAACAAAAAAATTTCCATAAAAGGTTACCTCTTAGAAAGTGCTTTGATAAGATATTCGGCTGACGAATTTCTGTTAATCTTAAGTTTTTCCAAAGAAATGTCACAATGAAATTTGATCTTTTGAGAATTTCTTTACGGTTCCTGAAGGTACGCGATTCAATTTGACTGGAGATGAAAGAACTTTCTTTTCTCTTTATAATGGATTACCTTCCACATGAGTAAATTAATTCCAATGTCAGTTATTGACTGGGGAATTAGAAAAACTAGCCGTATACATTGCCATTTTTTGCAGTACTCATTATTCGTTCGTCTGTTCCGTTTCTAAATAAAGCAAAAGGGGAACGTTAACTATACAAAAAATATATTTTTTTCGCGACTTATATTCAATAATGCCTTCTTTGTCTTAAATTCAAGAGAAAAAGTTAGACATTTATTTTTTATTGAAGGACATTCGAGGTTCATTGGTGCATTCAAACAAATACTCTTCTGTTACTGCATTTTGTGCAATAAGACTTTACAGAATAGCTAAACATAATTTTTAAAATACAAATCTTCAATTTTACTGCAAAAATTGATCCTTTTACTTAATTTTACTTCAATTTGAAGAATTTGGATAAAATTTTCCAGTTCTGGAAGGGATATTTTCTATGCCTATTTTATTTATTTTGGAGTCCCTTCTTAGTATTTTAAATATTAAAGTGTAGTTTCGTTCTCTCTTACGTAATAGCATAGGAAATTCCTTCCGTATGATGCTAATCCCAAGTTTCCCAAAACTTATGGCCAGTTCTCTCTATAAGCCTAAGTAAAATGACGAATTAACTAAGTAAAAGGCTTTCACAGTATTCAATAAGCTAAATGAATCAAAATAGTGTTACTAAAAATATGCTAAATCACCAGGTCAAATTTCATTATTAACGTTGCATGGACCTCGGCGACTACTGCATATATGTATATTTCTAATTGAAGCGAAGATGCGCGTCCCCAGACATAAATGAGAAGATAAGGCGACATCGGGAACCCGAGAATAACTTCTAAACTCAAACCAACGCTGAACTGTACGAGTGCGGTGAAGTCGTCAGATCTATGTTACAGCTGATTAGGCGAGCCTTTATGGGGTTTGAAAAATACAGCTTTTTCAAAATCTTTTGAAGCTTCATTCGGCCGCACCTGGAGTTCGCTATACAGGCAAGGAGACCATGGACTGTCAAAGACTGTACTGTCTTAGAAAAGGTCTAGAGACAAGCCGCAAAGATGGTCAAAGGTCTAGGAACATTGCCCTATGAAAGCAGACTGTCCATTCTCGACATAGTTCCCCTTTCCTACAACCAACTCCGAGTGAACCTCATACTAACTTTCCGTATTATAAATAACTTGGATTGTTGTTTCGTTCCTGGTGATTTCTTTGTCTAGGCTTACACGCCAACTGTGCACGGGCATCCCCTTAAACTACGCCCTGGCAAAACAAGAATCGACGGACGAAAATTTTTCTTTACCAGCAGAGTAGTTTCAGCATGGAACGCTATTCCAGAAGAGGCTGTCCTCTCCACTTGTGTTAATTCATTTAAGAGTAAACTGGACATATATCAAGCAAAAACGCAATTAAGGTGAAAACTACTCCATCACTTTACAATTAATCACATTGCTTATCACATACACTGCATCAAATTATACTACTCGCGATTTGAAAGAAGGCTTATATTTTTCTGTCATATTTTGTGAAGATTTGACTCTGATGTCCTCCCGGAACATGTCACTGACGTAAATTTTAAATATTTTTTTCTATTAAATTATTTTCTATCATCTTGTGACCAACAGGGAGTTCACAGGCATTCGCATTACTTTCGCTCAATAAACTGCTACTGATACCTCAAACCAACAACGGCGCCTTCTTGCTTTGTTGATTAGGAGTTGTGAGTTGGCCTGTCTTTTTGGTCTGTAGTTAGAGTTCAGAAATGATGTGTCTGAAGACTACAGGTTTCAGCTGCAGTTGCAAAAATGGTGACGCTCACATCGAAATTAATTCCGCCAGCTTCAACATCACCCTAATTTCTATTGAAGACACCTTGGTTAGCGTGGGTGGTGAGCAACTTCATACACACGGATTCCCTCTGCTTGACAGGAGCGTTGGAAATCAGCTTCCCGCTGAACTGCAACGTGAGCTTTGCTACAATTTTACCTAGCTGGCAGCATCCGTTGCTCTGAACAAACCAAGGTTAATGGTCGACCAACACTATTCTTGACAGTGTCCCTAGCTGCAGTAATGGCGATCACGTTTTCCTTTTTCAATGCCCCTAGTAAAACTGGCAAACCTTTCGTCGTCGAATTGCTCCTTGCCAAACTGCGCAAAGACGGAACGATTGTTTTAGTTGTTGTATCGGCTGCTATTTCAGCAACGTTGCTTCCTGACGGCAGAACTGCTCACAATACCTTCAACCTTCCTCTTAGGTTAGCCGACGATGGAACCCCTACATGCCAGATAAGCAGAAGCAGTGGTTCAGCTGAATTCCTGAAGCGATACTCAGCAATAATTTGCGACGAGTGCACAATGGCAACCAGAAATGAACTGGAAGTGCTGGACAGAACTCTGCGTGATATCACAGAAAAGACCACTCCGTTTGGTGTCATCACAATGGTTTTGTCTGGCAATTTTCGTCCGACCCTACCTGTTTTTAAAGGGGTTTCAGAGGTGATCAGGTAAAGTACTGCCTGAAATAGTCACCACTATGTTCTACGGTTAAGCCATTGTAACTCACAACCAAAATGAAAGTTCACCTCAATGCTGACCATGAGTCCGGCGAGTTCTCCACTAATACCTTGAAGATTGGTGAAGGTACAATCGAAACCGATGCAATCGAACGCATCCTTCTTTCTTATGTTGCAAATTTGGTGAGCAATGCCGGAAAACTAAGATAAATGGTTTTTCCTAACCTCCAAACCAATCTATCCGACGCGAAGTGGCTCTACGAACGTAGAATTCTGGCTCCCAACAAACAAATTCATCAATGTCATTAACGAGAGCCTAATCCACCTTCTGCCAAATGTGGAAAAGTCTGTACAAATCCTACGATAAAACAGTTGATCCCACAGATTGCGTTAATTGCCCAATCGAATTCTAGAACAGTTTGGAAATATCTGGCTTCCTTTCCCATAAACTAATTCTGAAATTTGGCACGCCGATTATGCTCATGAGAAATCTGGACGCACTACCGATATGCAATGACACTAGGCTGACTGTCCAGCGTCTGATAAGCTATCTGATAAAGGCCAGCATTATTACCGGTTGTGCGAAAGAGGAATTTGTTTACATTTCCCGCATTCCTATCATCCCGTTCGACACCACCTTCTATTTCCGGTGACTGCAGTTTCCCATGAAGGTTTGCTTCGCTGTGTCCATCTACAAGTCCCGAGGTCAAACCTTCAAGGCGGTTGGACTTCACCTTGAAGAATCGTGCTTTTCCTTCGGCCACCTCTACGTTGCCATACCTCGAGTTGGTTCAAAACGGAATTTTTGCGTCTTGGCAACTAACGGGATTACGAAGAATGTTGTTTACCATGAAGTATTGGTCTGATGGTTGTATCTTCCACTTCCTTACGGTTCCTATTAATACCCCACTTATGATCGTCCCTCCTGTAATACCTTTTTCCTTCATAAGGGACAACAATGGGTAAGGAACCCAAGGCAAAGCCGAGCTTTCGCGCTAGGTTTGAATGCTTTTAATAAATGGAATTGTTCATTTTACACAAATTGCGGCACTTTCTATAGTTCTGATTTTCGTAAGAAAACTGGTATTTATCACTAACCAAATAATACTCTATTTGCTTTTTTGCATTTTCATTTACCTGTTCGTCAATCGTCCGTAGCTCTATGTTTTAATGGATGCCTTTTATTGGCTTTTGAATGCTTATAAATTTATAAATTGTTTCACTTAAGGTTCCTTGGATGAAAATATGCGTAATGAGGTCTAAGCCTTCGATTGAGCTTGGTATTTGCGGCCTTCAAATTCGAACCATTAAAGGAAGACTTTAGGATTTTCAGAACATTCTTAAATCAAAGTGGCATTTTCTGAAAATTTGAGGTAGCTTCATTTGGTCTAGACAATGATTTGATCTACTTATGTCAGATCCATTCATAGGATTGGATCTGACGTTAACACCTTCTCTGTAGAGGTCAGTGTAGTTTGCATCAGGTATACTGCAGACATTGCCCCCTTTCAAACGCTTAAATGTGTTTTTTCCGGCATTTAGTGCGGTGTCGATGGACGTGCAATCGGAACCCCGAGTATGCCATTTTGCAGCAAGGTTCGAAAGACCACTATCCTTCTTCCCGAGTGCTGCCGGCCATACAAACCTGAAAATATTTTAATCAACTCAAGTCAAATTCTTCTTTAAGGCTGATAGAGGGGTATAACTCTCCGCCAATGGGTCCTACACGTGCGACCTACGTACTGATTTCTAAAAACAATCAAAGTTCAATTTAACCGAACAGTAAGGGCAGCAAGTAAGGTTTAATTATCCGAAGCTTGCCGGTATTTTTCGAAATAAAACAGAATATAGCTAATAGCCGATGCTAAGTACGTAAGTCTAAGAAAACCTATTCCGCGTCCACGTAGTAATTTCGGAAGAAGTTCAAAGTCTTAACATAAGATTTCGTCAAAAAATAAGGCCAGATAATTTCAAGTGGTGAAGCGAGCATTAGCATTGAACGGTAGCTGGGTGTAAAAGACCACTGTTTAAGTTTTAAGTCAATCGTTTTGTTTTTCCCTTCTTTAAAATAACGATCCACGTGCTAGAAATATTATTGAAATAAAAAATGATTAATATTGTTGTTCGCCAATCAGTGATAGGTTAAACATTAAAGTGGTCTAAAAGCTCTGGATGGAAGTTAGTTTTAACGTCATTAGCTTCCCCTTGAACATTGGTAAACGTGGATTGAATTAGGGCGTGTAGTTGCAACGGATTCACTAAGTCTAACTGTTTGTATGATAGTTTGCAAATAAAACGGAGACTGGTTTGATTAGTTTGGGAATATTTTCCTTTATCTACCAGAAACATACCAATCGCCCAGTCTGAGTGCAGTTGGCTATCTAACGATCGCTGGCTTCGGCTGCTCTGCAACCTAACCAATGGTAATTTAGTCTGGTGAGTAGCAAAGCTAGGAAGAAGGGCCAGACATATCACGTTTCGTTTTGGCCTTTAAAAAAATAGTTCATATCTTTTGTGGAGCTTAATCTGCTTTTCTTCTGGGAGTCAAAGCTACTCCATTTTGCCTGCGCAAACTGAAATCCAATGAAACGTACCCGCAACCTTCTCCCCACGTTACTTAATTTTACAATTTTGTGCACTTTAGCGCGAAGATAGAAGAATAAAGGGTGAGAAATTGGAGTGAACGCACAACTACATCAGAAATTATAAACCTAGCAGTTACATGGAAGTTTTTAACAATAAAAACCGCCACTTCCATTTCATTTTTTGGCATCGGTAGAATTTAAAATAGAAACGAAGATTGGAAATATAAAAAAATATTTAAAGAATCCGCGATTAAGTAGGTGTATTAAAACTGCCACCGAATTTGTGAAATCAAGGATGGGTCCATTTCGACTTGCGATAGTAAGGTTAATTTAACTGTAGCTAGAATTGAATGTTTGAGCGGGCACATTTTGTTGAACTGTAAGCTGATCAAATGAAGATCGCTTTCAATAGGCAAAGCTACTTTATGGACAAAATATTGGATAACAATGATTATCTTAGTAGACAAGGAAATCGGTGGTGCGGTAAGGCAGACTCTCTATGAGATATAGTACTTTAAGCATATTTAGGAATATACAGTTCAGGTGCAATTAGCGTCAAAATTATTTCATCGTAGTCCAATTCAGTCGAGTCGTTCCACAAAAAATCTCAGTATGAGCCCGACGGCAGTCCGTAGAAAACACCCTCTATAATTGTTTTCTGGATTTAAAAGTGCTTATTTAAGTTTCACAAAACTAGGCAGCAGTAGATAGTCCACTTCTCTCTATCTCAAATATCTTGATGAACGTCTTTATCTAGGCCAACTTCTGAATATCAAATAGTTTGTCATTCAAATAAAAAGTATTTGAAATATGATTCCACGAAAACGACTGCCGACAAAACAGCTCTCAGGTGTTCTCAGATATTTGCAGCCTGATTCGTATAAGGCTGTGGATTTATATGTAAAATCCAGGAACAGTAACTCACCCGCAACCCACCACAAAATCAGGAGCTCAATACGATTTGGATCGGGACCGCGTGTCTTTTGTCGCTGTTCCAACGCCTTAATGCTCTGACCATCGGTGGAGGCGATAAGCAGCAGCACCAGAAACATTGCGATGGAGGCACTGTGGTTGACAAACTTGATCATGGGACTTCGGAGAAAGCGACCCACGCTGCCGTGAGGATGAATGAGGTAAATGACTGCCAGCAGGGGTAGAGCCATCACGATGGCAATGCAGAAGAGGAGTTTGACGATAGGGTGGTGCTTTCGCCAGCCGGGAAGTTGGTCATACCACAGGCTTGTCAGGATGTGTTGGCAGTGCGGGTGTGACACAAACTAGAGTGCGGGCGGTGGAACAGGGAAATAAAATTACAGTGTTAGAAAAGAAGACAGAAAAGACAGCCGAAAATGGGGTCAGTAGTAGTCAGCCCACCATCCAGGAAGGCTTTGCCATTTATTTGTTTTGGGCGCCTGAGTGGAACTATCTGGTTCTTTATTGTTGGGTTGTTGTTGTTTCAGGCATCAGCGTAACCACTGTTAACGTGCCATGTGCAAGCGCAGGTTTGGGTTTCTGTTTGAATGAATGGCAGAATAAGCCCGAGACAGAGCTGTATCCATATATCCACACTCCTTCGGTTATAAATTAGCTGACGTCCACCTGCTACTACTTTGACTGTTCACGACCTTTGGCATCCCTACAGAGATAAGTTGCCTCGGCAAGTCAATAGATCGGTGTGCGCTCACTTTTGATTTATTTCTCGTCATCTTTAACCCACAACGCACCAATCACAAAGAAAAAAAGTTCCCGGCACTGAAGCTGACGTCTCTAAGTTGGGTTGCATTACGGCGCTCAGCAGCACCCAGACACGGACCACAGCTGCACACGCCGAAGCACACACACTGATGGCCCAGCCGAATGCTTGCCTTTCTCTATAGACAAGCATGTTAACTCGGTCCCCTTTCGCTCCGGGGAAAGGGACTGGCATTTAAGACACATACACAGACACATAAATATGCAAGGCAGCCCAGGTCTCTGTACCGAGGCACCGGATCGCTTACGTTATAACCTATTTGTCATATAGAATTCACACTACTTATTGTCCTACTCGATTGTAGAATGGATATTTCCGTGGTTATTCCGTGGTAGTTGATTGTCTTCGACGAAAATAATCATCGAAATCAAGGGTCTGACCCTTAATAGTCATTTCCCGTCCACCAACCTCCATCTCATGCACATAATAATTTCCGCGATTATTTCCTTGATTATTATCTGGAGGTCATATACTATAAACCGCATAGAGAACGTTGTGGGCCGAATGACGAGACGAACACCTCGTTGCTGTATCATGCAGTAGCAAAACCATCGGCAAAACACGTGCCTGGGCTTTTACTAGAGTCTTTGACGAACAACGTTATAACATCTTTGTCATACATATATATATATATATATATATATATATATATATAAATTCACTCAGAAATGTGTGAACACCGATCGAATAGGCTTCCAAACTAAACAAAGTTCATGTGGTAGTCAGAGGTTACCAACGGGTGACCGCCTGCCAGGCCGATGCCGGCCAATTCATAATAGCAAGAGTGGATCCGACAAAGCAAAGGGACACCGGAATGGCCATTTTTTGGCTTATTAGCCGTCATCAGGCAGTCATACCCAATCTGGAGGGTTGCACCCCCGAGATTTGAACCCGAGACCTTCGGAAATTGTGTTCAAGGCACTGCCTCTAGTCCGCGGGTTCCCTGCTTTGCCGGTTTTGATCGGGAATATGATGAATTAATGTAGGTGTTTCAACCGATCTAGTCAAGGAACAATTAGATTCCGCTCTACCAAGGAGCTCGCAACGCAAACCCTCAAGACCTTCACATAGTGGAAAATGTGATATGATGAAGTAGTGGATTCGACAAAGCAAACGGAGACCGGAATGGCCATTTCTGGCTTATTAGCCGTCATCAGCCAGTAATACCCAATCTCTAGGTTTGGCATATGCGCGAAGGTTCGAGGAACAGTGATCATATCGTGTGTATCATCTCCCGAAGTAAAAGAAGAAGAGGGGGCAATTTCAATGACTGAAGTACATTTTGACTGACGTTTCAAAAGCACACTCGCCTCAATCGTCAGAAAGCCGTGCTTACTCCTGCGTTGCCTTCCGTGGATTCGTCTGGACGCCACCTGTGTGTTATATTCATGCTCACTACATGTGCGTTTGTCTGCTTGGCGGCCGTTGGTTGGCTTCGACGTTTTTTTGACGACCAATGGCGGGTCCGCTTCCGCGTTGTTTCCTGTGCCTTTTACGTCGTTGCAGTGGTGTCAACTTCTTCGCTGGCTTTCCCCTCGCCGGGTGGTCGATCGATCGGCCGTTGGTTTTTGATTGCAGCCCTGTCATATTCATGTGCGCCTCCGTTAAAAGGCCTGCTGTGCCGGTCATTTGCCTGCGGATCGCTGCCGCCTTCTTTCTTCATGTGTCTCAGCTGTTGGCCCTGCGTGACTTTTTGGTCTCGTTCTGAGCGGATGTGAGGCTGTTACGGAGCCATGGGTAGACGGGATTTAAATCGATGGCTCGGTTTAGTTAACCCGTTGAGGACCAACTTTCAAGGAATTGTCTGGCCATGTTTTCACTGGATCTGCCAATCACTCTTGCTTCTTCAAATGCGAAGTTGTGGTTTAGCTGCTGGACGTGATTTTAGACCAACAACAGCTGGCATTTGCGGTTGATTACAAGTATATGTTCGTGAAATCTTATCCACATACCTAGCATTGAAATTTTTACATGTTATGCTGTAGATTACTGCTGATTGTTTGGTCACTGGCAGCGGGTCTTTGAGCTTCCATCCCATCCAGAAAGGTTTCAGAAGTCGCACTGTCGCCTCGGAAACTGTTTGTACAAAGGGGATTGCGAGCTAGAATTTTGGCTTTTTTCAGTCGACCGTTTAAAATGAAGCCTTCTGAGTCACGTGCGGATGAAGGACTTTGGAGGGCATGCAAATAAGTCATATTCATTCTGTCATCGGTACAATGTGTTTGAACACATCGAAAGAGTGTTCTGGCACAGCTGTGTTTGTGGCCAACAGGATGGTTGCTTCAGTGAGTGTGATTTTGAAGCAACGATCAAAATATACTTCGGTCAACGAAATCGCCCTCTTCTTCTTCTTAATCTTAAGGAGAGAATGCACAAGATATATATGTATATAAATATATTATAGCAATATATATGTTTAAACCGATTCGAGAGGAGACCTTACTGGCTGTGGGGTAAACCTGCCCATTAATTACTGAAAGTCAGAGCATTTCACAATTTTTTAAGAAGATTATTCCTTTCATATGAATTCTCTTCCAAGTGACTATCTACTATTATAAGCAATAGTCATTTCTAGAAAAAAATATAGTGTACAAAAAGGCATTATATATCGATAAGCGTAAAGATTCAATTTCCTAATACCATAGAGCCTTTATCATCTTCCGCAGAATTTGCGGATGAAACAAGGTCAAGTTTATAGACTGAAGTTATTTATAAATACAGCTTGTCGTTAAAAACTCCAAATTCAATCTGACTGGGCCTTCGCCGAGTACTTGCGTTTTTTATTCGGTCATGTGGAAGTGGAAGAATGAACAAGTTCATAGCTAAACACACTGCGAGGAATCAAGGCCTGTTAATCTTTAAGCAGGCTGACTGTTTTTATTAACCTTCGCGGAATCCTTAAACACATTCAACTAACAGATATACAGTAGATTACATATCTGATGAAAGGGTGGGGAATGGGGAAGCTAACAAACATTTGAGGCTAATTATTTAGGACGTTGGGTTGACTTGAGGCGCAAAATGCTGTTTAATAGAATTAAATTGCGTTAAGATGCGTCAACTGGGAGAAAAAAGAGGCAGAAATGGGCAAAATCCAAAATTTTTTGATATCTGAGAAATTTCCTATGCTATTAGACGCTGCGTAAAAGAACATTTTTTTCGCACATATTGCACTATAAAAGACCATTCATAAAGAGCGGGCAATTTTAAACATATCTGTTCACAAAACGGAAATTTTTTTTATGTGGTCATGAAATTGAGGTTGGTGTTATTGTGAGATACCACATTATTTTTGTAAAAAGAAGCGCAAAATGAGTTTAAAAATTCCATTTTTAAAAGCTGCTAAGTTTTTTGCAGTAAATTCCATAATAAAATTTTAATTTTGTTACTTGCTGCACCCCAAGTAAAAAAATGTATATTGTATATTTGACGGGTTGCAGTTAAAGAATGCGTACGAGGACTTTAGAAGTCTACAATAAATAAATCGTTTTCACAGTCCATATGAAGTTCAAGCCAGTACACATAACACACATGTGATTGAGATGTCACGGGAAATCGTGAAACAGTTTTCTCAGAAATCACCGTTCATATTATCGACAATCTGCTCTGAATTAGTTATCGTAGAACTGAGTCCAGAAGTTACCAAATATACTGAAAACTGCTCCAATTTAAATAGAAACATAAACTCTTCCATTTGCAATCGAAAATACATCGCTTATTTTAAGGGAAATGAAAAAAATAGTCAAAATTTCTCATTCTGATCTTGGCTTAATCTTCAAAAAAATCAATAATGGAGATATCCACCGCCAAAATATATAGCTAAAACTCTTTTTCAAGAGGTAACTTGTTATAAAAATGTTTAAATCATTCTTAGGCATATTCGTTAGCGACTTTTGTTGTGGACGTTCATTTTTCTCGGCAATGAGTTGACATGGTTTGGTGATTCTAAAACCATGATAAATACAGACAGCTGCATAAGAAAAATGCTTTAAAGCTCGTTATTTAGGTGAATTATTTCAAAATATATATTATTGTGAAGATTATGTTAAGTTCGTGGAAAAAAATCATTATTTAAGGTAAATCGACTAAAGGCAGTGAAAATCGTAGTCTTATTAGTCAATGACCGGCATGTTTGCACGTGAGGTTAAACACTATGTATTACTCCCATGATCCCCCAATGGGACACATCAAGCAAAAACTTAGTTGCCTTAGTCCAACGTAACTCAAGCGATGCATAAACGAAAGAAACAGCTATCAGTTCTTGTGAAAACGTGCTGGAATACCTACTCGAAATTTGGGCTGTTCGGAAACGGCCATATATTACGTTGCACGTAACATAGAAGCCTATTTATCCGAAAACTTTACAAAAGGATTATTTTCCAACGTAATTTAACTTGTGCTGCTTTATTAATTTGTTGGTTTGCATAAACGGGCTTCCTCTACATGTAAATCTTAAGTTTACAAAGCAATTTCGAAATAACTTGTCAAGAAAAGGTTTGATGGTCAGCCTGTACGCTATTGCTTGGGTCAGAAAAATTGCCACTGATGTTATAATAGTCATCTTATTTGACAAACAGAATATATATCCTTCTGAGGATAATTTCAATCCCAAAATTTAAAATCTCCACTTAAAAAGTCTTCTAATAGTGCTTATTTCTGTAGCTCTTGAACTGTGTGCTTTTTTGAATAAAAGGGGCGCAGATAGTTGGCGAGAAGCTGAGTTTTTTATTTTGTTATCACTAGTGTTGACTGGATCCATAAAAGGTTTTGAGTCATCCAATTTTATCTTACCTTCAATTTACCTAGGTCAGTCACGTCGCCTCTATGTAAAAACAAGATTAGAAAGTTTCAATCGTTTTGCTTTAATTTGCTTTTTAAGTTTTCTTATGAATGTTTTCCCTAGGAGGACTTTTGCAAGGCTGAAGTGTAAAAATTCCGAATCTCCATGCAGATAAATATATTAAACTTATCAAACGGAGCTAAATACCCAACTTTGGGAATATCTGAGGCAAAAGGCAAACAATTCTAGGGAAGTTAATTAAAAATCATCCCAAGAATTCAAGTAACTGCCCTTATGTATGTTGTTATTTTGAAGAAGAAAAACCAGCCCCTTTAAAGAGTTTTTTTCACCGTAGACAAACAAAAAATATGTTCGCTTACTTTCAGTTGAATGTTCTAATAAGATTCATTAAATTATAATCTGCTTTGATTTGCTGCTAAATGTGGAACTTACGCCGTAAACCACCCACTGGTAGGCTAGATTATAAGTCTACACGGTCACACATACAGTATCGTGAGTGTTGCATGCAAAAGTCACGAAGAAATTCACATTGGTAGTTAAGCATATATGTGGTCATGCTGTTTTGATCCTCCGAGTAGGCTTTATCATGAAAAAGACTTCTTATTAGGAAAATTGCCCTTTAAGTTCAGTTTATTCAGGGTAATGTTCATTAAGTCTGGCGAAACTGGGCATAGTCTCATCTAAAAGGAATTTCCTATGTTTTTTAGTACGACAAAACCAAAGGTCAAAGGGTTTAATTGTGCCAAATGTTTAGCGGAACAATCCATGATTGTGTTCTCTTAACCTCCCAAAATGCCATTAAGTCCTAAAGACTTTTGCTGGATGCCTTACGGTGCATCTGTATTCTTTGCCTTTCGATGGAAAAAAAGGACCAAAGTCTTCATGCAAAGAGTGGTAGGAGCCTTGCGGTCAGTACAGCGTTTCGTTATGGTGGTTATTACTAGGTCAAGTACACTGGTTTCGACTACTCACTTTGCAGATGAAGGAAGTGAACTTCATCCGAAAGTAGTGCTCGGCGTCATATAGTGCTAAAATGTGAGCAGCCGACGCACATAATTATATGCCGTCAAATGTCTTTGATATGACTGCCTTAAACTGGAAACGTTGGCATCTAAAGTCTACCAATCATTGCCAAATGACGCTAAATTCAACTGAAGGTAAGAAATTCGAATGATATAAATATCTAGTACAAAGCACTGAATGGCTTCATTAGAAAAGCCGCCAACAGACCACCCCTTGCAATAAACCTTTTCCTACTGTCATTTTTTGGTCAATAAAACTACCTTCTTTAGTAATCTACAAATTAATAGGTTTTCGCATAATAATTTTGCTGAAAAACGCTCTGTATATAAGGTAAAGTACAAATTGCCTGCTATGCCAAA
>JAYGXS010000004.1:37933996-37956044 GCA_036362985.1 Ligula intestinalis
ACGTTGTGTGGGTGCTCCTCACCACTGAGCGGAACATGGCGTGGGCGACATGAATGCGGGTGCGAACCAACGGGGGCGGCTTCACTTCGGATGTGGCCCAGGTGTTCTGTTTTCTCCGCCATCGATCGTGATGGCATGGGCGGTCCGGCCACCGTAACAATGACAAACTTAGGGGTTTTTTGTGGGGCACCCTGTAGAAAGTAGCCAGAGAAATATTTATATATTGCATATAAGGTGTAGGGCCACGTCTAGTACGAGTATCTTGATAACAGGTTTTTACCAAGGGAGGTTATAGAAAAGGAACGTGCGATGTGGTTGGAATTAGGGAACAAGCCAGGATATTATACTTCATTTGTAAAGAAACTTCCCTGCCTCATGAAATGTTGACCGAAATTCTGCAGTATGTCTGCGATTCAAACAGATTACTTGAGTAAAGTTGTAATATCGTGCTTCAGTAACAGGATACCGGTTTTATTTAAAGTTTTTCTTTTTGATCGCCTGCAAAAAACATAGATGGTAAAAAAACATACTTACTTAGCAATAATTTGAAAGCCACCCTTATAAATTGACTTCAAGCAATCGGACCGTATCAAAAATGGTCTATTTTTATAGTGGTGCATGGGGACGAGTGCATATGTTCACAAACTATTGCAAAAACGTTTACTTTGCCTTTGAAATTGCTACAGATGGAAAGAAGTAATTTGCGTACTTTGGTTATATCTTTATGAAGGAGTAATAAGTTGTTTTTTAGTATTCTTTAATCATTATTTGGTAAGCAGTTCCTGGTGAAGAAGAGTGACTGACATGGTATAAAATTGCCGTACTGCAGACCTCGTTCATACAGGTATTTCGCACTGCCAGCAAAATGAAGTTTATGATAAATCAGCCCGCATGCATCTGTCGTAAGCAGCAGGAAGCTGTGTGTGAAAAAAGCAGTATAGGCATTACGCAGATAAGGTGGAGTTAAAAACGACAAACAGGACTGGAAAAAACATTTCTGACTTATTTGCTCTCGCCTGTCATTCTAATCTACCTTCTTGGGGAATCCGAGGTTTCCGTCAGGTTCGTGTGATTCTTGAGATTCAGGATGTTGAAATATCTAACCAACGAATAAGCGAATCCCTGGAATAAATTGAGAAGAAGAAGATGCGATCGCTGGGACAAGAACTTTATTCACCTGTCAAGACCAAATGACCTACTGCTGCGGCAAGAAATATCTGGAGTCGTCTATTCGATCTGGTGCAGTTGTGAAAAAAATGGATGACAATTCAAGGCATAAAGAGCCGAAAACGCGGCAGTAGTGCAGAAACGTCATTTCTCAATTTGCGGCGCATTCGACGAGACACGGCCACACATTTAAACTTAATGATGCTGCTATTCTCGCGAGAAGTGAAAGTCGTGTGAGTCGCCTATTGATTGGGTCATGCCTCTCGGGCCCCCAGTCCATAAAAAAAAATACAACGACCTGCTCGAAACATATTTGTTGCTGAGGTTCAATTTGGCCAAAGCTGATCGCAACTCGGGAAACGCACAAGCCAGTGCGTCGTCTAACGCCAGCGACTGAGAGCCGAAGGGCCGAGCAATCATCACGCCCAAGGCCACCACGTGAGATGAAAATTCTGCAGGTCACGACCTACGCGCCGGCCATCAAGCAATTAACACGCAAGCAGACAATTAAACTTCTTCTTCCAGCGCTCGAATCTTCCACTTTTGAGCAATTATTCTCTGTAGGGAAATCGTTAGTTGTCATCAGTATGCAGTATCATAGTGTTTGTATCCTATGACTATTACAATTCCCTGTACATTTATTATCCGTTTCTGCTAATGCCTATGATGAAGAATCCGCGGCAGGCTCCGAACCGGCAGGCAAAAAAAGTTGGTTCCAGTGATTGTTCCTTTTTCCTCTTATTCTTATCAATAATCCGGTGTATTAGCTATGGCATAGGGGCGCTCACCAATAAAGTTACAGAACGTTTTCAGTCTGGAGACCTCTCAGGCAGTCGCATGGTGACTCGAATATCAAATGGCGCTGACGATATTTGGCTGGCCACTTCCGGTTTATTAGCCGTCGTTGGTCAACCATAGCCAGCTTCAAATGTGGGGCGCCTGGGTGTCTAACACAGTTTTCTCTGAATGGTCGAGAATATGGTCCCAGAGAACGACTTAACTTCTTCTATACAGTTTCCTCTCTTTATTGGGCCTTAATCAACCAAACGCTTTACTTATCGGACCACGGGCTCTTTGGCCTATACTTTGTGATGTGAACATGCATATGCTGCAACTTGATCGGGCAACACCCCTACAATAATGTCTTTTTTATCTGGTTACATACTACACGTTGCAATGTTCATGGGTAGTTTCACAGCGACCCTAAATTCTCCTGTTGTGTGACCGGTAGTACAAGATGGCCAACGCTTTGGTTGGTAGTGCTTCGTAGAGACACTTCTCATGCAGGACTAAAAGTAATAATCGTTTGTTTTAAGTTTTATTCTTGGAATACCATGGGTGGGGAGCTGCTCTTTGCCCTTAGAGAAGAAACAAGAAAAACGAATAATGAAACAAAACGAGGTATAGGACTTTTTTAATTTTTGAGCATAACTTAACAGACCCCTGGTCCAGTTCTTCAGCAATCAATCGTTTCCGCTTGCATACCATTCTTCTTAAAACCCCTAAAAAATAAGCATACACACTTTCACTCCAACGTAGATAACTCCACGTTACCAAGTAGGAGAATTGGGATAAAATGCGAAGTATTGTGTGGGGAACTTGACAAAGTGTTAAGATTAAGAACACTTGCCTCAGAAGATTGCGAAGAGTGGTGGTGTTACATTTAGACTAAGTACATTAATTGTCTGTAACAGCTTCACTGTCTGGGCCACACCCATCTGCACATTATGGCAGAACATCAGTCTAATTGACGAGAGCGTACGTTGTGCTGTGGCTTATGTTTAAAAGGGTTTAATTAAACCATTTTTGAAGGTTTCTATGTCTGTTCATTGCTGTGATGGTCATCTTATGCTGTACAAAGGCCTTTGGAAAGAAAGTTTTATTCGCAGCTAGGTCAGCAGACCACGCCGACACCATCGCTACCTTTGCGATGTAATATTCCAATTTGATGAGCGCTTTCCAAGTCGGTGAGCTGAACGAAGCAGTTTAAGAGAATGCTCTTCTCCTCTAGAAGTACATTAGAAAGAAAGTATACAGTACGAAACTGACAAAGGTAGCTGAATTGACAGTATTCATAAAAAATAGGATGCATTCAGATCCCAAAAGATAGTGTCCAGATACTTAAAAATCCAGTAATTTACAGTGTCTGCAGTACCTGCACAAGAGTACACGAAAAATTGACAAAATCCGTTGAAAATAAATAAAAATACCAGGAAAAGCAAAGAGGTGAGGTCGGAAAGAAGACGGGACCGCCGGGGAACTTAAGCAACACATTAGGATAATCGGATTCCGCTCTTGATAATGGATTCAAATGTGAATCCAAAACGCCAGGTGATAGTGTCTTCCTTTCCCCACAAGAACCAAGCAGTCGGTATATGTCAGCACCGCAGACAACCTTTCTCAATAAAAGTCAACCGGAATTCTTAAATGTGTTTTCAAGTTTAAAATTTTACTCAAGCAGCTTCGTAATATTAAGCATCTTGCAGCGTACTCTGATGATATTTCAGTCGTGCTAGGGTGCGAACTTGGAAAGATCTCCATTTCGGCTGCCTTGAAGAAGTAACTCCGGAGAAATTTACTAAGAAGGCAAACTTTTTGTTTGTTATTGATTTTCTCTGCCGTTAAAATCATAATATCTTTGTTAAATCACACGGATTAACAATCCTTTATCGCATACTTTTGCCAGAAATGTAGGGCTTCGTCCCAGTTTTTAGTTGAAGAAAGCGTATACTTTGATTTAAGATTATTTAATTAATGCGATTTTCGAAGAGCATAAAGGGCCATTTATAAAGCTGCCTGTAAAACCTGTTATATGGCACCAAATTCAATTTATTGAATTTTCGATCATTTCTTTGGAAAATTGTACCTGCATGCAACATTTTCGTTATATAGAAGCTATTATGTAGTTTGGAAATCTCGAATGCAGATGAGACAGCTAGCATTGTTTAAACGAAGTCGAAAATTTACAATTTTTAAAACCAAAAGATACCCCTTTATTTCAGTATTAAATTTAACGGAGACGTAATTTTCTATCAAACGAATGCAAAGGATGTATTTTAACTATTATTCCTGTAAAATATATCAGGGGTTGAAGGGCACTGAAAATCAGTAGCGCAGATATACTGAAAGGAATTTTATTCAACGTCCGGCATCCTAGTGTGCTCGAAATATTTTTAGATTATGCTGCAGGATAATCATTATAACACAACTAGTTTTTCCCCTGAAATCTCTCAAATGACATTCAAACCCCTATGCTTTCTGAACGATGCCTAGGGAGTTTTTTCACTGTTGGCCCTCCCTTAGCCAATTCAAATTACTGGCAAGGCCACTGTTTTGAAATGTTATGCTGATCAAATGCATTGAAAAACGGTCCTGTGCCAATAGGGAGTTCAAGGGTATTCACCTATATTTCCCTCAATTAAACCTGACCTGACCTGACCTAGTTAAACAATCATTTCGACGTCTTTTGAAATACCGTATCTACTGTATGCGAGAAAAATGAGATTCTTTTGACTTTACACCAACGCAATAACTTTTCACAGGGTCCGTACAGTTATAGTTCCCCTACCAATTAGCGTTCTGATCCCATTAAACAATTTAATGCAACGTCAAAATGGCTTTCAGGAGTCGGCGCTTACTCAAAAGAATGCAGGAGCAACTCCCGGCATAGCTGAGCAAAGGTGAAGTTAGGAGCATCAACGGTGTCATTATTGCCCGCATGCTTAACTCCAGACATCATGTCGACACCAAAGAAGCTTTCAATGTAATATATAAAGTCTCACCAAAATACCCCAAATTTCTGAGTTAGCATTTCCTAGCAAAAGCAACCGCTATCCGGTTGCTGAAGCCAGATGTGTGAGCGCAAAAGTACCTCCTTCAAGCTCTGAACTTGGCATGACCAACGTTCACATAACTGCCTGCATTTATCCACTATTTCTCTCCCCCTGCCAGTCCACCCAGGTCCGGCTTCCCCAAACAAGCATTGCAACGTAAGCAGCCGCATATTACCATCGTCCAACCCCTCACCCTTATCCCCAAGACTTATTTGCCTGCAATAAAAAATAATGCTTCATCTAATAATTGCGCGAACCCCAATTTCAGGAGGGCAAAAATTGTTTTTTTTTCTCCGAACGCAGGTAATCAAAACATGCGTGGTCCTTATTACTGTTCTTTTAAAGAACAACACCGACTTAAAACAAGTTTTTTTCCACAGCGTTTAATAGCGCAGAAAATTTGTTGGATATACACAAACGTTAAAATTGGCCCAAATCCGCCCATGTTTGCCCCCGGAATACGAATCTCAATTGAACTCTTTCCTAGTAAACAGCATTTTGCGCCTCAAGTCAACTCAATAACCAAAACAAACGACTCCTAATGTTTTCTAAATCCTTCCCCTTAAAATGTTGATTATCAAATTTTCATCAGATATGCAATTAACTGCATGCATCTATTTTGAGACCTGCATTTGATAAGTAAATTGCACATAAATATTTTCGAAATCATCCGGTTTATTGAACTCTATCATTCATATACCATTCAACCCCTCGTATCTGCAACAGAAATATCGGCGAAACACGCGCATGAGCATTTAGCTTAAGAGCTTTATTAAGAGCACAGAATTGTACCTCTGGCAAACAAAAATCAATTTATATATACCGAGATCTGTTGTAAGAAAACAATGTAAATCTCTGCATCCATATATGCATGCATAAATTGTGGCCCAGTCGGTTCACCGCGAAAATGACTAAATTTTCGAAGTCACATTGATTTTCCACTGACCTATCGCGTTCGTCATCCTCTGAAGCAACAAATGATAAGTTTTAGGGCGAAAATCCCACTGAATTTGTTGAAACTACAACGGTGGTAGTTAAAAATCTTCGCACGACCCCGCCAGTAGCAGATAGCGTTGAAGACAGAGAGCTGCCGATTGCGTTTGATTGGCGCTAGTCGATCGGGTCACGGGGCATGGTTATTCTTCTATGTTTCAGCGGTCGGTAGATGGTCGCACAGCGAACAACAGAAGATTATCACCAGCAATAAGGAACAGTATGATGATGATTTCAGTATAAGTTGTCAGTTTTAGTAAGCTTGATGGTAACTGATATAACAACGAAACTTTCACGTCATTGGTGGAGCGTTAGATGTAAGTGTTGGCTTAGGTGCGGCAAACCTGATTCTGGATAAGAGGAGCTGACGACACCTACCAAGCCAGCAATGGTCATCCCAATCAATCTCTTCTGTGTTGGTAAATTCCTTCTTTCTATATTGCATTACGCTGTATGATTTCCTGTGGAACTGCAATGACGGTGCCAATATGGCATGCATGTTTGCTCAAGATAAATGCTCCGTCCCTTCATTTCTACAGGAGAGGATTCACCTGCGGATAATAAGCTAACCTATGAGGAATTTTTTCCAATTTTTGGAGGTTTAAAATACCTAGTGTAATAATGGCGTCGATTAAAAAGACTGAGAAAGACAGTTTGCTATGAGTTATAAAAAAGTCGCAAAAAATTATTATTATTTGCAGCTTTTTGACAACTAACGGTTAATCTTCATTTTTAAGACAAATGCTGTAGCCCAATTCACGACGAAGAATCGTATCCTACGTCATGCAGAGGAGCAGGACTAAATCTTAAAATGTGCATAACTTAAATATAATTTGTTAAGTAACATAAAATCGTCCTAAATACGTATAGTAAGACTCCATTTAACAATGAAAATTCTTCGGTTGAATGAAAACGTAGAAATCTGCGAAGAAATATGCATTTTTCAAGAAATATTAATCTTCTTGATGAAAGCGGCAACTTGGAGCGCGCAAACACTGTTGAAATTAGTAAAGTGAACTTCGGGAAACACGTGGAATCAGCCAAAGCAATCAACGTAGAAGATAAAATAGCATAAATGTGATGACTTTTACAATTGGACTTTGTAAGATCTATTTAATTGCCCGACGAATAAGTGCGCTTTGTACCTTGACAAGTAGTAATGTGATTAATAATGATAGGTTTGCATTTTTTCCCCAAACGTCACAAGAGCATTTCGTTTGATTGAGGGAACAGTTGTGTGTCATCAATAAAAGTTTTATTATGGTTACCTGTCTTGTGGCCAGGTAGTGATTAATCAAAATGAATAAAATTAGCAGACACAGTTTTACGTTATCATGTTTGTGTATGGGGATAATGGAAGCCAGCGAGTTAACTAGTACTCTTTAACTATCACTTTTCTGTTTGACAGCCTTATGAATAATCCAGACATAAAATGGATTCAGTAGGTAGCATCTAGCAAAAGCCTTATAATAGAAAATTTTGGTAATTGTTCTATTTAAGTAGTTCTCGTGCATAATTACTGCAGCTGGATGCAAGGGTCATATAAGATGTTTGATCAAATACGAATGCATCAAACATTGACAATATATTTTTTCATAAGAGTATTCCGGCTCAGACAAGGCACCGTGATATAGCTATTTAGGGCTATTGGCCCTCATCAGCCACGGGTAGCCAACTCTAGTGTAGCAGCTGAAATTGCCGCCGCACCCGAGTTTCGAGCTCGCGCCTCGCCGATCAGGGGCAGACGTCCTAACCATTGAGCCATCGAGGTCGATGCCTAGCCGGTTGTAGCTCGGGGGTATATATTATTTGTTTGTGCACCGATCTATACAGTTGGTTGATCCGACTCGCAAAAGCATTATCCCAGGATGGGCGCATCCTGAGGAATAGATCGGTGCACAAACAAATAATTGACAAGATAAGTAGTAAAGAAACTTTTCGGAATTTAAATACCTTTTCATCTCTGATCAAGCAGTACTTCTTATGACGACTAAGGCTATAAAGCGAATATTATTATAGGTTGGGACTTCCAGTGGCCATTTCTTGATGGACCTTTGGACAGTTAAATATGACGAGTATTTATAATTTAGAGGTGTCATTCGTGCTACTGGTTTTTTAATAAGGTGACTGAGACCGAACATTTTTTCACAAAATAAAATGTTATTTTTTTCCAAATGGCATTCAGCATCGCGTGAATTGCACCTAATCACAAATTACTCGTCTACTTGGCGCATGAAACTTTGATAAATCTGTCCCGCTTTGTATAATTTTTTCACGCAGAAAAACACTCAGAGATGAACATATGTCGCCTAAGACTATTACTGAAATACTACTGCCTGCATGCAGAATAGGGGTGATTACAGCTTAACAGTGCAGGTCTTAATCAGAATCCACTTTTTATCAGCCCCTTAAAACCTATTGATATGCGTTACGTTGCAACTTAGGCAACCCAGTTTTTGGAATGTTCAAATTTATAAGTTGGCGACAATAAGTACAGTTTTAAGGTTATATCAGCTATCATGTGTTCGTCAGAATCCAGTCCGCTGTATGTTTACGTAGTTTTTGCGTTTTTATCAGCGGTCTGCAATACCTGATTCAGGATATAGTTAGTAAGAGATACTTAGATAATAGCCATTCCTTTGAAATTGAAGTCAGGTAATGTGACGAGCAGAGCCGTGATATATTTTATTTACGAGCTCAAGATGCAAGCGCAAATATCGAAGATGGAGGTAGCAGACCAAATCGTGAAATATGCAAGGGAATTTTGCAGTATTCGTTTTCAAATGTTTACATTCATCTGCTTGTAAAAAGTCGAGATATCATAGGTATTTTGCCTTTCATGAATTTATTTTTAAGGCTTTCTTGCGAGACTTATCCCTCTTTTTTTCAAGTAAACTTATATTAAAAATTTATTTTGCTTCATACTTAAGTGGTTTGCTTACTGCTGCCTAATATACCTGAGCTACGAAAATAAACATTCGGATAATAACCGTACTGTTTAGAACCCAGTCTCTAGCCTAACATATTTACCTTGTCAAAATGCAGGTCCTACATTATTGTCAATGGGGACTCATGTATTTCATTGTTTTTATACCGAGGTCCCTTAAAGCCCATAAACTTGCCGAATCGTATGGAATACGTTGGGAGCGGCAATAAATAAGATAACAGGTGGTACGCCGCGTTACATAGCATAGGAATTTGTAAAATTTAGCAAAATGGTCTTAAATACACCCAACTTTACCCCTCCCCAACCCTATAGAGTAACATACAGTAGCCGCAGTCTTCGTCATTTTGATTGCGGGGTAGGCATGTGGACTTAGTTCAAGAAAATAGGACGGATATGATTCGAACACTAAAAATGAAAATGTCAATGGCTTGCTTTACGATTCATGCAAGCGAGCGATCTACACGCATAAATGGAAAAACTTTGATGATTACAAATATAGCAATTGCGACGTATGTAGTATATTCCTTTTTGCATTTCATGCGTTAAAGCGGTATACGGTCGCTGCGGAATCCCATTCGTGGTCCAGCAAAAGTCCATATTTATTATTGAGTTAAAAACCACACTACAACGGAACAACCACGTCAAATTCACTTCCTACTAGTAGGTAGCCAGTAATAAGCTAATCGTGATTGATTTTTTACATAACTAGTACTGGTTTTTAGCTGACCAGCATATGTTCCTTTAATTTAGGTATAACGGATTCACCTCATTAAGAAAATAGTGCGTGAACTAAGAGTTGAACGTTTGGGAGAGATTTCACGCTTAAGTGACATAATACGGTTGATGTGGACCCACCGATTAACTGAATTCCTCGCAGTTGCACGAAATCGGCAATATAGGTTTACGGACATTTTGGGACAGCGCTCAGTTAGTGCTATTTTTGATACCATTTGTCTTCTGTTAGTTGGTTGTGAGCCTTATACGGCTAATCCGTAGGAGATGATGAAATTCACGTCAACTTTACATCTTAACATGAAGAGTCCCTTGCTGGAAATCTAAGTTGAGGCTCAGGTCTTAGAATCCGGAAATATAAACACGGTTCATACTGGAAACGACTGAAGCTATTAAACACAGCCGAACGGCAAACATTTGGACCCGCAGTTGCGTCACTTAGTGTAAAACCTCGGTAAAGTTGCATCTGAGTCTTCAATTAGTATCTATCCTAGGCAACCTAGGAATCAGTTAATATTAAAAAAATCAAACTAGTTTTGCACGTGTTTTATTGAATTCGTGAAGGTTTTGCTGTAAATGCAAACGTTTTAAGAAGAGATACAATTGTTTTTTTCAGACTGAGGGCATTCAGTGTGATGGAAACTCATGCACTCCAAAGTAAACAAAGTGAGCACTGGAACAAGAGTCTTATTGTCCTGACGTTTCAGTTTCCGTCGGGAATCTTGAGTCATAGGTAATCGTGAACAAGTCTGAGTCATGCGCAGATAAGGGGTCTCATAACTCAGACTTGTTCACAAATACCTATGGCAAAGGATTCTTGACGGAATCCGAAACGTCGAGACATTAAAATTCTTGTTCTAGTGATTGCTTACTCTTTGGTATTGCTTCCTGGAACTCGGATATTTTCCTCTATTGGAACTCATACACTGTTGTTTGCAAACAAATTAGAGCGGCGGGCGATCCAGAAGGCTTACCTTCGGCACATACTGATCCTCTTATCGTTTGCGAAAAATCGTGACACAATATCTGGGCTGTCTTTTGTAGGACATATTCTATGCTTAGGCCAAACAGAAGGCATAAATTATAATTCATCGGCATTCTGTGGTTAGGTAAATGTTCAAGAACGAGAAGACGAATGACACCAAGCTCAGACCCCGCATTAAACGGTAGCAGACCCTAATTAGTGTTAAAATGAATTCATACAGAAAAGGTATAATCCATTTCAATTCATCTTATGCCGATCAATGAAATTATACCTTTCTAGTCACATTTGAAGTTTTACTATGTGGAATTACCTGACTTCTCTCAGGAAAAAAGGAGTAAAATCTACCTACTTTGAAACTAAACAGACCAACTAAATTTACGAACCTACCCTGCAGTAAATCAAGCCTTATGCACCTCGTTGTTTTATCAGTATCTTTGTTAAGCAATGTGTGACATACGGAGAGTAGCTTTCGTTTTATAAGAACGACTCAGTTCTAAAAATTTTGCAAAGCACGTTGTCGAAATGTATTCGCGAAAATTCTCTTCGTACTCAGTGGTCACATAAATATTCGATAACTTGCCTTGTTAATCTGCCATCATCATTCCCATTTTTGAACAATAAGTTTTGGCCATATTTTGTGTTCTGCATTGGATCATAATTTATGTCGTCACAGAGAGAAGAAATGTTGACAAAGCGTTAACTTGTCCTTTGGGAAATCAAATTTGGAAATTAATTTATATTTTATGGTTTTTCCTAGTTCATCGTTTGCCTTGTACAGCACATGGGTTGCATATGAAAAGCATTTGAAAATATTCCAGTATCGATAACTTCGGCCTATTTACCCAGCCATGCTCTCATCAGCTTATCCGCTTAGTACTTCTGCTCCAACCAATGCTAAATTAACCCTCTTTTAGTCTTGCGGTTTAACTTAGCTACTCGGTTCCGCGTACATTTTCCTGTAAATTACGCTTCGTCTGCAATTTATGTAGCTAGTTTAACCTGGATGACAGGGGAATTCGAGCAGCTAGATAATTGTTCTGCGGTGAATAGCTCCACACGAAGTGCATTTGTGAACGCTCGTCGTGACTAGCTCAAGTCTTAGTGCATTTTGAAAACGCTTGCTTCTTCTAGTTTCTGGAACAGCCAATCATAGGCCATATCACAACGGACCTCATGTGACGACGGCCCAGCAGGCATCACTTCAGATGCTTTCCACTGGCTTTTGGTTGTGCGGTCGTCTGATAGTCGATTACCTTTTGCCTATTCTCCAATTTATTCTGTACAGTATATACTTTTTCCTGTAACCTTAGCCTTCCTGTTACTTCTCTCTTCCCTTAAGGAACCGAGTCTGGAAGATCACAGCAGTAAGTTTTAACCACCATAGCCTTAACACACCTCGATTGTTCAACCGAAACACGTATACTGCACAAAGATTACTTTGCGCGGTTGATTGTGCTCGAAAATTCACATATGCGGGCTATAAAGGGTTCTAAAAGTTTAAAGGTTAAAGTAGTTGTTGCACAAATTTCAGTGCACTTTTCAAGGCAGTAACGCGAAGAATATTGTCTCTACCGAATGAGTTTGTAGACGAAGACATGGAAGAATGTGATGGCCATCATCAGTCAGCCATAACCTAATCAATGTTTTTCGACCACTTGCCCTACAACCCCAGTTGTGTTTTAGAAGTTTAACGCTCTAACCACCAAGCCATTGGTTCGCTGTGCTCTCGCTTTTGCTCATACATATTACCACTAGTTGATGTGCGATCACCGATCGTTGACGCACCTTACTCATCCCTTTTTACTTTGGGGTTCGACCAACTACAAGTGCCAATGCGATGCGCGGTTAACTCAACTGCTGAAATAAAAACACACAAACGCTTTTGAATATACGAAGATGGTAGTTGACATTTAAAAAGTCAATGCGTGGAAGCGCAAGGGCACCTGCTTTTTTGCATTGCCTTGCTATAACCAATAGAAGATCACTCCAAATTTTCAGTTATTTTTTTAATTATAAGTGAATTTAAATGCTCAGAAAAATATTTGGATGCTATTCCACTTAAAAAATTTAAGTATCGATAAAGGTGCAACTTAGGCAGCTTGCTTGCGGTCATGTAATGGGATCACAGCAAATTGCGCAGTTTTTGCAGGTTATGGCTGTAGGTACATAGGGAATGTGGTCTCAGCACACTATTTGTGAAGAATCTAAAGCGGTTCGGGATCTTTTTGGTTAGACTTTTCTTTCTTGTTGACATGTTTGACTAATATTTTTGATTTTTAAACTGCAGAGGGCCCTTGGAAGTGCCTGAATACACTTAATGTTCTCATTATGCGAAATATGGTTGTGGCCATTTCTTTTGTTAGTTTGTTAAATTTCTTTGTGAATGGAACCGAAACTCCCACTTTATTGAAATATTTCAAGGTGTGGTGTTGTTAGCCTTAAAAAATAAAAGAACAGGCCAATCTAATCATTTATTTACTTCGAATAATGTTTTTGGGATGACCAATTTATGAGTGTGAAGATGAAGCGAATAATTTCAGAAGCCAAATGCATAACATGAAATTAATTGACCTGAACAGAAATTTGTTGGGTTAGACCTGAAATTGCAATGAACACTTACAGTAGATAACACATCTGAAAAAAATTAGGGATTGGATGATTAAACAAAAATTTGACGTTTTTTGTTTTGTTCATTGGGCTGACGTGGAACGCAAAATGCTGGTGAGTCGAATTAAATTTCATCCAGACCGGTATGCTGGGAGAAAATAGAGGCAGAATTGGGCAAAATTCAACTTTTTTCTGCATTTGAGGAGTTTTCTACGCTATTAAGCGCTGTGGAGAAAGGCTTCTTGTTTGTCCATGCTGTACTATAAAAGTACATTCATAAAGAGCAGGAACTATTTAATCATATGTTCACAACATAGGAAATTCTTTTGCATTCATGAAATTGAGATAAGTGCAATTAGGAGATCACGGATTACTGACGGGAAATAAAATGCGAAATGCGTTTAGAAAATTATATTTAAAAAATCTGTTAAGTTTTGTGCCATAAAATTAAGGAAAAAATGTTTTTGGCTGTAGATTATTTTATCACATTGAGATAAATGACCTTCGGCAGGCATAGATATGAACACCTGCGACATGCCGTCATTTGTCTCATAAGCGGTGTATGATAACGATGTGTAAGCAGTTTCTGTCTGAAGTAGACTTTCAGATGACAATAACACTTGCATAAGATAAAGTGTTCAGCAAGTCGTTAGCAAGCGATTTAAATATAAGTATGGCCTCTATTTGGCGCATATGTAATGCCAGAACTGTGCCCAGAAACAAGCAGGGTGGATGAAGAAGGTCCACAAGTAATAAAGACGACGATTTTATTTGCCGTTCACGATGAATATATCACTATCTACCTATTTAGACTATTCAGAGGGAACATCTCCCAATGCCCTCTATGAGGATGATTAGGAAAAGGATGCAGGAATTTAAATTGCATCAGAAAAAGGCACAATAAAACCGTTTTTAAGTCGGACACTTTTCAGAGAACGTTTTTTTCATTTTGCTAAAGTGGTCCTCATTCTGGAAGAGTATTTACTTTCTCTATTAGGTTTTGTTTTTAGATAAACCTGTAAAGGCAACGCAGCTTGTCATATGCGGAAAATACTTTTCGGAAGAACATACTACGCCGACAGTAGCGTTCAAGAACTGCTGAAAATTAACGGTCTGGATGGCCATAAAGTTCGGGTGCGTCCAATTTGGCGATCCGCTGTGGACAGCATTAACAGCAGGGCCTTCACCAACATCGCAAAAGATGCCTTTGTGTTACAACGGCATCAATCGGCGCTAAATATGCACAATTATTTTATACGGTAATGCTCCAGTTCACTGTTCAAAGGAGGTATGAATTCGATTACATGTACAAGTGTAGTATAACTTTTTAGACTACAGCCAGCCTCTCCACATGTGGCCTTCAATCTATTTTTATTTTTGCCAACAGCCCTGATCTTAACCTAATCAAAATCTGTTTTCAATTGTCAAAAGGCTTTGGTCTAGAGCCAAAAAAGTCTTCGTATGGAAGAAAAAGTGGATTATATTCTCAAGACCCACATTGCACAAACAAATATCGATAACTTGGCGACCTCAAAGGAGCACAGACTTACTGCAATTTTAAATCTGAAATAATAAATATTATATTTGTACATATCCTCTATTACTTTGACGTGTTTCTTTGAGATCCAATTCCTAATAACATTTACTTTTCATATTGGATAAGTGACTATTGCCATTTCCCGACTTTGCACATTTGTGTGAAACTCAATATTATATGCTAGTAAATAGTAATTTTTTAACCAATGTATTACTTTTTCTACTTATGGTTCTTACTTTACTGTTGTAATAGTTTGGGGGCACGCCGCATGTGCTGACTCCGCGCAAAATGCAATTTATTAGGTTATCCAACAAATTGCATGAGCTAGGGAATCTGCTGTAAGTTAAAGACAACCAACTACTTTAAAATAATCAACTGTATACATTCTTTGCAAGAGTTACCATAGTGACAGACAAATCTTCCACCGCTATTCCGTAGCCGAGTGACGCAGGTGCGAGTAATTCGGGTTTTCAGAGTTTGCTTATGTCTCTTATAACATAGTGTCACTGTTAACGACCTTAATGATGCTTCAATTTAACAACAAAAATACTACTTTCTGCTCTTAAGTTTGAGAGAATAATTCAAATCTTTTCATGTTTATTCAGTTAAAACAATAAGATCGTAAGATTTTTGAAAAAATTTCGATGTTACGTTAATGTTAGTGCCTTTTTCAATCTCACATAGCAAAATATTTTGCGACGCTTTTAATTTGATCTAAAGGCTGCATCTTGTTTGAAGACAAAGTTGGTAATAATTACTATGGTAGGATGGGCCTAGGGAACATCGACATTATATAAAGGCAGATAGGCGTACACTGATCAGTTGGGGGACACACTCGTCCACCCTTTAGGATCCGAGGACTGCATGCGATTGCGTTAACAAAAAAGCTTAGCATGGACTTGTTGGAATCTGTCCTATGCCCGTGAATGTACACTAGCGATTACGCATCGACATGTAGCGACTGTGTAGAGCTTTGGTTTGATTCCCAAGGACCTATCTGATTAGTTTAAAATATTCTACCCTATCATATATATTAATTGGTAATGAATCTTATAGGCTAAACAATATGCAACTCACGATTGTTGATATGATTTGCACGATAGGTGCTCGTCCAAAACATCAAAATAGCTACAAAGACCACTAATCCTGATAATAAAATCGCCTGAAGAGAATGTACGACTAACTTTATGTTGTTCGAAGTCTGGAGTTTGACAATATACCTATCACTCAACGCATGGATATTCCTCTGTTTAAGAGCCTATAAACTTGCCACACTAAATATACCTTTTAAATTTTCATACGACGTTGAAAGTACACTAATACGGTTTTCTTTGTCATTTTACCTAGTACCTTCGATGCAAGTACTTGTTTCTACTCTTGTTTTGTTCATCCTATCAAGATCCCGATGAAAATATAAGTACGAGTAAAATCCACACCAATGTGCCTATACAACACAACTCATTATCATACAACTTAGCCATTGATCTGTAGGTATATTTTAAAAGATAAAATTCGTCAAGCATTAGTTATTCACATTTGAAGCTATATCTTATGATTGTGAATATATGCAGACAAGAAGACTGCTATCTATATGCCGCACCATCCAGCAGGAGAAAAGCCCTGCTTTCTTGACGGGAAATGCCAAAGAGAATGGGAACTGGGTGTTTTAGATGGAAAATGTTTCAATAGATGCCGATTATCTACATTTCAACGCATGGTTGGTGAATTTGAAAATTTTAATCTCAAAAAAGAAATCAATTTGAAAGTAGCACCAAATGGCTGCATACGAGCGATCTGCCAGTGGTAAGCTTTTCCTTTCTTCTTGTTGCCACTATTAACATTTTCATAACAAGTCTATTGTTCTTCCAGTTGGTACTTAGACATTTCTTGGACAGGTTTAGTTTGCCTGAGCCGACATCTAGTCTGGCGTGATAAGCAATTTATTGAAACCCGCATATCCAAAGGTTACTCTTGTGGAAGAAGCGATTTCACACCAAAACTAATTGTCGTTCATTTGAGTTTCTCATCCTCTTAAAAAGCTTACGAAATACATGAACACAAAATGCAACCAGAAAATGTAACTTTTTTTTACGAAAACGTGTATGGCCCGACAGCCCACAGTTTATTTATTCTTTGAACATCTCGCCATAGGATTATCAATGGTTCTGTAAAATACCCTTCAGCAGGTGATGTCTGCCAGTTAGAAATCAGGAGATCCATACGCTACATACCGGACTTATCGGGAATTAGACGGGCAATAAAAACGCGATCTTTGCATGAATAGCGTGCATTCATCACCCGTTTTATGAGGTTCCATACTATAGTTAGGATTTCAAATCGCAGACGGTAGGACAATCCAAGTCTAGCTCCAACAATTACGACTCTTTCCTTGTTTTCCATGAACACCTGATTGACTCTGAATTTTCACTCATCTATTTTGATTTAAAGATCTGATACTACTTTGGACAGGTGGCTGCGTAGCAATCAGGGGTTGCAAATCGCTGACTAACAAAGATTCATACTGAAAAATTTATCAAAAATGTGTCTCTAGCACTTAATTTTACCCTCATGATAATCAAAATATACCTTTTTAAAACTGGTCAATCTCGGAGTCGAAAAATTAAACTCGGCGACTGGTTAAATTTAAGTAGACCTGTTACAATTTTAAGCACATTGAAATTGCTGGTAATTTTCAGGAGAATGATTCGCCTTAACATTCCGAGAAAACAGAAACATGCGAACTATTATGAAAAATGGCCATTAGATGAATGGGAGAAAGTTTGTATGGTTTAGGGTCAAAACGAAGGGCGCAATTTGATAAAACACCGCATACCCGAATCAAACACACGTTCCAGTCTTTTGTCAAATATCGATAATTGACGGACAAAGCTGACTTGGGCACTTTCACTTTAGAAATATCCAGGTGAATAGAAAAATTACAGAAAGAATCAACGCATATATAATTTTATGAAAAAAGCTGGAGGTGAGTAATTTCATGCACAAAAAATGACAAAACTTACGCGCTTTTGTTCATATTTAATAGCCAATTTTAGCCGATCCAGACTTAGATTATTTAGCTCTTCATCCTCTTCATCCTCCGTGTCCTCCTGCTCCCCCTCTTCCGCCGCTACATCCTCTTTTTTGTGTACGGGTCGACTGTTCATCTGGGTCCTACATTCCTGGTCATTGGCAAAATAAAAATCATATTCCTCGTCCTTGGCACATAGGCCTGGGTTACTTTGTCTTGAATCGATTTCCTCATCTTCCGTGGAAGCATCGCTCGGCGGCTTTTGGGCAGGATTGTCCACTTGGCTCCGTATCGACCTGCTCTGGACACCGAAGTACGCGCTCCCATCGTGCGCATTGGCGTATGCGCCTTCATGCCCTCCATCCAGGTCCTCCAAAATGGTGTACTGACTTTCACCACAACGACCAAGAGTTGGTTGGTGGAGCTGTGCCTGTGGCAAGACCTCTATGCGGTGCATGTCCTGACCGGAAGCAGCCCGATGAGGTGTGGAGGAGTGCGGTCGGGAGAACGCATTTTCCTCACAATGAATTCGTCGCTGATATTGTCGCACGATCACTTGTCCTAGATGCCTCAGTTCTGTGCTGCCATCGTTGTGAACATCCAAGTCTCTTTTGGACGATTCAGTTTCTTCCTGTGCCTCCTCTGTCTCACCATCATCCTCGTCAGATGAGTCCGATGACTTGCTTAACACTGCCAGTACCTCCTCCGTGCTGCGGCATTGATCCAACAAGTCGCAGGCGTACTTCTTGCATTGTTCCGAGAGCTGGATAAAGACCTCCTTGAATTCATTCTCCCTAGAAGCCAAGTTGCAAAGCTCCCAGGAGAGCTTAAAGGCGGCCAGCACGGGATCAGGCGAAGTGAGCGAGATCCACGCGGGACTCGCGAGGGCCCGATAAGTGTTCATTCGCCATAAGGAGTACTTTAATGAATCCTCTCTGTTCATCGTGATACAGTCATTACAACTACAGGTTGAACGATGTGGTCGCTCAATACGGGCTCCGCGAGATAGGAGCAATTGTAGGATTTCAAATTGGTTGCAAATGGAAGCAAGAATGACAGGTGAGATGTCCGCTGAGAAGTCATGACTCTCTTCGGAACGACTAACGCGTTTGGACCACGAGGTGCCGAGTACCTCCTTCGTTATTGAATGGTGATTAATCAGCATCTCTACAATGCGATATACACCTTCCTGTATGGCGTATAGTAGAGCGTCACCAATGCGGAGGTTGGGTTCTTGCAACAGCAACTCCACTATCTCGAAGTTTTCATTGTCCACTGCAATCTGTATGGCCGTACGACCAAGCATATTCGTGCAGTTCACGTTCACCGGCTGCGGACATCTGAGACAACGCGTCACGGTCGACTTGTCTCCACGTTCAACGGCGTCAAGAAAGATGCGGTTGAGCGAGTAGGGTTTGTTGGTGTCTCCACCGTTACCCCTTGTCAAAAAACCACGTTGGAGCATCGCCCTGTGATCTGCAGCCAGAGACTGTGTGAATAACCGCATCTCATCGGCATTCTCATGGGATAGACGACTTACCCAGTCCTGTGGAGGTGGTCGCATGGGCAAAGGCAGAACTTTCTGATCAATGCCCTCACAGAAGTCCGTTAGGTATCGTGATGCATCCGAGGGATTTTTGCTACCATTGCCACTTCCTCCAAAGCGCCTCAGACTTGCCTCGTGTCCGCGCTCTGAGTGTGTGCGATCCAGCCGCATCTTGTAAAGATTGTGTCGGTTAAGGATGCCAGTCGAAGAGGAGCCATCTGTTTGCTCGTGCTGTTCTTCACTCACGTCTGTCACCACATTAGAGTGCTCGGATTGTTGGACAAAACTCTGCCTGAAGCGTTTCGTTTTCGAAAAATTTGCACCACCTGCCATCATGCGACTGTTTGATGCCTTTTGGGAGTGATTAAAATTTGCTTTGCTGATATTCTTTCTCATCCGCCTGCCTGCCTTGGGTGTCCACTTTGCGCTTGAGAATGGACGTAGGTTCGCAAGGTGAGGGTGCGTGTGTTTGTGTGTACCTGCGTCTGCGCTAATTGGTTTTTGTTGGCAGAACTTTTAGCTGCTGATTGCAGTGTGGACCAGTGACATTAAGCTTGATAGGTAACCGAAAATGCAGTCCGAGACTGAGGCCCAAAAGATACGAAATAATGTATGCTGGCTTGCTAACGGCCCATTTAAAAGCCATTCACCATCCACCTACTTCCTCCGTGGCATGGAGGCATTGGTGGATGCCTTTATTTCCTATTATGAGGATTCGGGTAGAGGGGGTGGAGAGAGACCGGGCGGTGAAAAGGTATGGAGTGAGTGAGGGTAGGGAAGCGTACAGTTAGGGAAAACTAACCAATAAGCAGACAGCATATGTCCACTGATGCAGACCAGCAAAAATCGTCGCTTTCTCTCTATGACCTTTAAAGTAGCAATTTTGAAACCGCTTTGTCGTTGGGTCGGTTTCATCGGTTAAAACGGAAACAAAATTAAGCGCACTTATGAGGACTATGATGTTAAACGCTTTATTTTCACATACATGGCGTCATCATGTGAAGGAGAAATAACTTCTCCAAAAATTAAATGACATTAGCTTGACGTGAAACCATAATTATGTTGTAATTAATGGACGAAAATTATCCAGCTTGAACTACAGGGTGCCCCACGAAAAACCCCTAAATTTATGATAATGTTTATACTGTTATAAAAATAAAAATTATTGATTACAATTATAACTTACAACTTTATTGTGGAATTAACAAACTGTTACCTAATAGCAAGTTACAGATACCGCTCAAAATGCTGTTTATTAACTGCAGAACAGCGACGTAAGCGATCCATCCAGCTCTGAGCTGCTCGACGAATAACATCAAGAGGGATGTTGTTCCATGTGTACATCAACACATGTTTTATTGACTCAATATCAGTGATTCCAATTCTTCGTCTCGCAACCTCCTGTAAGAGTACACTCCAAATGTAAAAGTCCATTACATTCAGGTCAGGGCTCTTGGATGGCCATTGCTGGGGTGTGATGAAATCTGGAGTGTTAACTCGGAGCCAGGCGACAGTGTCATTGGCAGTGTGTGGCTTTGCACCATCTTGCTGCCACGTCCAGGATTCTCCCTGCATTACTTGATCAATATCTGTAAACATCTGCGGGCACATCTCCTCTCTGTAAACTACTTGATTTGCAGTTTTTTTTGTTCTTCGACTCGGTGCAACACCTACCTGCCCAGCAGCATCTCCTTCAATAAAATAGAGGTCTATTTTGCCTTGCCAGGAAACAGCACCATAGCACATGATCGATTTTTGCTGCTTATCTATCTCCACCAGCAAATCTTCATCAATAATATCAGTTTTGACTTCCACTGCACGATTTATGCGTTCATTTGGCCTATTCAGTGGTGCAGACAAGCAGAATGATGATTCATCTGAGAACCACACTTGTTTCCATTTTTCTCCTTCACCGAAGCGCTGTAGCATGGCATCACACTTTGTCTTTCGAGCTTGCTGGTGTGCTTCAGTTAAAACATGGCATTGAATGCGTCGAAAACAATTTAAATTGGATTTTGTAATAGTTCTGTGCACATACCCTTTTGACAGTCCCAGTTCTTTACAAATTTCACGTTGACTTGAATGTCTTCTGTGATGATCTGGTGGAGTTACGGCAAGTTCCAAGACTGCTCGCCTTGTTGGGGAATCGTGCCTGCAAGAAGTGCCACTACCAGACTTACGCATCTTTGCTACAGGTGATCTACCTTGTTTGAATGCAGCCGCGACACCTCTAAACTGGCCAGTTGTAATGGCACCAAAAATTTTCGGCAAAATGTTCCGACATTTCTGCAACCCCCCATGTTGGATGTTCTTTCCGGAATAGGACGATGATTTCGCGCTGGAAATTGTTTAGCTGTGGCATGGGTCTACACGTCTTTCCAGAATATTCCTGGCATATGGTGCGCAGGTGGGCATTTAGAACCTTCTCATCTGCGACCACCACCCACGTTGTGTGGGTGCTCCTCACCACTGAGCGGAACATGGCGTGGGCGACATGAATGCGGGTGCGAACCAACGGGGGCGGCTTCACTTCGGATGTGGCCCAGGTGTTCTGTTTTCTCCGCCATCGATCGTGATGGCATGGGCGGTCCGGCCACCGTAACAATGACAAACTTAGGGGTTTTTTGTGGGGCACCCTGTAGAAAGTAGCCAGAGAAATATTTATATATTGCA
>JAYGXS010000004.1:37982720-37994041 GCA_036362985.1 Ligula intestinalis
GTTTGCTTGGCCTTTAAAACAAGAAAACAAAATGCCGCGGTCTTCCATTACAAAACACTTCCTAGACAGTGGTAACTCCGTTGATATCAACATATTTTTCCGAGTTCTTGCTCGAGCACGCACAAACTGGACCTTACATTACGTGGAAGCAGCCTACATACGGCGGGAGCAACCCGACTTATGTGAGCAATTAGACCATGTGATTATTCTTTAACTGCCCTGATAAATGCATGCCACACTTTGATTCTGGTTAATTTCCCTCCCTACTTTTTTTCCCAAGTTTAAAGTTGAAATTTCTATTGACTATGCACCACGTTCAAATGACCTTGCTTTTATCGATTCTTTAAAAATTCAAAATAATGTGATCTTCAATTGCTTCGTTATTCATGCAATGGGAGGGAACGGTTGATAAGCTCTCTCAAAATGCATTGGAACAAATAAATCCTGCCGTCGTCGCCCGTTTCAAATTCGTACCCGGGAAAATATGCTTTAAATTTCTAAAATAGAAGGAGACTCCTAGAATCTTTTACCGGTATTGGTGCAGTTGCGGAAAAAGCAAAAACATCGGAACGACAAGGAGATTGCTAAAAGCGCGAATGGCAGCAGTGAAAAGGAAAGACGCCAGCCCACTGGTCGCGGCTTTCTCGCATGCTACCGGAAAATACTCTTAAGTTTAGAGACAGTGGCATTGGCGCAATATGTTACAACCGCGTGGACTGTTTAAACTACGTTTAGCCGTCCACGAGTCCGTTAACAAGCGCGCTGCCCTTCCTCAAAGGGAACATAGTAATTGACCGCACGGGGCGGGGCAGTGATTGTGTGCCAAATCGTGGAGTAATTAGCCCGCCAACAATTAACACTGGCGATGATAGCATGACCATTAACGACTCCGGTGCGGACTAACGAGTAAACGCCACGTTAAATAATAGGCCAAACTATGAACCTCGGAAGCTGCTAGTTATAGTATGCATGTCGTCGAATGGTACCTGTGTTCCATAAACACTGCGCTCGTTATTTGCGACCATCTTTAGTGATGGCAAACCAAAACCTCAGGCCACCAAACTTGTTCCGAAGATTGCAACTTCTTCCTCTCGACTGATATGCAAACTCGACTCTTCGCGTCTATCGCAACCAGGTTGGGACACGCTACGTGCGTTAAACTGACAGGTTTTTTATATTGCCTGCGTGTGTCTGTCGGAAGCATTTGGAAAAGACGCAATCACTAAATTCGATGGAGATGGAAAGCAGTTCATTCGGGCTCTTGTAAAGCTTCACAAATTAGGCTAATCTTAGTTTCAACAGTCCACCAAGGATGCTATAACATAGGTTAAATAAGCCAAGTCATGTTCCCTGTAGTTCACTTAGTTTTCTAACTGGTTTCAGGTGTTCCCCCATTATTAAAAACTCAAATCTAGAGGTGGATATTTACACATGAAACTGCTCTCTTCGTCGTTTATTTCTTCACGTAATTCGCCCACACTTCAGACTAAAAGCAGCCTACTTTAATGCACTGGACCACTACCACTAGTTCAATTTTCAAAGCCACTGCATACAGCGGGGACTAATAAAAGACCTCCCATTTAATCTGCTAACAGTTTCGAAGTCACCTGTTTACACTTTAGTCGTAGTTCAGGTTTCCTGTTGCATACTGCAAATTGATCCCTCGAGAATCCTACCAATCTCTACCCAAATAAATGCCTTCCCCACCTAATTACCCAAACTCTCTGCCTACCCTCCCTTAACGCTATCTGCCCCTTAGCCTCCCTTCTTTTCACAGTAACTAACTATGACCTTATAACCTTTAAATTATTCTTCATGCTCCCGTATAACAATTTAATGCGCGTTCAGTCAAAGTCATGGCCCTTGCGACAAGTACGAACATTAGCCTTGAAAGCGTGAGCTGCTAATTGGATTAGGCATGCGGTCGCATGGTACCTGCGTCCTACCAATACTACACTGCTTGCGCCTCCAGCATTCTTATTGGCGACTGCCTTTGATAGTGTGCTGAAATGAGAAACCAAAACATAAGGCCACTAAGCCTTTTCTTTTTCTAAACTCATTTCTCGAAGTCGTGTTAGTGGCAAACAGCTTGGGACAGGCTACGCGTGTTAAAATGGCAGTACGTTTTATATTGTTTGCGTGTGTCCATCGGAATCAGTTGGAATAGACACTAGCTTTTAAGGCTCCACGAAGTAGACTGGATTACTTGAATGAAAAGAACACTGCTGACGTGAATAGATGTGTGATCGCTTGTCATTGTCATGCCCAAATCCTTCAGCTCCTCAAGTACTGTCACAAGACGTACTTCACCTTCAACGGAACTATCTACAAGGAGGTAAAGGACACACCCATGGCTTCGCCCATTTTCGGACTCAGCACAGGCGGTCCTGCAACGGTTGAAATCGCTGGTTTACCGACACCACAAACCAAAATTCTGGGCTCCGTATGTGGACGAAACCTTCGTCGTAATTGAGCGCGATCAGGTGTCGGCATTCAAGGAACGACTAAACACAGTCTTCCCGGACATTCAGCTTACGATGGAGGATAAAGAAAACAACCAGCTGGCCTCCCTGGATGTCCTCGTTTGCCGCAAAGATGGTGGTGACCTAAAATCTAAAGTGATTAGGAAAATAACCAACTTTATGCAAGTCCTGAACTACAGCAGCAACCAGCCGATCGGTCACAAACACAGCCGCGTAAAAGCGCTATACCGGCGCGTTGAAACTCATTACAGCGAAGAGAACGACAAGGTTGCCGAATAACAACATATTCAACGGGTGCTAAGAGCGAATGGTTACCCAGACAATTTTGTCCACCAATGCATACGCAAACGAGAGAAGAAGCCACGTCCAACAGGCCCAAAAGTTTGCCACGCTCTTCCGTACGTGATGAATGTATCGTAAGCAGTCGGCCGTCTGCTTAGCCCACTTGGAGTTGGAGTTGCGCACAGGCTAGAAGTAACCACCAGGCGCCGGGCCATGAAACCGAAAGACCCACTGCCACGGCAGGAGACGGCTGGAGTTGTGGACAAAGTAACTACGTCTGGGAAACCGGGAGATTACTCCGGAAGCGAATAGCCGAGCATACAGTGGCGGTGAGGAAGAAAGACGCCAACTCCCAGGTTGCAGCTCGCTCGACAGGGCCCGGTCATCATTTCAAGTTTGAGGAGGCCAAAATCCTCGCAAGAGGTGACAGCCGCGTGAGCCGCGAGCTGCTCGAGTCACGGTTCTCGGGCCCCCAGTCTATCAACAAGCGCAACGAGTTGGCGTTCCAATATTGCATACTGAAACATTGCCCGAGCAACAGAATCAGTTACGCGGGCGGGGCCGGGCCCAGTAACAACAAATCGGACGACAACGAGCACAATTGTCGCGCAGTTACCAAGCCCACGTTCAAAACGGACGAGGAAATCACGGCAATTAATGAGTCTAGCACGAATTGTGAAGCCAGCACCGCACCAATTAAGACCTAAGCGGTGGCTACAGAAGTGGGTAATTATCGTACGCACGCAGACGACCACTATGAACTATAAATATCGTGCAACCTGTGCATGTTTCAACCCTAGCTGCGTATGGCTATGACCATAACACCATTACCTATCATTAAGGATCCACGATGGAATTCGAAACGTTAGTACAATAAAACTCTTGCTCTAGTTGTCGAATCTTCATCTTCCTAATGACACTCATCCTCCCCCTTCTCCTCGTACACCCCAAGCCTGTCCGAGCTAGGAGGTAACAGCGACCCGGGGTGGCAGTCACCACCATGACAACCACTACGACCTATCCTAACTTTTGACCAGTGACGTATGACGAAAGAGAACACCAATTTGCACGAGTAAGAATGTACAATTTACTCACCGGATAATGTTAAATTAGCTTACAAAGGGTATACAACCGCAAGGATGTGATTACCTTAAAAGTGTTCTGGCTGTGGGCGAGGAAGGGGCAAATAAAACTATATAGCAGCCGCATTTGAGCTTTCACTTACCTCAACTCCTTCCTGCATGTTATCGGAAGTTCGCAAAAGGAGACTTGAACGGGCCATTTCACAACTACGCAGTTCCTTGGCAAAAGACCTGCGCAGCCTACAGGACAGCGGGGATTAAGCGTTTAACTAAGAAATTTAATAGCCTGCGCTTGCGCACAGAAGAGGCAGGTAAAATGGCATACCCTAGTGGTGTGCCCAGAACAGGGCGACCGTTTAAGTAACAAGGTCAGTTTAATGATGGTCACAAGCAGGCCAACATAAAGAGAGGAGGTTTGTGGAGGTTCAATCAACAAAGACATTAGGGACGAGGAAAAGAAGGAGAAGCTGAAACCCGCTAACATGCTTATCCTTCAATTACGGCATGTGAGCTGTGTCCTTGAGTGCTAGCCGCAACTCTCAAGTTTATTCTGAAAAGAAAGGTGTACTTAGGTAGCGTTGTAATATTGACTATTTTGCAGCATAATTCCACAAAACTTCAGTCACTAATGAACGAGGAGTTTTACACGTTTTTCCCTCCTGCCTCCTGCAAAAACCACACTAAGCAAGACGTTACTGCAAAAGTAGTATCAAATTATACCACTGACGTTCGATGCCCTTACAAGTTAAAATAGATTTTATAGAAAAATTCACAAAAAATTATTCATTTTGTCCTCTGGTTAAGTACCACCTCATTTTCTAATATTGCATTGCATAAAAACGACATCTTTCGCTTTTAAAACTTTTTAAACCGTGGGATGTATATCCAGGAGAAAAATTGGCAGACATACGCTTGCTTTCGATAAATTCTCTTCAGGCCTTAACATTCATATCGTAGTTCAACAAATAAACTATGCGAGTTGGTCGGTAACATAAGGCTGTTGCCAAAGCCGGTAGGGGGGATTGGGTTCAACAATGAGATCAGCGTCACGGGGGTCTGGCAGAAGGGAAAAGTGATAAGCTGTGGGCTTTTGGTAACGGCGGCACCGCGACGAGGTTCTCTTGGGCGCACAGGGCCGGTCGGCGCGGCCTGATGGCGGCCGCTTCTAGCGTAGCCAACAAACACTGTCCAAGGAATTTTGAGTAGCTCGAGGGCACCGTGTGGATCATAAAGCCAATCTGGCCTCTATGCGATGGTCTGGGTCTTCCATGTGCACTGGAATGGAACTGTTAATGCCCTTTATTTGGTCCTTCCCTAAGCATGCAGGAAGATGTTCTCGTACACTTTTGGACAAATGCGGGCTTCTGCCCCACAGAATATTTCTCATGGTACTCTTGAATGGAGCATCATCTTCGATTCAACAGGACGGTCAGCAGGAAAAAATGGCACGCGAATATTGAGGGCATGCTTTGCTAAATTTCAGTAGAAAAGATCAAGTTTCGGGTTAAAGTTAGGACATGGGATAAGTAGCCCCTTAAATTTAGCGTAATGCCACCCGTAGGAGGGGGGATCCATATCTCCGTGTTCTGCAGACACAAATTTGTCTTACCGGTATTGACGTAGCCAAGGCAGATCATTATGATGAGAAATCCAGCAAAAGGAAGCTGGGACAAAGAGGGATCAGCCCGCGATTATTGACTATAAAAACAATAAGTAGATCGCGGAGAGGCCAGGTCGCCTTGATAACAATTGACATAGAGTTAACAGGTGCATTTAAAGTGCAAACGTCGGTACGCCAAAAAGGTGGCATTAGAACGATTTCTCATTGATAGTCACTTCTTGCCTGAGGAAGAAAACGGTTTGGATATTTATGCATCCAAGCGTGCAGCGGTTTTGGGATTTAATCACCAGGAATCCACCGGCCCATACTCAATGCCGAGATCCTCAACCGTCTGACCGAGCGTATTGTATCAGAAAAACAAAAGTTGAACGCTATTTATTCCGATCAGATAGTGTGTTCTGAACAGGAGAGAAGCAACGAGAATGAAGGCTAGATGAACCTCGGGAAAGGAAGGGAATGCGTTGTAGGGAAAGGTTTAGATAAAAAAGTTTCCATTCAGAGAGTCAGCAAAAATCGTTCCCACTGAACTCTCTTTGTCTTGCTCACAAAACGTGAAGGCAGCAGAGGGATGTGATAGGTACGAGTCGGCAGAAAGGGGGGCGGAGAGAGCGCAATAATAGATGATAGTTTGAGCATCACCAGCGACGACGTCCACAGTGTGCTTGTAGGCCCGGTAGCTGACGCGTGCACAAACACACTGTGATAAAAGACGTTTTAGTATCCACCACATTCGCTCCATCCCCAAACAACTGCCTTTGACGACAAGACGGTGTAAAAGCGAGCGACTATGAGTTCTGGTGCGATGTTTGGTAAAACAAAACGGCTTGTCCACGCGGGCCACGCTCAAGCGGCAAGGATAGTAAGGAGGAGAGGGCTAACACCAAATACTTACATTGTGCCCAGAAGACGCCACTCACTTATAATGAATCGGGAAGAGAGTCGGAGACAGACACTAGTTAAACTATCGCCTGCGGGCCGGTGATCGAGAACGTGTACGGTCGCGTAGCAGCGACAGCCGCCATCAGGGTTGACGCAGGTGTAGCCGCCCTACCGTTAAAAGAACAAAGCGGGATCAAATCGCATCGCACGCCCGCAGCTGACTGATTCGACGGAATTCAAGGCGAACGCTAACATGAAAATTCGTTTTATCAAAAGCCTAAATCCCCGACTGAATGTTCGCGGACGAGGAGGGTTGCAGGAGCGTAGGATAGGAGATGATGAGGATAAGAAGCCTATGAAAGCCACATTACAGCAGGTGAATTAATTGCCTTTCCAGTTTCTGCTGCTCAAGATTGATTTTTTAAGACAGTAAATGAAATGTGTAATGAAGAACGATGGTCCCAATAAAGATTATCGAAAAAGAAAACAAATAGCTTGATTACTTACGAGCCAGGCTCGATAACTGAATTTCTTTCGAAGACAGATTTACGACATCTGTGGGAGCTTAGGCAAAAAACACCTCCACTTCCTCCTAATTCGATGACTATACATGCAGACTAAGGAAGTAGCTATATAGAGAGTTGAGCAACATCAGTTACAATGACAGAAATGCGTCAGGTGTCACGCTAGATAAACAGTAAAGCAGAGGAAAATGGCTTTTGATTTACAAAGTGTGTTAAGTGGAAGAAAGAATGAACTTTGTCGGATACTATCGTTCACGTGCGAGAAGACCGAGGCACTCATTTAGTAAAAATACTCCGAAGGAGCAGAAACTTACGTCTGCTTCAGAGCAAAGGAAACCTAAAACTGCGTCTAATTATTAACGCAAGCGACACGAGATGTGAGGAGGCGGCCTTAATTTCTCAAGGGACATTCTAAAGCGTACTATAAACCAAGAAAAAAATGCATCCCAAAAGGCAAGGCTACTGCCCAGCCAGTTCTGAAGGGACCTGTCGCTATCTGTGCAAGGACGTTAACACCTGCAATATAAATAAGCAAGGAGTATGCAGCGACAACCGTGAATATATTATGCTGGATAGGGAATGCGCATATGGCCCTGGAAGCAGGGGCCGGCCACAGTGGTAGTGGTGTAACGATAAGCTACAGGAATATTAATTTAGAGTTAAAATCATGATCAGGTTTACGCTCAAGGTCTGGGTTAGAGTTACGACAGGCGGATATGTCCCCCTTTAGTTAACGTTCACTGATTGTTCACTGACAGAACTCACCCGCTGCGCTCTGCCTTGAGACTTATACTCGAGCCTTGCCAGCAAGCGCATAGTGTCTAGTAATCTAGGCACATAATATTACCGGCAAAGAGAATGGAGACTGTAGTGGCCATTTCTGGCCCATTAGCCGTCCTCAGCCAGTCATACCCAATTCCAAGGGGTGCCCCACCCAAGGTTCAAATCCGCGACCTCTTGATCAGAGATATAACGTTCTGACCATTTAGCCATGGACTCGTTGTCTTGCTGGTTCAGATCGAGGGATTAAAATCGAAGGTACTCGATTAACAGGGCGATTAGAGATTAACCAAATGGTCGAGTTTCTTGCGTGGGTTGGTTTTCGCCCGCCGTATATAGGCTGCTACCAAGTAGCACGGGGTTCGATTTCGTCGTGTCAGAACAAGTACTCGGAATGTTGTTTTGAGGTCGAAAAAGTGATAGCAGTCTAGCAAATGTATATAAATTGAGCATCAGGATACTATATTTTCTTGTATTAACAGCCAATTAGGCAAATGGTCAGAGGCTCTGGCTGCCAGTTGTCTTTGTGTACGCCCAGTGTACTTTCAGACACAAGTGCACGTTGATTCATACATAGAATTTGGAGCACGGTGCAACAGCAAGGTATCCTTTGCACAGGTTTTGGAAGGCTTTCAGTAGGGCTAAGGAAGACGAATTCAGCTGCAGCGCAAACATCGCCTGACTGTGTTCGAAAAATTATCACATTTAAAGAACAGGGATATAACAACTGGATTTTTAAAACTGACTGTTGCGTCAATTTCGGCCTTACAGAGTTGCTGAACTGCTGAATGAAGCATGCAGGACAGCCGCCTTTAAGTATGACCTCTTTGATACGGGAACCACAGCAGACGCGTCTACGAACCGCGTTCCCACCCGCCCTCCCGGCGGCCAAGGTCTGCTAAACCCATCTCCCTACGTTGGATCAACTCTCCCCTCCGCCCAATCCGTGTTTTTGATGACGGAACAGCCCCTCCCGGCCACGCTGCTCCGACTCCTCCTCCTCGCCGCCGGAATCGAGGCCAACCCTGGAACTCTCTGGTACTGCTCGTTCTGCCGAGTCCGTCTGGGCCGCCGCGACTGGTCTGTACGTTGCGGCTCCTGCAATGGCTGGTGCCATCTCCGCTGCAGTGGCCTCACCACGGCTGCCAATTGGTCGCCCGCCTTCGCGTGTCCCAGCTGTCCCATGCCCCCACCGATCTCCATGCCTCCAGCCCGTCCAGTCCTGAACCCAAATCCTCTGGTCTCCGACCTTGCCTCACCACCTGGTCTTAAGATCTTACAATTCAACGCCAACGGCCTCCTTGGGAAGCTTGACCAGCTCCTGGCCTTCATGCGCTCGCACAGCATAGCTGTGGCGGCTATCCAAGAGACAAAGTGGTCTAACTCCACTAAGGTCCCTTGCTGTGCCGATTACACGATTGTCCGTCGCGACCGCAGCCGCAACAAAGGCGGAGGTTTGGCCTTCCTGGTGGACAAATCCATTGCCCATCACCAGCTTCCCCTGCTTGGAGCCGATCCCACGGAAGTACTGGCGATTTCCCTTGACATTGGCCCGGCGCCGCTAACCGTCGTGAACGTGTACATCCCTCCAACTTCCAGTTGTTCTCCCGGTTTCACCGCCTCTATCGCTCCCTACTTACCTTCTGGAGACAGTTTGGTGCTAGGTGACTTCAACGCTCACCATGACCTATGGTGCTCTAACTTGGCAGCCGACTCCCGAGGAGAAGCTCTGGCTGATGAAATAGAACACGCCTCCTTTGCCGTTCTCAACGAGAACAGCCAAACGCGGCTCCCGACCAACGGCGCCTCCAGTTCGCCCGATGTTCCCTCGCCAGTCTCAGTCTGGTAGCCTCCACCATGTGGAAGACGGAAATCAGCCTGGATAGCGACCACCTCCCCATTGTGCTCGAATTGGCCACCGCCGCCGAGCGTATCAAGGCCCCCAACCGGCACTTCATTAATTTCAAGAAAGCCAATTGGGCAGCGTTCACGACCGAATGCGAAGCCGAGATCGATGGCCTACCGCCTCCCACCTGTGTCCACATGGCGGACCGAACCCTTCGTCGAATACTCCTGGCAGCAGCAAGTCACCACATCCCTAACGGCCGCATTTTCCCTTCTCCGTCCTAAATATCCACCCGAAGCCTCCCACCTGGAACGAGAGAGAGAGACGATATACGAGCGCGTGATGCCAGTGACCCGCGCGTTGGCGAACTGAATGGCTAAATCACTAAGACTATCAACGATGGCAAACGCCAACGCTGGCATGAACTAGTTTCAGATTGTAATTTCAGCAACAACTCAGCTGCCACTTGGAAGCTTTTACGCAACCTGACCAAACCCCGGGCTGATACATCTAACCAGTCTATTTGCTTTGGGGACGGCAAGTTCATTTCCAACAACGGTAAGATCGCCGCGAAGATGAACAAGCTGTTCTCGCCCCGCTCGGCGCCCAGTCCCAAAAGCCAGCGCTCCATTCTTCGTCTCCTTCATAAAGCCCCGCCCCCAGACATTTCCTTTTCAGCTGATGCCATCCTCACCGCCGTCAAGAAAATGAGAGCTTCGAAAGCCTTAGGACCAGATGGTCTGGCGCCTATCCATGTGCGCCACATCGGCCCGAAGGTGGCTGCCTACCTTGCCGCCCTCTTCAACCTTTCACTGGGAACTTCAATCATCCCTGATTGCTGGCGCCAGTCGATCATTATCCCCCTGGTCAAAGCGGGTAAGGACCCCTGCCTAGCGACCTCTTATCGTCCAATTGCCCTCCTCAGTCCATTGGCGAAGATCCTGGAACGGCTCATCCACCCAATTCTGACGTCTGTGGCGGAACTATCTTGCCACAAACATGGTTTCCGATCGGGTCGTGGAACTACAACGGCGCTTTTCGAGCTCAGCGGCGCTATCCTCGAGGGCTTCAATCAACAGAAGCCCGCTTCGCGGACCGTGGCAGTCTCAATTTACCTGTCACGAGCGTTTGACTGCGTCCGCCACGATCAGCTCCTGTAGGACTTGGTCTCGTTGAACGTCCCGACTGGCCTGGTCCGATGGTTGGCGGCTTACATCCGTGGCCGTCACGATCGTGTCCTTTTCAGGGGCGCTCTCTCCAAGCCCCGTAAGCAGTCCTGTAGCGTCCCTCAAGGCTCTGTGCTCAGCCCGACACTCTTTAACATCTACATGCGAGAGCTCCCACTGCCCCGGGCACCTGTGCAAGTGGTATCCTATGCGGACGATATTACGTTCTTCTGCCGGCACCATGACATCGATCAGGCTGCACAGCTCCTCACGGAGTTCATGCCTGTTGTCGAAAACTTCCTCACCCAGCGTGGAATGACGATCTCGGCAGCCAAGTCGTCCGTAACTGTTTTTACGCTTGATCCGAAGGAGTTCAATCGTCACCCGGTCATCACCGTCAATGGGGCGTCCTTACCGCTCGTCAGCAAGCCCAAACTCCTTGGTGTGCGTTTTGATCCGCTCTTCACGTTCGCAGACCATGCCAGGGAGACCGCAAGCAAAGTAAGCCGCTGCACCAAGGTCCTCAAGGCTCTAGCAGGCACATCCTGGGGCTGTGCAAAAGAGACTCTGTCGACTGCTTTCAAGGCGCTGGCCAAGCCGCACCTCACTTGTGCGGCATCAATCTGGTCTCCTACGATGAGCTCTTCCAGCCTCCGCC
>JAYGXS010000004.1:38004041-38041097 GCA_036362985.1 Ligula intestinalis
CTCTTTTGATCATCGCGTATGGCTCTTTCAGAAACTTCAGGTTTTTATGATTTTGATTACTCTTTAGGAGTCTAAGTAGTGAGTTGTACTTGGATCACTACAATCATCAGGCTAAATCCCAGGCTGGAAGTTAAAAGACACAAGTCATCAGAAGGAGTGATTTATTATGTACAGAACTCCCAATTGCAGTCCCAGGTGGCAGTGGCCACTGGCGAAGCTAGGGCTAGTGTTGATTGCGCCCAGCCAGACTTGAAAGAGAGCTTGAGACAGTGATGACAGCTGACTCAGTAGGATTGCGGAGCAGGTTCAATTGTTCTGTTATTGGTGTCTTGCAATTGTCCGAGGGAATGTCGCCTACAGAGGCCGAGCGGTGGACTATTTAAATGGCCTTCAGGTATTTGGACGCCCGTGTATACTCGGGTGTGTGTGTGTGTGACTAAATAAACTACGGTCGCCAGGGCGGCGGTCTCGGGACCGCGAGAAAACCGAAGGAAAGGGGACGCTCGCGCAGCTGTTACCGGCTTCCCAGTCGCAGCTGCGAGGTCAAGCCTCGGGGACGGTGGTGTCAGTGCAAGAGAGCATTGGAACAGTTGGTTGTGGCAACACATTACTTTGGGACAGCGGGTCTTGGAGAACGAAGGTGGGGGGGAGGGCACGCATTGTAGCCATCCACCTACAACGAAGTGCCGCCCAAAAGTTCGCTGAATAACAGACGCTCTACTAAAGTACGACAGCCCGTAGATTTCACCTCAGCTTGGTCAAGGTCACGCTGGCAGACAAGGCTATCTTACGCGCATAGGTCAGCCGGCTTTGTTACATATAGTGCCTCGTGTTTATGTCTCCCAGACGGAGCAAACAGTCCATTCGCGAACACTTGGTTTGTGGACTAATACATCGGTCCTAACATCTGACTGCTATATTTCATCAGATGGATTGCACATCTTTGAACGCTACATTCTATCTCATTTGCCCAAAGTTAACCTCTGCACCAAAGAGTATGGCTAAACGAAAAGGAGATGAGGAGTATCGGTGAAATGGTCGAATGTAAGGCGCCACATCAACACACGCCATGATACGTCTGCATCAAAATACCCTGCCGGAGATAGCCGAAAGAAAGCATGCCAAGAGCTAATGAGCAGGATGCAAACCAGCCAGAAGTAACTCCACCTATGGATCCAGCAAGGTGACTATAACTCCGCTAGCTTTGCTGGACCTTTATCAATAGCTAGGAATGGAAAACCATTCACAGATGGCGAGTTGGATGTAGCCGATAAACTTTGATGATCTTCCGAACAAAGACAAGATAATTAAACGGATACAGGACATGCCTTTGTCGGTAAAAACCGTTCATGAGCGTACCATCATGATGGCAACCACCGTGGAGGAAACGTAAGTGAAAGACATAATTGCAGTGCCGTTCTTTTCCTTGGCTTTGGATGATTTAACAGACGTAAGCCATCTGGCGCAGTTCAGTGTGGTTGCAAGATATGCTACTGGTGATACACTGCACGAAGAAATTCTTGCGGTTCTGTCAATAAAAGGATCCACAAGAGGTGGGGATTTATTAAAGTCTTTCATGGATTTCGCTCACGAAAAAAAACTACCAATGGATAAACTTATCTCAGTATGTACTGATGGTGCTCCATGTATGGTGGGGAAAAACAAATGATTTGTGGCGCTTCTCTGTGAATATGAAAATAGACCCATCCTACGTTTCCATTGCATTCTACACTAGGAAGCTCTTTGTGGCGAGATATGCGACGGGCAGCTTGGCGAAGTGATGTCGTTGGTCATCCATGTGATTAACTTTATTGTTGCTCGAGCCTCAAATGATGGACAATTTAAAACCCTGCTGGATGAAGTTGGAAATAACTATCATGGTCTGATTTCGCACGGCAAGGTACGTCGGTTGTCAAAAGGGAAAGTGATCAGCCATTTTGCAGCTTGCCTGAACGAAATCCAGACGTTCCTTGAAATGAAGGGCCTTGAGCATCCTGACCTGGCCAAAACTGAGTGGCTCCTCATGTTTACTATCTCGTGGATATGACCGAACATCTGAACCAACTTAACGTTAAAGTGCAAGCCAATGGAAACACAGTGTTATCCCTTCAACAGTCCGTGTTTGCTTTTGAAAACAAGCTTGAACTCTTTATCAAGGATCTTGAAACAGATGGATAACTAAATTTTGAAAATTTAAGACAATATAAAGATGCATGCACAGTAAGTGAGTCTACTCCAAACTTTGATGTCCACCAGCTAGTTGGTGTCACATCCAGTCTCCTGCAGTCGTTCAAAGCACGCTTTGGAGAATTTCGAGAGCACACCCGTCTTTTTAAGTTCATCACCCATCCAACCGAGTGTTCACTGAACACAGCCGACCTACGACATATTCCTGGTCTCTCCGTTAGAGATTTCAAAGAAGAATTGGCTGACCTTTAGGCCTCAGACATGTGAGTGAACAAGTTCAAGTCACTCAATGAAGATTTGGAAAGTATCGCACGACATAAAGCGGAGTTGACAAGCAAACACATGTGGACAGACATTAAAAACTTCAACCCGAAGACTAGCTGACAATCAAAACTTGGAACACGCTTCCGGTCACATACTACACATTGCAGCGTGAGTATTGCTGTATTGACCCTGTTTGGATCTACGTATGCATGTGAGCAGTCATTCTCACATCTCAGATACATCAAGTTCACAATAAGATCACGTCTAACGGATGAAAGCCTCAACGCTTGCATGAAGCTTAACCTCACCAACTACCGACCAGACTATAAAACCCTCAGCGAATGCATGCAATGCCAGAAATCACATTACAATCTGTATACTTAATAAAAGCGATATTGTGGTTCTGTGGGGTTCCTATTCCGTTTTTGATTGGCTGGCGTCAAGAGGAATATGTTTGTTCGCCGATAGCACAGTGCGCATGCCTGTCCGTCTCTCTTGAGAATTGCGTTTGCGAGCTGTCTATCCTACGCTCCGTATCCGCTGTTTTACCGCCTGCTGCCCTTGGGGGGAGCATAGGATGGGGAAGCTTAGCAAATGAAGGTCAAGTGCTTTAGGGTCAGCGCCCTTACGGCAGCGACCGGGAGTGGTTTCAGCACCAAGGTTGTGTGCCTGTCGTGGAACAGGGAGGGGGCGGGGGTGTAAACAGGCAGCTAGGGCTTGAACGCGAGTGTGTCAGTGTAACTGTGCCAACCTGGATTATGCACTGAAACGTCTAAAAGGTGGGGCGAGTAGACGTATTACGGTTAACTCACTTTTGGCAGAAGGCAGCTGTTTTACAGCATGCTGCCCGGGGGGGGGGGGTGGGGCAGGGAGGCCTTAAGGCATAGCGGGGCATGTTCGCTAGTGAGTATTATAATAATATCATTGAAAAGAATAAATTCAGAGGCTTATTATACTAGCATTCAATATAATTTCATTTTAAAATCAACTATATGTCTCTATCTGAAATCTATTTCGAAATATTTGCTTTTTTAGCTCTCTGAGTTCAAAGGTTGCCGACCCTTGGTCTAGACCAATAACAACCCGTGAGCACTAGGCGGCCCAATGGTTACTAAAGAATGCCTTTTTCCATTAGGCTGCCTCACGAGAAAACCTTAGCGAAAATTTAAATGACAGTGTGTCACCAGGTCAGATCAAAAATTATTCGGAGATCGAAGATGTTTTTTTGAAACTGGAAGATACCCTAGTTCGAATAGACACTTTGGAGAAGTTGTAGTTTTCGAGAGAAAGCACGTTTATCGTAAATTACTGTTGAATTTAAAAGTCGGTATTCTGGCACACTTGAAATGTATTTTCAATAGGCTGCATAGTCATCAATATCACATGACAACTTATGTATAGTAGACGCCGTTGATCATGCAATATGTCAACATATGCGAAATATTAATACTATTTTGCTAATCGGAACTGACTCCAGATGTTATACTGATTATCGTGTAGTGTATTCTGAAGTCATTTCAGTCATGATAGGAAGCCGGCTTTCGAACGAGCTTCGTTCCGACTCCTAGCAAAGCGTTTCCATAGTAAAAACCGACTACTTAAGTAGCATGCCTTTTTATCATTTTTATTTTGACTGCCTTTATAAATTCAAATATGTTTTATGGAAAACATGCACGAGCAAATTATTTTTTGTACTTGTTTGATAGCAAATTACGCGTTCTTTAAATTTTATACTTAACAAAAGGGTAGCTTTCAGTTTTAAATTAGATGCTAATCATGAGCTTTTTAACGATTGTTAGGTCTTCATGCATAATAAATCGTATCCGTCAATTTATTAGTGCTGCCTATACTGCATAAAATATATTCCAAATCTATTTCAATATTTGATGACTACTAGGTGACGTCTTCCTCAAACTGTAGGCAAACCTGTACATTTCCTTAAACAGGATGCACACAGTGCGCAGTTTTTTTAAACCTTGGATTCGAGTGTAGCATTCACCCGTTTAGAAAATTGTTCGGCAATTGGGCAACTTTTTAAAACCGAAAACTACCCTTTCTTTGAGTATAAAATTTAAAGAACGCGTAATTTGCTATCAAACAAGTACGAAAATAATTTTCTTGTGCATGTTTTCCATAAAATATACTTGAATTTATAAAGGCAGTCAAAATCAATGATAAAAAGGCATACTACTGAAGTAGTCGGTTTTTAATATGGAAACGTTCTGCTAGGAGTCGGAACGAAGCTCGTAGGAAAACCGGCTCTCTATCCTGACTGAAAGGACTTCAGAATACACTACATGATAATCAGTATCACAGCTGGAGTCGATTCCGGTTAGCGAAGAGTATTAGTCTTTCGCATATGTCGAAATAGTGCATGATCAACGGCATCTACTGTAATCCTTGCTTGTATAGATTCCGCTTCAGATATGCCACCTACTATATACAGTAAAACTTAAACTGGAAAAAGCTGAAAGCAAAGACTCCACAACTGCAGTGCAATGCATTTGCTATACACAATAAATACCTGGCCTTGCTACACCTGTGCTTGTAACATTTCTCAATGAGGTTAAAGATGGCTGGTTGGCATCATACAACGAAACAGTCAGAATGAATAAATATCTGCTCGACCAATGAGGGGTTTAGTTTGGGTAAATTTCTACGGGATAAGTGTAGGTTGCCAGGAACATCGGTAACACGCACGAATTGTTCTTCATCCTTTGGAGATAGTAAGATTCTGTGATGTAAAATAGGCCTTTAGTAACCTAAAGGACGATGCTCCGTTGTCTATGGAATGACCGTATTCAGACAGAAATACTAACAAGGGTTACTGAAGCGGTAAAAAAAGTGGACAAGAGCCTTAGAGATGGTTCACAAGAATACTGTTTGTGATTAAAATAAGCAAATAAGATCTGCGGCACTCGGCCAAGACAGATTCAAGTTCACGTGCTTTTAAATCCTACTGACAATGTCGGAAATCACTGGCACTACAAAGACAATCAATTTTCTTTTCAAGTTGGTATTTATTTATTTCTCTAAATGGTTTCCGTCAAGGGCCTTTCTATCACACAGAATAGGCCTTAAAGTTATATCGTCGACGAAAAATTTTTTTGGCAAAAAATCGAGATCCAATTACAGGCAGGCAATATCCCGTGGCAACAACTATAGCAGACCGCAGTTACATTTGCATAACAGGATAGGGATATGGATTACCCATACACAGGCCTACTCATCCCACGGCTAAAAAGGACACGAGAATAGAAAAGTCCCACGGACGTATTAATTTACGAAGGATAAATATTTTCTTGTCTTAACCTCAGCTCGCATTCTAAGCCCTAACTAACGCCACCCTTAACACTAACCCTGCGGCTAACAAAAGAAACTATAACCCTAACCATAAGCTTAAGCCTAACCTTGCTTTTTCATGAATTTGGCCCAAGACTATCTGCATTGTGGGTAGTTTCTGCTCTTAAGTCTTGTATGCAACCACTAGTTCCCGCAAATTAAGTACGTCAATGCTTAGAAATCAGATGGACCTGGATTTCAAAAAAGGCTACTAGAAAGATATGTCACTGGGTGCCGGAACCAGTAATTTGAGGACGTAAACAAATGTTCCGGGGAAACAGCAAAATATATGGCAGCAACTCAGCCAATTTAGCTTCCATGTAAGCTGTTTCGAAGGGGTTTTCATTCAGACAGCGGACAATCTTGAAATAAAACAAGTGCTGCCTTCTCACTAATGGAGAAGCATTTCAATATTTACAGGGCCACCATGCAGTGCATATAGTAGTATGGACGCATATTTTGCATTTTAAGCAAAAAATAATTTCAGCATCAGCCAATCAGGATAGCGAAGGTTTTTAATCTGCCTGAGTATTTCTGTTAAATAACGAAGCAAAGTAAGGTTTACTTCAATTGTGACAGACCTTCATTGGAGAAACTTAATTTATTCGGCCAGTCTTTAAATGCATCGTCTCCCCCACAAAAATTGTCCTCCATGGACAAAGGCTCCTGAATGTGGCTTTTGCTGGCACGTATATACTAGCTATTCAGCTGTCAGTCACTGCGCCCGAACGTGCTCACCGGACCTCTCGGCATTGTTTCATCTTCGGAGCAAGGTGAGCGAGAGAAGAAAGTGTGGTAGATGCCGCGCAAGTAAACGGTTCTGCGGTCATTCTGGTGAGTACACGTAGGAAGTCATCGCTTGTGACGGCCGAAATGTCGGGTAGCATATTATATTGCACGATCATTTCTATAAGAACCCAACTGAAGTAGACTTTTCCAAACTAAAATATATTTTAGAATCAGAAGAAAGGCGTTCACCAGGAGAGGTTTATTAGATATCTGACGCTTAAGAGGGTTGTGTCGGCCATTCACCTCCAGAGACTGAGCATTGAATGGGCGGTTAACGGGGAGGACGGCTGCGGGGACACAAGTGACAGTGCGAGTCACGCGAAGCGGCTCAGCCGGAATTGGCAAGCTACGCACATGGAGGCTACGCAAATGGAAGCAGCATATAGCCAGAGCCGTGAGCTTAGTTGTTCACATTATAAACTTCTTCTGCCGGGAAGTCGCATTTTCAGTACATTCTATACTCTTGTTTAACATTTTCTGAGATCAACCACCTGCTGTATGTGTCGGTTAGTCAATTCAATTTAGGAATGTTAGATGTGGTTAGACGAATTCCGACCGGAAGATCAACATATTCAAATGTATGCAGTAACCTTAGATTATGTTTTACGTTTAGATCGCTTCTAAAATGACTCGATAACACCTTCAGTTTAAAGGAGTATTTGAGGTGAGCGGTCGATGTTAGAGCAGTTGTAAGTGGAAGCGACTCCCCTGTCCCCTTGAAGACCATGCTTCACGAGTATCGCAAAGGCGGTGGGTCCAACAAAACAGCTTGATAAGGATTACATATAGTCGGCAAAGAGGACACGAGAACATGAACCATCGCTACAACAGGTGTCTTCGCACTGAACTCCAGGGAAACCAGGTTTACGTTTAGGGGTAGGGTTAAAGTTGACGTTAAGGTAATTAAAGGTAGGGTAGGTGTCGACTGTAGGGTTACGGTTTAGGTCGGGTTTAACATAAGGACTAGGGTTCGGCTTAACGTAAAGGCTATGTTAGGTTTAGAGCACGGGCTGCTTACCCTTAGTGGAATAAGGCGTATTATTTCGGCGAAATATCGTTAAAATGCTAAATCCATGAGTGTCAGAAGACCGTTCCGCATCCATGACCGTAGGACGATATCATTGTGAGATCTGAACTTGGGGCAATGGATTAAGTCACCAGAGGCCACTGCAAACCCACAGAGAGAGCGTGCCATACCGAGAAACTGGCAAGTGAAACAGTCTCATGAACCCGAAAATGTAAAAATCATACATTAAAAATAATGGTAGATAGGCGTTCACCGGTGGAATCTGCGATCTTGTTAGTTAGAAGTCTAACGCTCTAACGAGTGTAACACGGGCTTACTGTCTTACCCGTTTTGAACGGGAATAAGCTCAATTCTAGATGGGCGTTCGCCGATCAGTTACGCTATTCACTCTGTGCATAATATGTTAGCCATTGAGCGGCTGCTCGAACTCGAAATTACTTGCAAAAATTCCCATTAGAAAGTTCAAAAGATAAATTAGCAAGCATACGTATGCCTTCGGTGAATTCTATTCGGGCTTGTACATCCATTATCAAAGTAAAATATGCGCATATTTTACTCAGTTAATACAGACGTAAATATAAACAATAAGACTGGATGGAAAGGATAGATAAAGTCGCAGACAGACAAAAAAGAAAAAGCAAACCTCGTCAGGGGGCAGCCAGGCGGAGGCCTCGACCGCAGGCAGACGCGCAAAATCAGACAAGAGGCAGGTGCGAATGGGAGCCGTCGGCGAGAGAGTAGCGCCCAGTTCCGTTGACAGACCATGCCAGAGACGCAGCATCTCGCGGTGTTCCCAGCGGGCTCGCTTATCCAAACTGAAGCGAACACCACACCTATATGTGGCGAGGAAATAAAGGAGGGAAACATTAGGAGTCAAGGGGAGACGAAGAGGACAACAAACAGTGGACTGGGGAAAGATTTTGACGTTGATAATGCCGCGACAGTCGGTTTGGCAACCCAGGCGTGCCCCCCTCTGTCTACCCCCATAGAACCAGTAAACGAGCGGAGAAAGTTCGTTGCTGAACACTCATCGATCGCTAATAAAACTTACTTGTCCCGCTTTGCCTTGGGTCTCATTCTTAGGCCCTGACAGCAACCGCACAGCGGCTAATAGTGTAGGCAGGTAAATACTATCGGCAAAAACAAGGGAGACAGGAATTGTTAGAACGTCAGATTTCTGCTCAACATGTCACGGTTTAAAGTCGCTGGTGGTGCACCACCCAGGTTTGCATATGACAAACTGGTGATGGCTAGTGAGCGAGAAACGGGCATACCATTCTCCATTGTCTTTACTGACAATGTTGATCTACTTACTTGACGAGGCTCGAAAGTGAGCACCAAGACAAAAAGGGATGGGTGAATTCCCTTAGCGATCGGTGAACGTGTCAACGAGAGTCAATATCGCCCGAATTAAAACCGGCGAGACAGCGAGCTCGTGGCTCAATAGGTAGAGCGCTAGACTTCTGATCATAAAGGTCGCGAGATCGAGCCTCGAGTGGTGCACCACTTGCGGGTGAGAATGACTGGCTGATGGCAGCTAATGAGTCAGAAGTGGCCATTCCAGTCTCCCTTGTCAAGTCCGGCATCTGACCGTAGAGCGTTCGGAGGCCGGGCGCGTGATCAACATCGACGAGCGATTCTGGAGTACTCTTTGGGATTGCTTAATCCTGTGTTCGCACTAGAGTCGGGGCAACCAACGTGAAAGCAGCATTAAGTTCAGGATTCAGCCTATCGTAATAGGCAATTGACACTTTCCACGCCTGGCGATTGTAGTGAGGGCCTTGTTTGGGGTATGATGAACGCCTCTTCTCACAGCAAGGATAGGTGATAGAGCATATTCTGGTGACGTGAAGCCTGAGTTTCCGGATTTCAAATCTCTTCCCTATCGCAGCAGAGTTGTTTTCACAGACAAGAGGATGGTGGAAAACAGGTAGTGGACAACTTTTGTGGCGATAGAGGAACCCTTCAATGCCCTTCGATCAACACCTTCCGTTTTTTGCCGCCTGAGGATATAACGCCATATTTATTGACAGCACTTGGTGAAAACGGATCTGCTCCACCTACTTCCCAAAACTCAAGACGTGGGATCAGTTCCGGTATTGCTTGAGTTGGTTCAAGTACATCCGTGATGATGATGATGATGATGATGATGATGATGATGATGATGATGATGATGATGATGATGATGATGATGATGATGTAAACGGTGTCCCAGTTCAGAAGAGACGGGCACCGGAACACGAAGTTTCGGATTCTCGCTCGGACACATAATTAACGGCGACTGCGGTACCTCAGTTGATTGCAACGTCTCCAGTCACGTACGGCTCAAATGACCTGTAACTATTGTCCGGTGAGCAAATGATTGTGGTAGAGAAGGCGATAGATGTTTACCCCTCCCTCCCACCTCAGCTGCCGAAGCCAGCAAGGAAAGCAGTGGTTGTCATGAGAGAGACATACGTCTCTCTTTCAGGATTGAAAGTGGTCAGCTTATCTCCGGTGGGTGAATATTTAGCACGACCATAACCCTGAAATATTGTGAGTGGCGGCATTGATACTGCCTCGAGTGCGAAGGCTTACGTGTTTTTCAAAAGTAAGAATAATAAAATAAGCCTCTGCGAGATCTTATCTTCAATAAATTTACCACTTGACGTCAATAAATATCAGAATGCCAGTCAGAGATTACTGTACAAAAAATAATAGGCAAAAAACATATGATATGCAAGTTGCTTCTTCGCTACGAGTTAAAAAGGACATATCCCGTGAACAAATAACCGACTTAAGTCTGTATGTTATGCACGTCAAACTCATTACATTAAGAAAATTTTCAAGCAGCTAGGCCAGTGTTTGAGGAGGGTGGATAGGCAGACACCTTAAGAGTTAGAGCTGAAAACCCAAATACGTGCATGACAGCCTACAAAAAACTAAAATAGTTCCAAGTTTAGAGACTGCTTTTTGAGGCAAAAATTCAGTTGCCTTCTAGCTACACCAGAGCGAGACTCGGGCGACAGCATAAAAAGAAAGACTGTAAGGAAATAATGCGCCTCCAGTTGCCGTGGTTACTGTGCCAACACGGAGAGGAGTCATCTGCACAAAGGGAGGATAAGGTGGGAGTGGAGAAAGAGAGCAGAAGCTTTGCTAGGGGCCGAACGCAATTAACAATTCTGGATGATAAATGCGGGCGTATGGACTGGAAGGACAAAGTAGGAGTAGGTCTTTCTACGCGTATACATACACAGAGATATTTAATGCACAACGTTACACACAGCGTACATCTAGAGGCTAAAGGACAGCCTAGTAGTTAAGGTTGATTGTGATTTGGGGGTAAATAGGGCAACAAGTTCCTACGGAGGCGGGGGAGGGAGGCATGACAAGTCGGTTCTCACGAATAGAGGCAAAAGTTCGCATCCCAGGTGTTTGTCTAGAAGAAGTCGGAGCGTTCACCGGAATCATAACTTTATTCATCTGAGCTTTCGGGCTCTTGCGAGAGTTCATCGTCGGAGATAAAGGGGTCTCCCAACCATACAGAGGAAAACGGATGCACTACTTCACACCTGTCGGACTAATTTCTAGTCCAGGTGCCGTTTTTTCAGTGAGTCCTTCTAGACAGATGAGCAATTGAGTTGACGGTGGGCGAGGGGTGACGGAGAATTGAGCAGTTCCTAGATCAACTTACAAAACGTGAAGGACGTAAACGCTCTTTGGAAGGATTTTGCGATTGCATGGAGGTGCGCACCAAAGTGATGTCACAGCAACTTGGTAGTTACTTGGTATTTAATGTACTAGTGGTTTCTAGCGTCTCAATATTCGCGGAAAATAGTAAGAGAGAGCGGTGTTGTCACCTATGACCTGCCGATGTAACCGTCAATCCTAGTTAGAAGAATTTTATCAGTCATCAATCAGACGTACTAAAGGGAGGCAGCCAATCGAAGGACGGCATTATTTGATAGTAAATAAGCGCTTTCTGCACTACCTGAAATTCACCCACGAGATGCGCAGTGCCGATCAAAAATTTTCGTCGATTAACACCTACACAAGAAATAATTAATGCATGACGAAATGTTGGGGTATCTTTATGGATTATCATAATGAAAGAGACAATCATACGTACAATAACTGAGCAATCTCATTAAATTTAACTAAAATTCTGAAATATGTCTTCAGCTAGAAAGGACTGCTTAGGCCGATCTTTTATGATTCCTTACAGAACATGAATGATTGCTTTCATCTGGTAGGAAAAAAACGATAGAACGCTAACACCGAACCACCAAAACCAAGGGGTTGGTGGTCCGAGCTCTCGAACTGACACACATGACTTTCGAGACAATCGGACAATTTGAGAAGGTATTAGGATAACAACTGCTCCAAAAAGTCGTTTAAGGTTTCTCTTTTACTTCAGTAGGCGCGAAATAATGCAGTTACTGTGTAGGCGACCCCTATTCATCCGCATTGACTTTCTCTAGAAATTACGCAGCCCCGAAGCCAGAAGCTTTATTACCGAGATCAAAAGCACAATTTGGACATCATTCTAAGCGCCATTGGGAATTCCCAATAAAAACTAAGAGATCACAGATACCTGACGCTAAATTTAAGCAATGACCTCATCATCTGTGTACAACTTTGGTTATTAACGTTGGTTCTATGTGAGAAAGCAACTCTTATCTGTCGGTAGTTGGTGTCATTCCTGTTTTCATAGTCAGCCGCGAGAATTGCTTAGCGAACATGTGTAACTGCTAGGTTGGCGTGAGCCTCTTTTAAGTAGTACGAAACAGCCACGCAAGCCATAAGCAGGTCGATGTGACGGCTGCTTGAGAAGCAATTAGACAGTTACGTTGCGAATACTCCAATGGCCAATATTTAACCCACAGTTTTCACAAATAAAAGTCAGCGAATTGGCGGTAGGGGTACCACTTTTGCCCTGCATGCAGTCTCTGTAGCGCCATTGTGTATCAGCAAAGCAGGTACCTTCTCCGCAGTTACAATTGAGTGCGTGGATGACAGATGACGAATTCAAGTCAGAAATGGGTTTTGCTAAACGCAGATCAGAGCCAGTGCTACTTCGCGCGGCTTGTCTTGGAGGGCCTCGCATGACGACCATTGAATCAGTCAAAAATAAAGTTTTTCGACATGACGTGGCTTGTTTGTACCACTCCTTCTCTTGAGGCTATTCCCGAGACCGAGGGTACCCGCCGGTAAGGATGCAACCTTGGCGGTTAGGGTGTAGGAGCATGTCTCCACATGCTGATTCTAGAGGACATTTGTGCTGTTGTTCGTTAAAATGTCCGGTCTCACAGACATTAACCTGGGCTATGGTCGACTAACTAAGGGAACCAATTTAGACATAGCGAAAGTTTGACGCGAGAACAGCTATCTTTCCTACACCGATACCGAAGCAACAAGATTCTACCCAAGTCTGTGAGAGTAAAACCAGCAATTAAGTCTGCTCAAGGCTATGAAGCCGCCAATCGATATGGTCAACACATGCTCCGAATTTTCATATCTGATGCCCACCACAGGCTCCGAAAATTCATAGAACGGAAGGAAGAACACATCAAGATTTGTGAGGACCGACTTCGCGCAAATATTTTTGAGACAATCATGTTTTAACATAAGAAAGACTAAAAAAGAGGACCACATTGGAAAAGAAATAGATGAGAATTTCGGGTACAAGCAACAATGATTCGACCCTGCCGAAGAAAATTGTAAACTTGTCCTCAAGAGTCCTAACCACAACAGAGGAAAAAGTGCTAGGCAAAGGGATGAAGTACAACCCATCTGACTGCAACTACCTAGACTTCCTAGCCAGTCTTGAATCCATCCTATCTTCAACTAACCTGACAGAAGACGAAAGGCATGCAATAGCGTAAGACCTTCTCAACACTCACCTTTGATGAAAAAACAGCATTAAAGTCACAAAAGAAAGATGAAAGCATCATAGCTTTATCAGCTGGCAAAGGAGGTTCTACCGCCATCCTCAACAAGACGGAGTACATGGAAAAGATGACATAGATGCTGATAGATGAATCGACTTACACACGTCTAAGCACCGACCCTACATGGTCACAAAACTCAAAAATCGAGAAAGTATTAAATCGCCTCACAGAAAGGAAATTAATCTCCGGAATTCTAGCAAAATCGCTGAAACAAGATGAACCAACGATTGCTAAAAAATATATGGGCTCCCAAAGGTACACAAGGCTGACATCCCACTACGACCGATAGTCTCCCTAATGGGTACACCAAATTACAAGATTTCCAAGTGTTTATTTTAGCAACTCAATCCACTTACAAAGAACTCAACTAATTCCATTCAAAACTCCATGCAATTTGTAGAGAGCATAGAGGACTTAAAAATTGTAGAAGACGAGACTATGGTGTCTTTTGACGTTGTTTCGGTATTCCCGTCCATTCCTCTAGATTCAGCAAGAACCTGCAAATCAGAACTTCTCCAAACTTACGATACAGAAGTACCCACAGAAGTCCTGCTAGAACTCCTTGAATTGTGCCTAGATACAATTTTTTTATTTGCTGGAAAATAATACCGGCAAGAAAAAGGTGTCCCTATGGGATCACCAATATCCGTTTTTTGGCGGAAGCGGTAATGCAGAAATTAGAATCAAGAGCTCTTCCTGCAGTAAATCCAAGAGTGTGGCTACGACACGTGGACGACATATTTGTCATCGTAAAAAGAGACCAAGTAGAATTGCTCCATCAAACCCTCAACGCCACCTTCCCAGGAATTCAGTTCACCTTTGAAACAGAGACAAACGGGCAATTTTGTAGCAAGCAAATATGGCAGAATTTATTCGATCAAATAAATTTCGTGACGGCTCGTCAGCTGCGGCCCGTCTTTGCATGAATGAATAACAAGTGGGTTACAGCACAATTTGAATATCAACAAAATCGATAAAAGCAAGGTCAAATTTACGCGTAAGCGAACATTCATATTGTCAACGTAACTCGGGAGGGGCGGAAATTTAGGGGGAGAAAACAACACAAGGCTACCTGGAAGGGCCAGCACCTACACTTTACTAGTTTTGTGCCAATCCAGTGGAAACGAAACTTGGTACTAACTCTCTTCCAGCGAGCTGAGAAAATTTGCAGCAATGAAACATTACCAACAGAAACTTCCAGCATCAAAGACGCCCTACTTAAACGTGGATATCCTTCACGTTTCATTCAGAAATACAGTAAACCTTTACGGCTGAAAATTACGGAACAGTTTGTTCCAAAAAAGCCCGTTTTTATATCTCTACCCTTCAAAGGTGACAATGTATCGAATACAATCAAACGACGTTTGCGATGCACCATAGAGAGAACGTACAATGCAGCTGCATTGGTGTTCCTCAGCCCTATTAAAGGCCTTCCCGTTAACGGGACAAAAGATTCCTTGCCTTTGCACGCCACTCCAAACTGCGTCTATGAATTTACATGCACTTGCGGATGCAAGTACATCGGGCGAACGCAAAGGCAATTGGCAACCAGGGCAGCTGAACATTTACCCTCTTGGCTTTTCAAACAGGAAAACAAAGTACCTCGGTCCTCTATTACAAAACATCTATTGGACAGTGGTCACTCTGTCGATCTGAAAAAATCTTTCCGAGTTCTTGTTCGAGCACGAACAAACCGGACACTACGCTACATGGAAGCAGCCTACATAAGGCGGGAGAAACCCGACCTATGTAAGCAATTAGAACATGTGGCTAACCTACAGCTGCCTTGGGGTCCATAGGCCTACATTTAGTCACCTTTTGTTTGTTTTTGTGTTGTTTTCTCCCCCTAAATTTCCGCCCCTCCCGAGTTACGTTGACAATATGAATGTTCGCTTACGCGTAAATTTGACCTTGCTTTTATCGATTTTGTTGATATTCAAATTGTGCTGTAACCCACTTGTTATTCATTCATGCAAAGACGGGCCGCAGCTGACGAGCCGTCACGAAATTTATTTGATCGAATAAATTCTGCCATATTTGCTTGCTACAAATTTCTTCCTGGGAAAAGATGTTTCACATTTCTCAAACGGGCAATTCCCATTTTTGGATGTCTTTGTACATAGAAAGGCCAATGGGACACTCCATACGTCAGTGTATCGTAAAGATACATATTCCGAAGTCCTCTTACATTTTGGGAGTAACCACCCAAAATCCCACAAACGCAGTTCAATCAACAGCTTGCTCAGTCGCGCAAAAACACATTGTTCGGATGAAGAGACATTCCAAGCAGAAATGAAGTACCTTCAGAAACTATTCTTCTAAAATGGGTACCCCCAAGACTTCGTTCGTCGATGCATACGACAACAACAGTCCAAAGAAAGCGCCAAAACTGCGACCACCAAAGCGCCAAAACCAATGAACTGGCGAACACTCTCATATGCAAAGAATGTATCTGAGCTCGTCAAAAGACAGCTACGAAAACACCAAATTCAGATTGCGCACAAACCGGCAACTACCCTACGCACTCAACTTGTACACCCTAAGGATAGGGTTGACCATTTCGACAGAAAGCAAGTAATCTACAAAATACCGTGTTCCGATTGTGATGCAGTCTATTGTGGTCAAACTGGGAAAACCCTGGCTACCCGCGTCCGGCAACACCAGTCAAACGTGAGGAACAAATACCACAAATCAGGAGTTTTCATGCACAAATTGGAAACAGCACATGACTTCGCATGGGAGGAAACCCAAATCGTTGGCACCTGCCCAATAAGACAAGGCCGCGAATTCCTGGAGGCAATGCACTCAGACGAGGCATGCATAAACAGGCATATAGATTTGGATATCAATTACAAATTCCTCAAACCAGATGGAAGCAAAAACAACGACCAAGGAGGACAGGATTCAATGCGGGTGACAATTATTCGCCTTACCTCCCCCCCCTCCCTCCCTCTCCCGCTGATCGCATGATTGCATTCGGTTGACAACTATTCCTCCCCTTCGGCCGCGTAATTAAATGCGACCAACGATTATTTGCTAACACATGCAATCACTTTAGAAGCTTCTGCTAGTCATCGTGTTGAGTTAGCTGTTTTTGCATAACTCTCATGCTGTCTGAAGACGAAATGGGGAAACAGAGTCGAAAAATCACACATTAAAGTACTCCTTTCCCAAAGAACTTCTTTTACCGAAATATACTTCTTGGGATGAAGATTTTCCAAGATAGCAATTTGAACGTCCCCAGTCTTCGTGGGAGCATTTATTCCGGGGAAAGAAATTTAAAGCAAGATACATTTTGATCTCCCGATACAAAAGATCGATTAAAATTCGAACCAAGGATAGAGGGGCGACTGAAAATGGTGGTTCTTAGGATCCTCATTAAGATAAGTACAACCTTAAGCAATTGTATACGCGATTGCAGAGAAGACCACCAACTACTGTTGTCACAATAAATAAATGATTTCAGTAATAAGCTGCTGATAGAAAAGAAAAATAATTCGTAAGTGAACAGAAAACAGCTGGTAAACGCGAAGACGTTGGACGGGGAGAAAGGCGGCACACTACGGCTGTGTCTTATTAATCCAGGCAACCCAAACACAGGCAAACATTTCTAGATCAGGTACCTGGGTGGATAACTGTGTCGTGTTAGAGAAAGGCCCGGCATAATTAACGTTAAAACCTTTGGGAGAAACACAAATAAGCAAGAAAATGCGAAAGAAGAGGAAAAGTCGTCAGAGAGCATAGCAACCTGTCCCGTAGAGTGCCATACAACTCGTTATATGAGCCGTCTGCAACACATCGGGAGGTAATGAAGACCACTGTCTTCGATAAGAATCCAAGCAGCTGGTCCGTCGAACACCCTTCCGCATACTAGGCCCTAGACTTTGCACCTTTCCGCATAGGCAGCAATTGACGCTACTAAATCTGGCATATTTTCTGTCAATAAAATGAAGAGGAACTCTAAACAAACAGCAAGCAAGAGATTCATCCACGAACACTGTAGCAGACTAGAGAAACTAGGTTTGCTGGAAATTCGAAAGTTCCTCGTGGTTTTCCAGAAATCAATTACCTGGACACGGCGCATCTCCAAACCGCGCTTTCAAGACGTAAAAATAATGTTTTTGGAATATACCATTAGAATACATCAATTTCGTCAGTGTTGGAATATTTTTTTTCAGTAACGGGTATTTAATTTTTAAATACCATCTTAAAATCAATGAAAAAGACATTCTGCTTCGGTAGCAATAGTGAAATAGTGCTGATTTGTAGGCGACCGAAGATAAATGTATTAAGAGCCTAGAATCCTAGAGCTAATTAAATTATACTGAATGACAATCAATATTACATCTCCGCTTAATTAACCATTCCCGGCCAAAGAGGCATATCAGAAGTTAGATTGACGCTTCTGAATTGGCTCGTTATGGAGGAGACCCGATTTACGATCCAATCGCGAAATGCATGAATCGACGGCGCCGATTTCAAACTACCACTGCGGACGACCTGCAGTTTTCACAAAGGATTACGCAGTAAAGCAGATCTGTATTTTTTTCAGATTCGAACACTGAGAATCGATTGGCCACCAGATAATGCCTAAACACAGATGTGCATGGTGATGCAATAGTGTAAAAAAGACAGTGAAATACAGCCGGCAATGCGCCTTACTGATTGACTAGTAAGTCAGAAACCTCCTGGTAATGTAGCCGCGAGAATGATGCCCAGTCCATGTGCGCCAGGGCTTTAAGGGGGTACTCGGAGCCCAGAGGTTCCTGACGAGGGAAAAAAGAGCCATTTTGAAAATCAAATGGCGAGTAGAGGCGGTGATCGAAAGGTGACACCGAAGAGACGCATGATCAGGAAGACTCTGCACAAAGGAAAACGCATTTCTATACTCAGATTATAAAGTTTAGAGGCAAACATAGAGAGAAGGAGAGTGCTCAGAGCCAAAGAATGGGAGGGGGAAAGGTAACGAAGAGCTGAGGATGATTTAGAGTGGATAGACGAAAAAATGGAAAGGAATAGATGCGAGAAAATTGATGCATAGGAGAGTAGATAGAGGCAGAAAGGGAGGGAGGAGAAAAAGGAAAGATGGGGGAGAGTGAAGAGGCTGATTAGGAGAAAGAGAAAGGGAGAAAATGATAGGAGAAAGTGGAGATAAGTATGGATGAGGAAGTGGAGGCTGAGTGAGATGTTAAAGAAAAAGCGGTGAAGGGCCGGAAGAGGATGACAGAACAATGTTGAGTGGAGAGAGATGAAAGAGGAAGGGGACACGTAGGAAGAGTGCAGAAGTGGAAGGGAGTTAGGTGCAACGAAAGACACAGGAATGAGTGGAGAAAGCCAAAGACGCCATGCTGGCAGACGCCCGATAAATGAGTGAAAGTGTACATAGCGGAAGTGTGATGGCAGTTCCGGTAAAAAAGTTACCAGGACAGCCTTCTGGGAATATCGCGAAATGTGATAAGGAAGCGCATAATTCAAGATACTTGTTGATTCGGAGGCGTTCACAAGCGGAACACAGTATACGACTAAATGCAATCGGATGATGTACCGAGGTTACATGTTAGTATATATCGGTTTTTATGTATCGTAGACAATTACCACACCTTTTAATTGTTACATATTAAAAGCAAACGACAGTAGGATATTAAATGTTACAGCGGTTCAGAAGGCGCCGTTCTGGAAACACTATAAATTGAATAGGGGATGGACGCATGAGGCAAACAAGCAAAATTCACGAATAAGCAACTAACTACTGGACGAAAATCGGCCAAGGGGGGGGGGGAGAGAAGACAGAGAATGCGGGCGGATTGAAAGGGGAAAGTTATCATTACTTGGTCAACTTCGGCCTGATAGTTGGGTGCCTGCTCCTGACTTATGCTACCCATAAGAACATTGTCTGTTTTGGGAAACGATGTGCACCAATTTCTGATTGAATCAATACCCGATCGGCTATGATAAAGATGGACCGGTGAAAAGACTCCGAAGAACTTCGGCTATAATTCATCCGCTAAACTATCTATGCTGTGTGCGGGCGCATGTTCTTCACCTGGTGCCCAGGGTCACGAATGACTACAAAGGGGGAATAAGCCGGAAAGAACTGTAGCTTTCTCTGTCGTATCGATCCCCTCTATATTGCAAATAGCGACTTTTGCTAATTTCTCTCAGTAGCTCATCAGCCATGCTCAATGAGGGATACCAGGATGTTGGGTAAATACATTCTGTGGGGGTGGCAGAATGTGTAGTAAGTTCTCTCCTTCTAATGACAGACATCAAAGGACTGCGAAAGCCGCCTCAATGCCATGACTCGCGGTGTGTTTGTGTACCGTTTACCTGCATGGGCAGGTGTTCAGCTGCATTCTGGACGCCTGATCGGTGGGTCTGCAGACTAGTCGGGGTAGCCAGTGGGGTTCGACCCGAGCGCAAGTGTTATTAGAGCCAGCTACCTCCTCTCAAGACACTGCATCAACCTGTTTGGACCAAAACTTGGGCATCAACAAAATACAGTAGCCGCAGAAAACCTTGAAACGCTAATTATGAAAATTGCCTGAACACTTTGGCATATATTTGAAAACACTATTGTGATTCATTCAGTTTATTGAATTCTGCAAAAGCATTTACTTAGTTAAATCGTCATTTTAGTTAGGTTTATTAAGATAAATAACCATAAGTTTTGGGAAAATTGGGAGTAGGCTCACATAGAAGGAATTTCCTATGCTATTACGAAAGAGCGAACCAAACCGCAGGTTAAAGTTGATAATACTAATAAGGAACTCCATAATAAATGAAATAGGCACAGAAGATATCCGTTCAAGAACTGGAAAAGTTAACACAAAATTTTTCAGATTAAAGTGAAGCCAAGTTAAAGGAACACAATTTGTTTGCACTAACATTGAACATATGTGTTTAAGGAATTATGTTCAGCTATCTGGTGAAGTTTTTTTGTAAAAAATGCATCAACAGAAGAGTTTTTGCTTGCATGCAGCAATGAACCTCAAATTTCCTTCAATAAAACCAAATGTCTAACATGTTTTCGTAGATTTAACACAAATAATGCCTTATTTAATGTAAGTCGTGAAGAAAAATAGTTTTTTGTATACGCTACAATCCCCTTTTACTTTATTTAGAAACGGAAGAGACGAAAGAATAATAAGTACCTCAAAAATGGCAATGTATATGGCCAGTTTTTTTGATTCGCCAGTATATACCTGAAAGCGGAATTAATCTACTCAAGCGGAAGGTAAACCATTATACAGAGAAACGAAAGTTCTTTTATTTCCAGTCAAATTGAATCGTTTATCTTCAGAAAACTTAAAGAAATTCTCACAATTCTCAAATTTCATTGTGACATTACGTTGGAGAAATTTAATATACACATAAGTTCGTCAGCCAAATATCTAATCAAAGCCATTTCTAAGAGGTAACCTTTTATGGAAAGCTTTTTTTATTAATCTTAGGAATATTAGTTGCAGAGTTATACTGCTGACATTATTTACGCTTGACAATGTGGTTTGCTGTTTTGAGGCATTTCTACAAAGAAGCAACATGGTCATCATTCCCAAAAACACCCAAACACTTTCTTTCGGTAAATACTTTTTATATATACCTTATTTTAAAGGTTTTGGCGTAAACGTCGAACAGATGCGCAATTTATGAATTGATCAGTGAAGATAGTAAAAACAAGCAATTTGATGACACACTTTTTTCGATGACATTCAATAAATACGTAACCGGTAAGAACAGGCTTTACATAGTATTTTGACTAAAGAAAAATTCTTTTATTATATAGAAAGTGGTAGCTTCAAGTTTTCAACTTAACACAATATCTAAATTTATTTTTCGAATTGAGAGCTCTTTTTTACGTCTCTAGAACCACGGCATTATCGAGAAATTTTTATATTCCTTTACGAACACTTAGTAATTCCTATAGTTATTTCAAGTACTTAATAGGCCTTATGCCGTTCATTATTATTTCTATGCTTTCCTAAATACATTCACACTGGTATTGGAGCAATGATCAATCTTATACAAATGAAGGAAAATTACGTGGTCAACGGCGACCAATGTAGATGGCCGAAGTTGTCGCGTGCAAAACCGGGAGCTGTTAGTTGCTTACGAACCTGTCTGGGCGCTCGACCGACACAAAGCTTCATCATGGGACTTGCAAAGGCTGCAACAATCGCCTGTTGGTCTGCGTCATCCGTACAGCGACAAAATACATCCAGCTTAACCAGCATGCTCTTCCAATCACTTCCGTGGAGGACAAGGAGGCTTGTAAGCGCATATTTCCATCAGCTATGCTTACTGCAAATATAAGATGCATGTCTTAAACTCAGATATTGTTCCAGTATAGGTACTACCTTGCTTATTCATTAGTACTGAACCACTGACTCAATTATAGGATATAGCAATTTTAGTTAATTACGGAACAGATGAATCTCCTATTAGACAGGAGACGTCCTCTAAACCTCAAGGGAGGGAGTTAAGTACTGGAAAAAATATAATATTAGCCAAAAAAGACAAGTAGCCAAATAATCCACGCTATAGGTTGCGGCTGCATACTAGGTCGCGATCTTACACATTCAGTAGTCCTAGGTGGGCGCTGTCCACTGAACGCTACACCCAATGACCACAAGAGATGACCCTCCTATGGCCCGGACAGACAAAACCCCTAGATGCCATGTCAGGTTATCGGTATTCTTGGCACTTAGTTCAGACGCCGAATACTGTTTAGGCATTAGGCAGGCCGTCTTCATTGTTATCCCTATCTGGAGCCGACTCCAAACGTGTATAATTATATGTTCTTTGGATCAAATACGGTAACAGTTTCCTATTGACAAAACGAACTAAAATCGCTAGTATCTTCAGCATCACAATTAATGCGCTTTTACTGCAGCAATGTGCTGTCATACTGTTGTCCTCTAGTCCCGTACCCGACAGGCACCTAACTGTCATGCTGTTGTCCTCTTGTGCCTTATCTCAAACTCTAATTGGCTGTTACTTCATTACCCAGTTTTTACACTAATGTACCCCTTAATTCATGCATTCGAGTCTCTTATTTTAAACTTATTTTAAACTAGTGCAGCCGAGTCCTCAAGGCTCAGTCCAAGCTTTCTAGCCTATTGTAGTCCCAGCAACACTGTTGTCCTCTATTACCGGTACTCGTAGCTCACCTACTTAAAAAGATGATGGTCTGACCTCCGACAAATGGTAGCGTCAGAGCTATCACAAGTTCTACTACACTTATTACTGGCATGTGGAGATATGAGCCCAGAGTTGACTTTAATCACTACTCCACAGACGCTTTATTATTGTCCAAATGCTAATCACTATTACATAGCACAGATTGGGAGTGCATACTGGGTGCGACTCCTAAAAATTCACACACAGGCAGTACTAATAGCATACTGAGTACTGGCCGTACTTGAACTAGCACTTCTAGCAGATACATGTAACTATATCGGCCTCTTCTTAGTGCTTACAGTTCCATGGATAGGGATGAAAGTGCGGAAACCATGACAAACGCAGCCTTGCTGATGACCCCAAGCATTCACTTACCCGAAATAGTTAAACCCAGATTCACACGCCCTGTTGAGACCAAGGGGATATGAGCCCTGGCGTTGGCTAAATCAGCGTCACCTCTAATAAATGGTGGCGTCAGTGCCAGCACCAGTACTACTAGACATGAGTTCAGTGCTAACCTTAATCAGCGTAACTTATGACTTGCACAACAGTCAGTACCAGTACCAAAAGTACTATCACTAAGCTACACCCTAGTATGTAGCATAAGAAGAAAGCGGTACCACTTCTGGTTAACTTAAGTCTGGCCAGACACCTACTACAGGTGCGTGAGGATAGATAGCACAGTTGCACCCGCACAAAGTCTATTGTGACTTAAGACTAACTTATGCGGTTGTATTGGCTTGCATTTGATACAGCAGCCACGCCGGATCCCGTCTAGTCTTCCAGACTCATGGGAGAGGTTGAAGAGCTAACTACGTCCTTTATCACTTTAAACTAAGCCCTGAGGTCGTCACCTCCTGTACCAACCTGTTGGTGCACTAGGTTGATATAATCGTAAACGATGGTCAGACACACACATCTGCATGGGCAAGTGTTCAGCTGCACGGTGGACGCCTGATCGGTGGGTGTGCGGACTAGTCGGGGTTGCCAGTGGGGTTCGACCCGAGCGCAGGTGTTTTTCGAGCCAGCTACCTCCGGATCAGTCAAGGGGTGGTGGCGTGTTAACGGCGTGAACTTGGGTTGACACGATTTTTGCGGCCCCCACCCCCGCTGGCAGTCAAGCGCCCTGTATTGTTCTCTATTTTCTCCCTGCTAATCGTAAATAAAACGGTGGGGGTGGGGGAGAGGAGACAGATATGAGGTTAACTGTAACCAGAAGTCTGAATGCTGTAAAACCAGATGTATTTAGGTTGGCGTGACTTAGCGATTCACTTGTGCATTATTTACCTGCCTAAGAAAGTGGTTAGCCGCGATGAACTGACCCGGACTGACCCGGGGATGAACAGATACCATGCCACGTCGCAGCTGAGCGAGGGGTGTTTCCGGACCAGTCTAAGGGGTGGCCGTGTATGAGAGCGGCTTGGGACGGTTGTCGCGACAGATGGCGTCGGAAAATGGGGCAATGGATCGACCCCTTCAGGGCCCAGATGATTCGGTCCTTCTCGGAACCGAGTCCGACTGTAAGGGCTCCAGGACTAGGACCAGGTCGCGTGAGTAGACGAACAGTTTGGCTTTGCAGTTCACTGCGGTCACCCAAATCTTAACCCTAAGCATAATCCTCACCCCAATCTCAACTGTGCCCTTAACTACAATCTTAAATCTGGTCGAGAATTCGGTCTAAATCCACATGCATTGTGGGAGGCTCCCATCTCCATGTCCTGTTGAGGCGGCCATAGAAGTCATCCTTACCGAACGGTCAATATAAAATCGCTCTTATCGGTTAGTAAGGACAATTTACGAAAGAGTAGTGACGCCTGGGTTCAGTGAAGTGTTTCACGTCACTTTTCAGAATAAACGTTGAAACTTTAGAAAGGTAAGAACATTGTGAATCGGCTACCGTACTCTTACCCATACAGTATATTGTCTATCTGATAAAATTTGAAGATCAACATTGGAGAAGGGGATTTAGCACAAATTTGTGGTCGTTTATGTTGTTCATTGAGTTGCTTGAGGTGCAAAATGCAGTTTATTAGAAAAGAGTTCCGTTCATACCAGTATAGTACAGAAAAGAACCTACTCGCGCTGAAGTCACTGCACCAACCAGTTTGGAGCATAACTTGTGCATCAGAAAAATTGATAGCCGAACTGTAACGTGCAAAACTGGGAGTTATGGGTTGCTCACAAACCAATCTGGGCGCTCGACCGAAAAAACACTTTATGAAGTGACTTTCAACGGCTACATCACTCGTTAGTGCATATCCCCATCATTTTGCTTATGCCTTCCCACTAAGATATCGACACACTATATGAACTATCACGCTGTAATGCTTAACTAATTCTGGAACATTTTGTGCCCTTATTTAGACAGGAAGCGTTCTGTAAATTCCAAACTATAGCTGGAAACAGTAGTAGTTCTATAATTACCTTGAAAATGGTAAATGGCACTACCTTGCGAGATAAAGGCGTGATAAAAGTCCGGCAAATCATGCAGAAAAACGGTACCATGGGGCTGTACATTGTCTATCGAAAGCTACACCCAGTGAATAAAAAGATGATTCTCCTTTGGCTCGGACAGACAAAACCCTAGATGCCATGTAGGGTAATCGGGCTTCCTCGACAGTAGATTTAGCCGCCGGATATTGACGGGCATTAGTCAGACCGTCTCCTCTGCTATCCTTATCCGAAGCCGACTTCCTATGTGTATATTTACGTGCTCGTTGAGCTAATACGGTAACAGTTCCCTTTGGACTATGCGAACTAAAATCGCTAGTATTACCACCATAACTAATATTGCACTATTCCTGATGCAGCGCATTGTCATACTGTTGTCCATTAGTACGGTAATTGTAGTGTACCTATTTAGATAAATAATGTTCTGTAAATTCTAAGCTAGAGCTAGAATCTGTAGATAGTCAAAGATAGCCTTGAAAAACGGCAAGGCGTCGCTAGTTTGCGGTGTCAGTGCTCACTTGTCGAAGGACATGCATCGGACTTCTTGTATACGGTGAAACAGGCTTCATCTTATCTTGCATGAAAGATAATCACAAGGCCCGGCCTGGGCGCTCATCAAATGTTGAAAAAACACCAGGAGGGAAACGCAAACGTAGGGCGCACAAACAGGGCGAGGGAAGTCTTACATACCACCAATTCAGGACGCAGTTTGTTGGGCAGTCGTATGAGGCGTGACAGAAATTGAAGGCGTAGGTTGCGTGACAACTCCTACACAGGAGGATAAAAGCAGAAGGCAGTAGAAACTCCGCGAGAAGAAGGATAATTACTGTCTGTAAACTATGTCGTCAACACGAGGAAAGCTTATACTGAGAACCAGTGAATGGTTACAAGGGGAAAAACTCGCCTTGTATCTAGCACGCTCGGACTTCAGGGCCTTGGCCAGTTTCTTCCTATGCTCCGTTTCCTGTGGGTAGCAAGAGCGTGATAGAAGACAAAGAATTCAAAATGAAGTGTATGCATTATTATTAATAATTTTAACAGTAACGATGACTTGCATGGTCGCCTAAACAAGACACAGGAACAGGAACCGCCCACAATGCATGTGAGTTTGCGCCAAGTTCTCGAGAAATTAGGTTTATGACTGGGCTAAGTGAAGTGTCAAGTTTAAGGTCAGAGTTGGGGTCCGGATGCGGATTATGCTAAAGGATAAGGTCTGTGTTCGTGTAAGCTGTAGGGTGTATGTTAGTTCGACCATCGCAAGCGAAGATGTCCATGTTCAAACAAGGACATACAGCAGTGATGATGCTCGCATACACGAACACACATACTGGTGGGACCGGCAACAGCAACAGCCCGATGTACACAGGAACACTCGCAGAAAAGGGATTGCCGCTGCCAGTTTATCGCTCCGCTGTAGGGTAGGGTTAAGACTAAGGGTACCGTTTACTTTTACGTCAGAGCTAGCATTAGGCAATATGCACCCTTCCTGAAATTTGTCCCAAGACCCTCTATTTTAAGTATATGGGACGTTCCTATTCCCCTGTCCTGTTTAGGCGGCCATAAAAGTCATCCTTTGCCATAATAAGTCAGAAGCTAGTTACTCAAGTGAACTAGCAACCTCTCCGCCGTTGATTGCTATAAACCTACATGTATCAGTTGGAATTAACAACGGATATTCCAGAAAAAGCACTGGGCTTAAATAAGGATCGGTTATTCAACGTCTGAGTAACCGTAGACAGTTCACACAATTGTGCTGAATAGACAATAATCTTTAATCGGAGCGAATGTAGTGACTGCAGCGCAAATATCTGCCTCGTAAAATTTTGGCAGTTGTAACCGTGCATTCTACAGTCAGCACCAAAATTAGGTCTCGCTGAACAGCCAGCTGAGAGTTTACGGTCAATATGCAAGCAACATAGAATACCACGCAATTGTGGTTCATCTACGTCAATGAGAAAGAGGAACACACCTGTACATTGCCTGCACTTGAAGCATCTTTGAGGGCTAGGTGATTGGCCAGGCGTTCAGATTCTAGGCTTTTAATTTTTTCTTTGTAGGACTGCAGCAGTTTGCTTTCGTCCAGCTAAAAAGTGAAGGAAGCAGAAGAAGCTGTCAACTAAAAGGTATGGCGCAAAATGTTTTGGCAGACATAATTCCAGGATGATCAAAAAGTGAAGACGTGTCTGTCCACCGGCATTCCCTTTCCCCATAGTCTTACATCAAACAGCTGACGAGCGAGTGGATTGCACACAATATAAGCCCAAGGTGTGGAGGACTGTGTAAGGGAAGTTACCTTGGATTGGCGATTACTCATATGGCTTGATTGCAGAAGGCTGAATACGGTCGTAGCCTTTTGATCTCGAAGTCTCTCTACACACGGTCAGTTTTCATAATAAAAACAAAAAGTGCTACTGGCAAGAAAGAGTAGACAGGGTCGTTTAGATTTATTTACCAGCGACGGTGACCTACACCCGCCATCGAAAGATCTCAAGGCATGACGACACGGGACACTGAGCTAAAATTTACCTTTCGATGGCTGCGAATTTAAGAATCAATTCGAGACTAATAAAACCACGAAAAAGTATTGTTAATTTTTAGAATTTTTCCCACTTCCCATCACAAGACGTATCAAGGCACTGCACAGGCTGGAATATGTTTAATGAATAGGACACGCAGGGTGTAGCAACCGAGGTAGAGGACAAAAATTCGTCAACATTGCGCATGCAGTCAATTATAACAATTCAAATATGGAATACAGTAGCATAAAAATTGGCTACGATGCATTGCTTAAGAGGCAGAGCCGTTAAGTGGCATAGGCATGCAGTAGCCTAGCGACTACATTCCATAAATACCGTAGGAATTATCCCTATTTGATGCTGTCTATAATTATGAGTTCACGCTTGAATCCAAAACGTAACGCGAAGAAATTTCGTATCTCAGCGACGGCATCTACTCGATTGCGTGTGCAACAGAAAATCAGCTCGGATTGTAATTAGTATACACACCGCTAAACTTTCCAAGAATTTTTGTGCAGACGGGGATTACCAATGTACTGAAGAGAGTTTCGGGGAACTTAGTAAAGAGTCCGCGAGCTCGCACACTTTCGGAGAGGGCAGGTACGTTCAGCTCGGGATCAGCTTCCACAGAAGGCGTAAATGGCGCGAAGGTACGATGCAGGGAGGATTCCTTGGGGTGATTGGGACGATGATGTGACGAAGGAAGCACCGTAGAGGACGAGCAAGCGAAGCATTGAAACCTCGAACCGATAACAGCCAGCAAGGCGGGAGACGGCCTGACAAGAACCATTACTGTTGTTCCAAAAAAAATTACAAACATTTAAATATTTGCAGCAAATTAGACAATTCTAGAAGGTAAATAAGAAGCAAATTCAGTTTTCAGGAAAGCAGGAACGCTTATTGTACAAAAATTTCGCAAGACTCCACAGACGATCATTAGACATATGGAAGCGTAAAAACAATTTAACTTTTAACCTTACAGACAATTCCCAGGTTATTTAAAGTTCACATATTGCCTACCGACGCAGGTAGACTGCCTCGATTGAAAATTCGCCAGTAAAATTCCATGTTATAATCCCGCATTATATTTATGATAGTCTATCATGGCCAAGCATGTGCAAGAACACAGGTCTGCAGAATAAAGCATGGTCACAGGGCAATTTACTTAGGTTAAGCACGCATAACACAGTATGTGGACATGGAGGCAAAAATGCGTAGAGGCAAACAAAATTGAACATAGCCAATCCTGATGGAAGAACAAGACACAACAGACACGCATTGGAACGGACTTCAACCGACTATGCAATCCTTTATGAAGCGCGGTTACTTTTCACTTTTCTAAGGGTGAGCTGGGGGACCAGTCTTAAGAGTTTACATAATAATAAATGTCTCTTTTCCAAAGAATTCAACCGATTACGTTACGACACATACTCCTCTTTATGCCCTAGCGCTCAATCTGTAGCCCAGACTGCAGCCGCACAAGTATCGATGAACGCCTGTCTGCCATTGCCAGCATACCCAAACGCAGCTAACAGGACGGCGGTATGTAGGCGGCAGGCGTTATGGGTTTCCGGCCTGATTGGCCGTGTCAGAGGGCTGGTTAAATAGCGAGATTTTGCAAAAAATGATCATGGATCAACAGCGGTTGTTTATTATGGGTGTTAGGAAATGCATCGAGAACGTAAACCTTCGTAGTGAACGTTCAGGTCAATATGACGCTTCATGCCAGCGTGTCCAGGTTCAAGGAATTATTGAGGCTGTGTGGTGCTAGAAATTATGGAGTCAATGGGACTTATGAGCTTCAGCGAGTGGATTCCGCCACCTTTATCCATACACAGCCTTCTTTTTCGTTGGATCTTCAGCGAGTCGTTTTTGTGGACTTTCCGGTCATTCAAGACTCGGTTTTCCCTTGTTTGCGGGAAGTATGATTCTATTTTCAAGTCATGCGGTCCAAAGACCCACTACCATTGACAGAACAATCAGGTGTGGTCTACAGCATACCATGCCAAGACTGTGATGCAAGGTACGTTGGTGAAACGGGCAGGCGACTGGGCACAAGATTGCACGAGCATCAACAGGCAATCGACCGCAAGGATAAGCTGTCTATGATCTATGACCGCACACAGCAGAAGAAACACGTCTTCGCCTTTGACCAGCAACGGTCCTTCCCCGAGCCAATGACAAAATGGCTATATTGCTGCTGGAAAGTTGGTCTTCGACTGACACACTCAAAGAGCCATAGACCTCCATCCCACCTATCGTGCATTGTGCAAAAGGCTCCAGTCTGTTCGAACAAGGCCAACAGAAAAGCAAAATAAACTCGAGCGTGGAATAGAACCAGTTTCGGAGGTAAAAAGGGGAGAATCCGGTCAGAAACCACATCACCGGCGCGCCCACGAGGTTGAGATCAACCCAGGCAAGCAGGAACATTCGTCAGTCGACGATGGGCGCGTCAACAAGAACGCTGACTTTCGACAGCCGAAAAGTGCGCAGAGACCACACAAGCTCATCAGCGATCAATATCACGGTCAGTCAATATCGATCAGGCAGGTAAAATTTCGTGCGCCGAGCGCGGAAATAATAACAGGCACACGGCCAGCCTACAACAGTCCCGGCGAACAGGAACAAAGACCCAGTTACTCTGACGATGGAACCGAGAGAGTGTCCGAAACGTCAGTCTCAAAATAAAACGGTCAATGTCCTCGTACCTTCTTCTTCCTCTTCTTTGGGAGATAGTGAAAACTATTTTTATCAGTTTTCAATTTCCTAAGTGCTTTCTTTTCTTCAGAGGATAGAGATGAAAATTAACTCCGATCCTTCAATACGTGGACAGCGCAGATACTACAACTTAACAGTCATCTGTCTTCCAAGATCTTCATTGAGGGGTAGGGTTTGGTGACATTTTCTTTGCGGAACGAGGACAGTGTCACAACTACCTATGTCCGTAAACATTCTTCAGGGACAGCAGAGGTCAGTAGGAGGGATTTAATAGTTAGTTTGAATTTTTTAAGTGACTTATCGGTATTTTAATCCCTTAGATCATCGACCTAATTCAACGGATGTTGAACTCTTTCTCGAAAGACTAACAACTCCCGTAGACACGCTGTCCTCGTTGATGGGACGGAGAAGAGACTGCAGTTTCTTTTTCAAAGCGGTTCGTTTGTTTCATTCTGGCGTTTATATTTGCAATATAAATTCCCAACAAGGTTTCAGGCAAGGATGAAAAACACTGGTTTGTAAGATCGGATATTGTTGTCTCAAACCTGTAAAGACGACAGTGGAGGCCTGATAGAAGAACAATTAATACTGGGAACCAATAATTACACAGGGCTAGCTTTCTAGTAGTATTCAGTTTGTTCAATGCAGAGATTTCGCTAGAAGGCTGCGATCGTGAAACTAAAGATGCCAGATTAGCTGGTATATAATTGTCAGCTGTCTCTGTTTAACTTGCTTGAAATATCTGGGATGAACCTGCTGAATAAATGTAGGCAGCCCGCAAGCATATAATACGAGATGAAAATCCATCGGAACAATCAAGTTGTACTCGTTGATTTTGAAGATCATTAGACAACCCCACCGTCAGAGGTAACACATAGTAGGAGTACCACAATAGAGCGCATAGGGTACGGGGCAACAACTTTGTTAACTCAGAGAGCCGAAAAAGCAAATGTTTGGAAATATTAGAAGTCAGTTTATGGCAAACAATTGTTTTCAGCAACTCTTCATCAGACCAAACATTTGCAAGGGAAATTAACGCTGTGTATAACAATAAAAGTTTGAATAGGTAGAAAAATCAATAACTATCTAACACGGGCGCTGATTGGCCAACGCGGAATATGTCAGTTTGCGCATGTAGGCCATGTCGGAGTGTTGGTTGAGGGGCTATAACGCTGACATTGATGCCTTGGTTGCGAAGTTTAACAGCGCTCACCCATCGCTCAAGTTTTCTGCTGAGACTGAAGTGGACGATGAAATTGCGTTCCTTGATGTCCTTCTGCGAAGGCAAGAGGATGGATCTATCCTACGCAGGGTTTTCCGAAAGTAAACCTGGACAGGACAATACACTAACTTCCACAGTTTTGTCCCCCTCAATATAAAACGAAATTTGGTCCAGGGATAAGCAGCTAGAATACGACAGATCTGTTATCCTGAAACTGTCGAAGCAGAACTCCAACAGCTGCAGTATACACTAATTGAAAATGGATACCCGGAAAGGTTCATCCTCAGAAATATTGGTGAACGCACCAAAAAGCCTGTCACCTTAACTGCCGAAAAGAAAGACGTGTTCATAAGACTGCCTTTCTTAGGCGATGCAACCAGCGAGCTGGTCAGAAGACGCTTGAGGACTGCAATCACAAACGCTTTCCCAGCAGCGAACTTACGGGTGCTCTTCACGAAATCTCCCCTCCTACGATTTGGAGGTAAAGACAGACTAGCTTTGAAGGCCACATAATGTGCATTTACTCTTTCACTAGCTCCTGTGGAGCGGGATCCATCGGCCGTACAACGAGGCGTCTCGAAAAGAGGGTACGTGAGCACATACCGACCTGGCTAAGTAAAGGTAAAACTAGATCGATCTCGAGTGCTATTCTCGCACGTCTAGTCGATACGAACCATCGAGTCGATACTAACGAAGCCTTTCAGGTGGTCTACAGGACACCATCTAATTTTTCCAAAGGCCTACGCCAACGGGTGCTTGCAGCAGCTGAAGCAGTAGCTATAAGGGAAGCAAATCCAGTGCTGCGTTGTCAGAAGACTCTGACACAAGCTCTGTCACTTCCATGGCCTAAACCGATACCAGGTGGCGATAGGATTTCGCCCCTACCAACTGGCGACAGTCCCTCAACCAACACGCTGACATGGCCTACATGCGCAAACTGAGATAGTCCGCGTTGGCCAATCAGCGCCCGTGTTAGATAGTCATTGACTTTTCTACCTATTTAAACTTTTATTGTTATGTACAGCGTTAATTTTCCTTGCAAATGTTTGGTCTGATGAAGAGTTGCTGAAAACAATTGTTTGCCATAAACTGACTTCTAATATTAACCATGGGAATATTTGCGGAATTCGGAAATACATTTCAGTGTCAGCCATATCATATGTTTTTAGATTAAATTCCATTAAATGTGAGCATAGTAAGCAACTGGATGTATTCCTTTGAATAATATTTTTATTCGTATAAACTGAAACACACGCATCCCCATAAAAAATTTTAATTTGAAGATTTTCTTTTGGATACAAAGTAACTAAAATGAGTGAATTTTCGAGTCTGACGCCCAAACTTGTCTTCAGACTAACAGGAAAAGTGCGATGAACAATCAAAAGTTCAGAACTGCCGAAAAAATAACAGTCATATAGAGCGAGACGTGATTGGTGGGTGTGGCCTCAATTAGTGTCTTTCGTGCGGGCTGTTTTTTTCCATCGTTATTTGACGTACTTATAAATACCATCCAACTCGACGTGTCAATTGATGCATGAATTGTCGGTTTGCATGGCTTCGGGGAAGTCTCGTCTATTTTTTGCGGGACAAACTCCGACGATGCGTGCTTTATTCCATGCAAAGGTGTGTCCTGTGCCAAGGCAATGTAAAGCCACTTCCGACAAATGGTCCCGTCTCTTCACGGCCAATTGGTGCACGTGGATGCGTGTGGAGACGATTCTTCCTGTTTGGCCACAATAAACAGTATCACAGCTGCGTTGTTGTTTCATGCATCAGCCTATAAAGATTCCATGGTAGCCATTTCGCGAAAACAAATCAAACAAGTGATTGAGCTCCATTCGGTAGGTTTGTTCGTCAGAGCAGTGTGTCTTTGCTCAACATAGCAGACTCTTGACGGCTCTCCGTTTATGAGGGATGGGTTGTTGCTCTCATAGTTAAGAATAACTTCCACATATGTTTCTTTGCGGTAAATGGATGTTTATAATGTTCCATTAGTATTTCACTGCACGAGAAAATCCAGAAATGGAAGTTTGTTGTTAACCTCTCTCTCGAGTGTGAATTGAATGCCCGGAATAGTCGAGTTTATGATAGTGTGGAGCGCTTCCAGTTGCTCCCTTTTAACGATAACAAATGTGTCGTCTACATATTGTACCCATAACTTGGGGTTCATCGATGGAAGGGCCGTTGCTTCTAGTTTCTGCAAGGTTATTTCGGCAAGGAATCCAGACATGGGTGACCACATTGGAGCTCCTTTTAATTGTTGATAGTATTGGTGATCAAATGAAAAAAATGCTTTCTACGCAAAGGTTCACATGTTCAAGTAAGGCACCTGCAGGAACCTTTGTTTCGTAGGTCCTCAGGGCTTCCTCTGTGCATTGCCTTGCTACAACAAGTGATATGAAAGTGATTAAGGAAACAACGGCGAAGGAAACTATTACTTCATCATTGGATACCGTGATTCCCCTTAGTTTCTGCAGAAACTCGGTAGAGTACTGAATGGAAGTCTCGCAATGTTTCGTAAGTGGATGAAGTTAACGGAATAAACACTTAGACATTTTGTAGTTCGGTGCATCGATTAATGAAATCATCGGTCGCACGGAACTTCCGATTTATGAACTTTGGGTAATCCGTAGATCTTCGCGATGTTTGGCTTGGATTGTTTCAGGCTTTTTGCGACATCTCCTGACAGTTGTTTCGTTTCCTTAAAGAGTTTCAGCACTTTGTCAATAGATGACATTTGCTTCTTGGTAGGGTCCGTGGGAAAAGCCTTATATGTTGAGCTATGTTCTAATAGTGAGAAATTTTTCGGTTTGTTCAAGATAGCAGTTGAGCCTCCCTTGTTTGCCAGAAGTATGATAATATTTTCATCATTTTTCAAGTTCTAAAGTGCTTTCTTTTCTTCAGAGGATAGAGATGAAAATTGATCCCGATCCTTTAGGGCGTGGACAGCCCTATTTCGGATTGTAAATCGATCATCGTCATGTAGGTCTCCTGTTAATAGGATAGACTACAAGCTGGCTAGGAAGTCCGAATAATTACGTCAAAGGCCGATGCAAAAACAGAGGCCGCACGACAGACACTAACTGAGGCCACACTCACCAATCACGTCTCCCCCTATATGACTATTATTTTCGGCAGTTCTGAAATTTTGGTTGTGCATTGCACTTTTCCTGTTAGTCCGAAGACGAGTTGGGGCGGCAGACTCTAAAATTCACTCATTGAAGTTACTTTTTATCCCAAAGAGCATCTCTAAAATAATATTCTGACTATACTTATTGTTGATGCGAATTCTGGTGCTGTATGGAATGGCTGATGGCGTTTTAGTCTGGTTGATAGTTGATGAGGGTAAGCTTCATGCAAGCGTTGAGGCTTTCATCCGTTAGACGTGATCGTAGGGTGGACTAGATATATTAAAAGGTAAGAATGACCGCTCACATGCATACGGTAAGGCAATCAAGGTCATTACAGCAATTCTCACACACTGCATTGTGTGGAATGTGGCAGGAAACTTGTTACAAGTTTTGATTATCAACTGGTCTCCGGGTTGAAGTTTTTTTACATTTCTGTCCACATGCGCTAGCTTGCCAACTCCTATTTTATCGTGCGATACTTTAGAATCTTCATTGAGTGACTTGAACTTATTCACTCACATGTCTGAGGCCATCAGTTCAGCCACTTGTTCTTCGAAATCTCTAACGCAGACTCCAGAAATATAGCCGATGTCAGCTGTATTCAATAAACACTCGGTTGGATTGGTGATGAACTTAAAAAGAAGACTACGCTCCTGCCAAAACGTGCTTTGAACGACTGTACGTGAATAGATGTGAAGCTATCTAGTTGGTGGCGATTAACGTTTTGAATGGGCTCACTAACAGTGCACGTATTGCCTCAGTTATTCAAAATGTAGAAAGCGATTCTTTTCAAGATCTGTGATAAAGAATTCCAACTTGTTTTCAAAGGCAAACACGGCTTGTTGAAGGGAGAACACTGTATTTCCATTGCCTTCAATTTTAACGTTCAGCTGGTTCAGATGTTCGGTCATATCCCTGAGGAGCCACTCAGTTTCGGCTAACTCAGGATGCTCAATGCCCTTCATTTGAAGGAATGTCCGGGTTTCGTTTAGACAAGCCTAACCAGCTTCCCTTTTGACAACAAACGTACCTTGCTGTGCAAAATCAGACCATTATAGTTATTTCCAAATTCATCCAACAGGGTTTTAAACTGTCGATCATGTAAGGCCCGGACAACAATAAAGTTGATCACACGAATGACCAGCGACATCACTTCGCCAAGCTGCCCGTCACACATCTGAGCACAAAGAGCCTCCTGGTAACGTACGATGCATCTATTTTCATGTTCACAGAGAAGAGCCACAAATCCTTTGTTTTTCCCCAGCATACATCGAGCACCATCAGTACATACTGAGATAAGCTTATGCGTAGGTAGTTTTTTTTCTTGAGTGAATTCCGTGAAAGAATTGAATAAACCCTCATCACATGTGGACCCTTTTATTGGTAGAACAGCAAGAGTTCCTTAGCGCAGCAGATCACGCTGAACTGCGCCAAATGGCTTACGCCCGTGGGCCCATCCAAAGCCAGAGAAAAGAACGGCGCTGCATTGTTTTCTTTCAATTGCGTTTCCTCCATGTGGGTTGCCATTATGATGGTGCGCTTATAAACAGCGTTTGCCAACACAGTTACATCTTGTATCCGTTTGATTATTTTGTCCTTGTTCAGAAGATAATCAAAAAGTCGATTGGATATATCTAGCATAAAGGTTTTAGCATACTCGCCATCTGTGAACGGTTTTCCGTTCCTAACCGTGGCTAAAGATGCAGCAAAGCTAGTGGAGTTATAGTCGCCTTGCTGGATCCAAAAGCGGAGTTGCTGCTGGCTGGTTTGCATCCTGCTCATTATCTCTTGGCATGCTTTCTTTCTACTACCTCCTATAGAGTATTTTGATGCAAAGGTAAGAGATGGCGTGTATTTAAGTGCCACATTATAGTCGACTGTTTAATCAATGTCAGCTTGTCATTGCAAATTAGACACACCACATAACCTGCTCTCTCCACAAAGGCGAATTCTTCGACCCGTTCGTCCTGAAATGTGCGATACTCCTCATCTTTTTTCTTTTTGCAATCTTGTTTGTTGCATGTGTTAACCTAAGGCAAGCGACAGAGAGAGAATGCGTGTGTAGAGGTAAAATACGTGCGATCTACTATAACCACTATACTAAGAGTATTCCGTCTGATGAAAGAAAGCAGTCAGATGTTAGGAGCGATTTAATAGTACACAAAGCAAGTTTTCGCGAATGGACTGTTAGCTGAATGAATGCAGGCGTTTCACCGATATAGTCAAGGAACAATTAAGTTCCGCTTTGCCAAGGGGCTCGCAACGCAAACCCTCAATGACCGTCACATAGTGACAAAGGTGA
>JAYGXS010000004.1:38041107-38054233 GCA_036362985.1 Ligula intestinalis
ACCCAATCTCGAGGGTTGGCACCCCCGAGATTTGAACCCGGGACCTTTAGTCATTGCGTTGGAGACGCTGCCTCTAGTCCACGGGTCCCCTACTTTGTCGGTTTTGATCGGGAATATGATGAATGAATGCTTGCGTGTGATAAATACGTCCGCCTGGGGGACATAACCACAAGGGACTATAGTTGACAAGGCAGGCTGGCCTATGCGCGTAAGATAGCCTTGTCTGTCAGCCTGACCTTCAATAAGCTGAGGTCAAGTCTGGGGGCTGTCGTGCTTTAGTAGAGCGTGTTACTTGCCGAGCTTTTCGCGGTCATTGGGACGCAGGAGAAGAGGGAAGTAGCTGCTGTCGGCTAGCCGGAAAGGGAACACTGAAATAACTGCAAGGTTAAGCCTGGGGGCGGAAACGCTAGAGATTGGTCGAGATTTAATTGATTCTAATGCGCGTCTCGGTAGCGGACGTCATTGGAGGAACCAAAATCACAAAATTTGAAGTTTACAATCCCAATTTTATCTGAGAGAGCCAGACGCAAACATCAAAAGAGCCACACCTGGCTCGCGAGCCATATGTTGCTGATCCCAAGCATAGGGTCACATAGGTCTCATGGACAGATAGTTATCGCACTGTACCTTAATACTCGACCTACAGCCCCTGAGACAAGCGCAAAGCGATTATTGATAGAGACTGAAGGGAATTAGCGACAAAGACTAGGAAGACTGAAATAGCCATTTCTGGCTTGCGCCAATCTCATTCTACATGCATAACTAGTAGCTGTGCGACTAGCTGTGGAACTCTAAAATAAGTGAGACTCGTAACTGAGTAGTAATTGCCCATCTAACGTTGTAATGTATTGCTCAATATCACTTCGTTAAAGCCTGGCTAATATATCCCGTATGGGACTGCGCGAAAAATGATTCACCTATTTCGAAGAATGGGTGGGTAGTTCACTAATGCGACTTTAATCTATGATCTTCTTAAACAATCAACAAGGCTATAGAAGACAAAGCATCGGTAGGCACATTTGGCAACAAGAACAGGAGAGGCCCGACAGCTGATTATTCCTATACACAAATAAACACAGCGGCAACAGAAAATGTTCGTCCCGTTGTGTTTTGAGACCCGACCTAGATATTTTGAGACAGGCACACAGCGACAAAAGGTAGAGGCTGAAGGGGATTGCCAACAAAGACTAGGGATACTGGGATGGCCATTCCTGTTTTCCAAGCCGTCGTCAGCCAATTTTACCCCAACCAAGGTTTATATCCGATCCTAAATTTCACCCTCTTTGGAGATTTTTTCAAAATCTAACGGTCCAAAATGGAGCCACAGGCAGCGTTCACCGTCTGGATGTAATGTTTTTTGGTCTCAAGCTGTGCAAGGGGTTGCATAGAGATAAGCAAAAAGAAGCAGCGACCATCGTGGAAGGACTCTAGCCTCTGAGAAGAAGCATAGACACTGCTAGACTGGTTTTCGGGACCAATCCCGTTCTCTAAAAGGCAGCCTATCGGCCTGCTTAGGGTGACACCCGCATTTCACGCGACACTACTCTAACGACAGTATACATTCTTAGCAACGTAAACACGATTGACCTGATTGTGCTGGCATATGGGTTCCTGTTTTGTAAACTAATTTCATGACCGTATTAAGCAATTCCTGAAGTAGCTCGTCCTTGCCCAGCTGATTCCAACTCCCGAAGTAATACTGCAACGTCATACATACTGGCCTGACTCTCAAGCTATTTGAGTGTGTACTCGAAAAGCCAGACGTAAAGTTCTTGGGGCACCTAGGTTCCGCGATTGAGATCCAGACCAATGGATATTTGTAAATGACCCACCAAATTAAACGTCAACGGGGTTCGCAATGTTCGGTAGGAGGTGAAGCACCGTTCAGTGGTCATGACGTTGGGCTTTCAGCCAGCGGGTGACTGGTTCGAGCCCCGGGGTTTGTAAAACCTGGGGTCGGGTATAAGTAGCTGATGACGGCTAATGAACCCGAAATGGCCATTCCAGTCTTTATCAACGATCTCATTCTAGCAATACCTCAGAAGTGGCGCCCTTATTACTCTCGAGGGTTAAAGTCGTGGTAGCATGAATGCACATCAGTTTGGTTTGAGCAGGTATCCGAAAGACTTAACTCGCTACCCCGCAATGTTACTGTTGGCCATACCAAAGACGAGACATCCCCAAACCTACTCGTACATACGAATTTTTTTTTCGCTTCAGACTACTCTTAGAGCTCTGATTGCGACGTGTTAGTTAAACGACCGGGGGTGGCGCCGGTAAAATCATTGCATTTTCGACACCAACCTTCTCACCGCAATGAACAACCGAGTTGAACACTTATTTGATTCTCCAGTTGAATGCGTAACGCTGTGCGACATGGTGGGATATTGTGCTATCACCCTTAATTGAACTGCAATAATTTTTCTTGACAGACAAAACTTAGTCCGACACAGTTTGGGCTAAATCAGACTTAATCTGTTCAAAGCTAAATTAGGAGAGTATGTGACACAGAACGAAATACACCAGGGAGTTCTTATTTGGTAAAAGACTCAACTGACTGCAAATCGATGGGCCTTGAAAAATTACGACGGCCAGTACAGATTGGGCTATGAACCGTTGACAAAATGATGAATCGATCATAGGAATCCCTGAGTCATGCCCACTCACTGAAATACTTGTACGATGTAATCACCTCCGGCCTGAGGGAATGACGGCAATTTCACTGCCCCCCTCCCTCAAAAGTGCTATGGAACCTAGCTAATAGCTTAGCGACTTCTTCCCTCCTATGCATCATTCGGTGCCTTGTACGACGAATGTGGGCTGTTCCCGGCGTCAGAAACGAAAGCTACAGGCTACATCCGAATGATCACGCTCGATCGGTGGCGGTTGGCAACCTTCTCTTGCAACAATGCACACACAATTCACTATTTGCTTCTCCTCAATTAGGTCAGACATCAAGGCAATGGAAGAAGGGCAGTCAGACAATGCACTTGATTGCGCAACCACACGGCAAGAACGCAAACACGCACGGAAAACCATAAAAGCAGACGAGTGCGTAGGTAGGCATGTACAGTCGCATCAAAGTTTTTATTTTTCAGCGCTTCTATAAGTAATGGATACAACGGGACCAGGGATGACAGGTAGGGGGGGGGGGCGTAGCTTAGGTGGCAATGTACAATCTAGGTCATAGGAGGGGATTTAAGATGCTGGTGTTTGATTGCTTTAGATGACATCATGTTTATCCAAATCACCGTAAACTCTTCTCAGCTTCTCTCGCTTCTTTACCACCTTCCTTCGCCCCGTGGCTCCTTCCGGAAGCAGTTGTTGCTGTTTCTTCATGGTGGACATTTGACGCCACGGTTTCTTGCCGGTTATACTGATGGCGGCCGAACTGGACATGCCAGAGAGGAGGCTAGCACCACCGACAGAGTACGCACTTGAGACGGTAGACCAGGAGGTGGAAGAGAAGACTGAGGCATCGTCGTTCTCGACTTCATTAGGGCCACCGGGCGGGCGAGGCAACTTCTTGTTGGAACGCTCCAGCTGCGTGCCACCGCGAGAATCCTGTAAATGGGAAGGCGAGAAAGTGTGCTTAAATATTATTGTGGAATGTGAGATAGCGTACCAAAATGAACAACACGGTGTATTAACGACGTTTGAGAAAAGCAAATTGTTAAGCCATTTTCAAATACTATCAGTATAAAAAATTTAAATATCTAAACTTTCACACAACACACTTCCCTCAAGCCCACCGTGTCACAATGTCAAGTGTAGCTTAAGATGGCTACCTACATCGCAAGCGATTTATTTTTATTGAATATCTAATTTGAATTCATCTGGTTTTGTTCGCCAGTAGCAGCGATCGTTGAGGTCTGGGAACCACAGCAGACGCGTCTACGACCGCGTTCCCACCGCCCCCCGGCGGCCAAGGTCTGCTACACCCGTCTCCCTACGTTGGATCAACCCCCCTCAGCCCAACCCGTGTTTTGATGACGGAGTAGCCCCTCACGGCCACGCTGCTCCGACTCCTCCTCGCTGCCGGAATTGAGGCCAACCCTGGTCCTCTCTGGTACTGCTCGTTCTGCCGAGTCCGCCTGGGTCGCCACGACTGGCCTGTACGTTGCGGCTCCTGCAATGGCTGGTACCACCTCCGCTGCAGTGGCCTCACCAAAGCTGCCGATTAGTTGCCCACTTTCGCATGTCCTGCTGTCCAGTTGTTTCTGCCCGCCCGCCCTGCCCTCAATCCAATCCTGCCTCAAATCTCCGACCGTGCCACACTGCCTGGTCTAAAGATCCTCCAGTTCAACGCCAACGGCCTACTTGACAAGCTCGACCAACTCCTCGCCTTCATGCGCTCGCACAGCATAGCCGTAGCGGCTTTCCAGGAGACAAAGTTGACTAACTCCTTCAAAGTCCCCTCTTGCTGGCTATACGATCGTCCGCCGTGACCGCGGTTGCAACAAAGGCGGAAGTTTGGCCTTCTTAGTGGACAATTCCATTGCCCACTATCAGCTCCCCATGCTTGGTGCCGACCCCACGGAGGTTTTGGCGATTTTCCTCGACATTGGCCAGATGCCACTAACCGTCGTGAACATCTACATCCCTCCAACTTCCAGTTGTCCCCCTGGTTTCACCGCCTCCAATGCTCCCTATTTACCTTCTGGAGACAGCTTGGTGTTAGGTGATTTCAATGCCCACCACGACCTATGGTACTCCAACTTGGCGACCGATTCCCGGGGAGAAGCCCTGGCCGATGAACTAGAACAAGCACCCTGCGCAGTCCTCAACGAGGACAGCCCAATGCGGCTCCCACGCAACGGTGCCCCCAGCTCTCCCGATGTCTCCCTTGGCAGTCTCAGCCTGGTAGCCTCCACCACCTGGAGCACGGAAACCAGCCTAGGGAGCGATCACCTCCCTATAGTGCTCGAATTGGCCACCTCAGCCGACCGTATCAAGGCTCCAAACAGGCACTTCATCAACTTCAAGAGAGCTGACTGGGCAGCGTTCACCACAGAATGCGAAGCTGGAACCGATCAGCCACCGCCCCCATCTATGTCCATACGGCGGAGCGGGCCGTTCGTCACCTGCTTCTGGCAGCAGCAGGCCACCACATACCGAACGGTCGCATACCCATACTCCACCCTAACTACCCACGCGAAGCCTCCCGACTGGAACGAGAGAGATATGAGATTCGAGCGCGAGATTCAAATGACCCACGTGTTGGCGAACTCGACGGTTTGATTAGCAAGACTGTCAGCGACGACACACGGGAACGTTGGCGTGAACGAGTTGCAGATTGTAATTTCCGCGGCAATTTAGCTGCCACCTGGAAACTACTACGCAATCTGAACAAGCCTCGGGCTGACACACCTAACCAGTCCATTAGCTTCGGGAACGACATCTTCATCTCGAACAACGGTAAAATTGCCGCGAAGATGAACAAACTGTTCTCACCACGCTCGGCGCCCAGTCCCAAAAGCCAGCGCTCCCTTGTTCGTCTCCTCCATAAGGCCTAACCTCCGGACATCTCCTTCTCGACCGACGCTATCCTCACCGCCGTCAGGAAAACGGAAGTCTCGAAAGCCTTAGGACCGGATGGCCTGGCACCTATCCATTTGCGCCATATCGTCCCAAAGTTGGCTGCCTACCTGGCGGTCGTTTTCAATCTTTCGCTGGCCAGTTCAAGTATCCCCGATTGCTGGCGCCAGTCCATCATCATTCCACTGGTCAAAGCTGGCAAGGACCCCAGTGTAGCGACCTCCTATTGCCCAATTGCCCTCCTCAGTCCACTGGCGAAGAATTTGGAGCGACTTTTCCACCCAATTCTGACGTCTGCAGCGGATCTGTCTAGCCACCAAAATGGTTTCAGGTCGGGTCGTGGCACAACAACGGCGCTTTTCGAGCTCAGCGACACCATCCTCGAGGGCTTCAATCAACAGAAGCCCGCTTCGCGGACCGTAGCAGTCTCAAGTGACCTGTCACGAGCCTTTGACTGCGTCCGCCACGATCAGCTCCTGCAGAAATTGGTCTCCCTGGACGTCCCGACTGGCTTGGTCCGATTGTTGGCGGCTTACATCCGTCGCCGCCAAGATCGTGTCCTTTTACGTGGCACTCTCTCCAAGCCCCGTAAGCAGACCTGCAGTTCCTCAAGGCTCTGTGCTCAGCCGGACGCTGTTCAACATTTACATGCGGGAACTCCCACTCCCTCCGGCACCCGCCAAAGTGGTATCATACGCGGATGATGTCACCCTCTTCTGAAAGCACCATCACATTGATCAGGCTGCACAGGTCCTCTCAGAATTCATGCCTAATGTTGTGGACTTCTTCACTCAGCGCGGGTTGACGATCTCGGCAGCCAAGTCACCCGTCACTGCTTTCACGCTGGACCCGAAGGATTTCAATCTTCACCCGGCTATCATCATCAACGGTAAGGCTTTGCCGCTGGTCCGTAAGCCCAAGCTCCTTGGCGTCCGTTAAGATCCGCTCTTCGCGTTCGCGGACCATGCGAAGGAGGTCGCAAGCAAAGTGCGCCGGTGCACCAAGGTCCTCAAAGCTCTTGCGAGCACATCTTGGGGGGTTATCGAAATAGACGCTGGCGGCCACGTGCAAGGAGCTTGCCATGCTGCATCTCACCTATGCGGCACCAATCTGGTCTCCCAAAATCAGCTCCTCCAGCCTCCACGGCCTTCAGTCAGCACAGAACGGTGCCCTCCACACAATCACGGGCTGCTATAAAATGTCACCCACCGATCACCTTCATGCAGAGGCTTCTGTCCTGCCAGTCGCCGCGCACAACAACCTCCTCGGCCAGCAGTTCTGGTGGACCTGTTCACAACCTGGCCATCCGAACCACCATCGCTGCAACGCTCCTGAGCCTAGCCGTAATGTTCGGACGTCTATCTGAGGTCTCCACAAGGCAGCTATCGCCTCGTCTCTCTCAGATATACCCGCTGATGGCTCCGCCATCAGGACAGTCTACTCATGTCTCTGATGACGAATCCGCGACGGATATCGAAACGTCAGGCGAATAAACATATTGTCCCAGCGATCGAGTCTTCTTCTTCTTCTCAGTCTACCAGAGCCTTCACCAGAGTGCCGTTGTGGATGCTAAATCCAGCTACCATCCCCCGGTCCTTCTGGGTGGCTATCCACCTCCGATTGCCACCTCGAAACGACATCTCCCAAGGGTGACTCGCTGTACCCTGTCGCAGCTACGCAGTGGCTACGGCATGCTCCTTCGCCAGTACCAACAGCGGCTAGACCCGTCTATACCCGACTGCGGCGTCTCGCCGCATGACTGCTGCCATCTCTTCGCCTGCAGTTCCCGGTCAGGCAACCAACTCACCCCCGAGGACCTCTGGCTCAAGCCGGCCAGGGTGGCGGCTTTTCTCCGTCTCTCAAATGAACCCATTTTGGACTTCGGCGGGAACCCCTGATCCAACAAGGACTGCTAACCAACCAACCATCGCTGAGGTCTGTATGATACGCTTCATAAAGCGGCCCAGAACCGCAGTTAGCAGCTGTATTGCACAGATTCATATCGTGTATCAGGAATGTTTGTGGTTCTTATCACAGTGGATTGATTAAAGATCAAAATTAGACCAGCCTTAGTAAGTCTGTATTGACAAGGGTGAAATCTTAGTAGCGCAGTCTACCTTGGTTTCCACTCAGGGAACGTGATGCTCTTTCCACATGGTCTTAAAGAACCAGCGTAAGTATAAAAAACTTGTTTAATGAAGTTAACCGAGATGGAAAAATTTTACCGCCTCGAAAACAGACGAAGACTAGTCGACACCAGGTCACCTCCCTTGTCATGTCGCACCGAAAAACTCACTCACTACTGGGAGGGGAACAAAAGACCCTAAAACAGTTGAAAGCAGACGAGCAAATAGTCATTCTACCCGCCGACAAAGGTCGATCAACGGTTGTGCTAGATAAAACTGACTACCAAAACAAAATCCGAACGCTCCTCAGTGATCAAGAGTCTTACAGAGTCAGCGACGCCGCCGGCCCGAAGCTGCTATTAGCCAAGGTGAATAGAACCCTGGGTCGACTAAAGAAGGAAAAGGTCATCACCATCAAGGACTGGTACAAGGCGAAGCCCACCGAAGCGGCTATGGCACGCTTCTACGGTCTCCCAAAAGTACACAAGCCAGGTGTTCCCTTACGACCAATCGTCTCCCTCCGAGGAAAGCCTACATACGGGCTGGCAAACTGGTTATTCCAGAGACTCAAGTTCCTCACGGCGGGCTCACGAGCGACGGTCAATTCGGTGGCACAGTTCCTTGACAAAATAAAGACGGTCAGACTGGAGCCAGATGGTGTCATTCGATGTCATCTCGCTCTTCACCTCCATACCACAGGCGCTTGCTGTCGAAACCATCCGCGACCTCCTACGTCAGGAGTACGATGAGAGAGATGGCCAACCCACAGCTGAGGATATAATAGAACTCGTGGAGCATTGCCTCAGGACCTTCTTCACGTACGAAGGGACCACGTACGAGCAATCAAGGGCACTCCAATGGGGTCTCCAATCTCCGGGTTCATTGCTGAGATCGTACTACAAAAACTCGAGAGCCGGTTGTTTGAAGAGTACGAGCCGAAGTTTTGGGCACGCTATGTTGACGACACTTTCGTTTTCATCAACCAGAGTCAAATCAACCACTGCAAGGAAAGACTGAATTCAATTTTTCCCGACCTACAGTTCACGATGGAAGAAGAGATGGAGGACCGACTTCCGTTCCTAGACGTTCTCGTATGCCGCCAAGCGGGCGGCAAATTAGCGACGTCGGTCTACCATAAACCTACAAACACGTCCCCAATCTTGAGTTACAATAGCAATCATCCGCTACAACACAAGCGCAGTTGTATACGCACGCTATACCGACGGGTAGAAACCCACTGCAGCACGCCAGCTGCCAAACGGGATGAGACAAAGCTCCTCCGGGAACTATTCAGAACGAATGGCTATCCACGAGCGTTTGTTGAACGGGCTCAAATGCCACCCAAACCGCGAACTGAGGAACCCTGCTTATCAACGTCGTGGCGGAGCATCCCGTACATGAAAGGCGTTTCCGAAGTTGTGGCTAGATCTCTCACGCCTCTTGGATTAGGGGTTGCCCACAAGCCTACCTGCACCATCCGACAACAAGTTATGCAGCCGAAAGACCCTATACGTAAACAGGAGAAGTCAGGCGTTGTATACCGACTTCAGTGCAGCTGTGGGACGTGCAATTATGTTGGGGAAACCGGCCGACAACTTCAAACACGGATGCAGGAGCATAAGCGGGCCATGAGGAGGCTGGACCCAAAGTCAGAGGTAGCTTCCCATGCTGCGGCGATGGGGCACGACTTCAACTTTGACGCAGTTGAAATTGTGGGCCGAGGTGATGATCACACATCAAGGCAGATTAAAGAGGCCTGGATGTTAACCAATTTTTCAGTCAACCGCCATATAAATTTACCGGCCCCCTTATGTTGTTTTAAGGACCTTCCTATCCGGGGATGGACGCGACATCCAACAACGGGGGCCAGGAACAAGTCCGGGCGTGACGGGAGACGATGGACCGAACGCTCAGGAGGCCAACACCGACGCACTTGAAGGTAGCACGTGGGTAGCCAACATTACGGCCGGCGTGGGCAGGCCGGAAACCACTCGAGACACCATGGGAGGCGACGGAATGAACACACAGGGGGCCGACACCAGTGCAAGCTGCATTATCAGGCGATCAGCCGCTGCCGCTGCCGCGGCCGACATCCTTATCCCGAGCACCAGTCATGGGGTCACAAAGGACGCCACGGTGACAGTCAGGAGACCGAATGACAGGGAGGCCGAGGACGCGGCCAGACACACACAGAGTGGCTCAAACGTGATTGGTCGAACGGGCACACGCAAGAAAGAACGGCATAAAGACGAGAATTTTGAGCCAGAGTATTCGTTCTCTGAAGATGGGTAGACGAGACCACTACCCAAAACGTCAGACTTGTAATAAACCTCTCCCGGTGAACGCCCCCCTTTCTTCTGATCTACTACCTGGGAATCGAATTTTCAGCACTAGTCAAGGAGTTCCTCTTTGGGTTGTGGGAGCTGTCCCTAGTTATACAAGTGCTCGCCAACAGTTGACGTTTCAGCTAAAGAAGAGAGTACGAACAGGAGACAAGCAGTGACAGTGTGAATATCCCCCGACCTACGCTAGCAAGACAACGAGCACGTGACTCAATGGTTAATGCGTTACACTGATCAAAAAAGCTGCGAGTTTGAGGCTCCGGTGGGTCATTACTTGGGTCGGGGTATGGCTGGCTGACGACGGCTAATAAGCCAGAAATGGCCATCCAAGTCTTCATTTTCTTCGCCGGTAATACTATCTGTCAAGACAAGTGGATTATTACTAATGATGTAAGTAGATTACCATCAAGCGAAAAGAAAGTCAGCCATTTTCGGCCGTCAAAAAGTACATTGGAACAAGCACACTCACAGACGTAAAGGCCATGCGGTCAAAGGCGGTGACAACTACGTCTGTCTGAAGAGCGCGAGATGATGCTGATGAGGACTCAAGGTTGGCAGTCTTCTTGGCGGCCTGTTGGAGACGGTCAGCCAGTTTGTGAACCTCAGAGGGAGATACAAAGGCTGTGAAATTAGCTGGCACCGTGGCTGTATTAGCAGTTGCTTGGCAGGGAACACTGACAACACCCAGCAGACGGTACTCATCCCCATCCATGCCAGGGGGCGGGTGGCAGAATCTTAGGCGACCCTGAAGGAAAAGACAGACAGTAAGATAATCAAGGGCAGAGAAGGTGATGGACAAAATTTATGTGAGGCGTACAAACACCTACCTAAAAAGTTGAAGAGATAGAAAAGTCCTTCAAGTATTAGGCAAAACACCTAACTGAAATGGAGGTGAATGGTTTAAGTTCGTGTACACTTGAGGATAAGGAAGGAGCTTGTGTGAACACCGGAGACATCTATTTGTCTTAGCTTTCGGCCACGCATAGGCATCATAAATAACAGTAGCAGCAGCAATACAAGTGAGAATCATACAATGTCACAGGTCAAGCACGGACTAGTGTCACGGGACGGCACCAGACTAATACTTCGGATGACTGACCTCTCACCTGAGAACCAGACCCCAGGCGCTTTGAATTTCACAAGCTGCAACGACACGGGTGATTAAGTCTGGGTCGTCGTGCATTGAACTAAATAACTAAAGACCTTCGACATGTCGCAACGGACTAAAGGTTGCTGACGGAACAAGACGGTCTCGCTTAGAACACGGAGATGTTATCAATGGCTCCACCCTAGTGAATTCGAGGCTTTTGAAATTTAGCTGCTATGTTCTGCTCTCTATTTACGATGGAATTTTCGCATTTGTGAATCAGTTTGCTTATTTTACTCGTTATTTACCTTTTTTCGTTTCTTTGTTTGCTTGAATTAGCATTATTAAGTCATCTACGCACAGAGCTAACATCGACTTGAGGGATAAAATCCCACGTTCGGCAAAGATTGTCCGTGAAATTAAAAGCTGCAGCTAGCGCTCACTATGTCACCGTACTATCTACCTGTGCTATATTTTTCGCCTATCCGTTTTTATCCACGGTACTTGCAAGATTTTTTTAAGAAAGGTTAGGAATATCACTTTCAGAATAAACCATATTTATATTTTATTCGCACTTCGGAGTTAAAAATAAGACATACATGGCACGAAGAGCCGAGTCCCTGACTTTTTTCAGTCACTGTGTCCACACTTGCCTCCGGTCTTGTTATTGGGGCAAGATGAGGAGGGTGCAATAGATGCTGTGCAAGGCTGCCTCCATATAAATTAATTAAAGTGCAAAGCACAACCATGCCCACTTCATTGTGGACCTCTTTTGATCGTGAGATCACCTAGTAGCTGTATCATGTGTATAGAAGGCTAGAATACAAAGGAAGCGTTAAAGGCAATTTGACTGCATATTTCAACATAAATGTGCTGTTACGAGATAATCGCGCAGTTCACTTGCCTTATTGTAGTCTTTCAGAACGATACGCGCAGCTCGATCGTAATGAGGATTACCCCGGGCTGTCATGAAGCCTCGCATGCCTAAAAGGGAAGGAAGAAAGCTGAATGTGAGCACACACCTTCCGAACAACAAAAACAATAATATTTCATCGGTGGAATTAAATAAATAACACTCCAGTTTATCAAACAGTACAGTTGACCCTGGGATCTGCGGGGGTTAAGGACTACAGCTCGCATCTTGTCTTATCTTCCTTCTAGCAGACAGGTGCAAATATGCCTGAGCCCCAGTCATCGGGAACAGCCTTTTCTCGCCACGCCTGAAGAACCATCTAATGAAGCCGAGGAGCCAGCGTGTCGACACAGGACTTGTAGATTTCTGCGGGAAAACCATCCTCTACGCACGCCTTCTTGTTGCGCAGCCTCCGCATTGCATCGGCAATTTCGTCTTCGGAAGGGAGGTCACACGACACTGTGTAGGTTAGAGAACGTTGAAACTCCGCTGTGGAGGAGAGGGAAGGTGTGATGACTTGCTCATAAAAGTTGAGGAGCCCGAAGTGTTCACGCCAGCGATCGACCTTGGCCGAATTGTCAGCAATGAAGCCGCCATTCCCATCGCGAACAGAATCACAAAGTGTTGGGGACTTACTACTAACTTCTCTGATGATTTGGTACTAACATTTTAAGCTTGCTCCATAGAAGTCACTGTTTCGGATCAATATTTCAGCCGGTCATCTCTAGCCGACTTTGCTGTCAGCTTACGGAGTCGGCAGAAGGAAGCATCGTTGCATGACCTGGCTCGAGTCGTATCGACAGACAGCTGCAGGGTTCTTGGACTGATCCAGCCACTGCAGTGCCGCTGAGTGAATCCGATAATTTTTCTCAGCTGCCTCATAGACAGATGTCTTCAGTGATCACCACTTGCTACTGCCTTCGCTATCAGCTTGGGGTGGAAGACAGGACCGGATTTCTGTGCTTAGGGCCTCGTATACCGTGTGCTGGTTGCCCTTGCGTTTATATTGGTCAAACAGGCCGACGCCTTGAGACTCGCATTAACGAACACAAGTCAGCCGTTCGCCTACGGAGCCATTTATCACTCGTATTTGCACACTCCATTGAGTGTGATCACCGCT
>JAYGXS010000004.1:38061262-38078916 GCA_036362985.1 Ligula intestinalis
CTGTCATACCTCCCTTACAACTATTATGACTTGGCCGGCATCGGCCTGGCAGGCGGTCACCCGTTGGGGACCTCTGACCACCACCGCACATTTCTGAGTGAATATATATATATATATATGTGCAAACACCAATCGAATAAGCTTCCGAACTAAACAAAGTTCATGTGGTGGTCAGAGGTCCCCAACGGGTGACCGTCTGCCAGGCCGATGCCGGGCAAGTCATACTAGCAGTAAGGGGGGTATGACAGCATCTAGAGGTAACTTGATACAGAACTGTTTCGGGCTTAGTAGCTTTCATCAGCCAAGCATAACCCTGAACACTAGCTGTTCGGACAACACAAACAAACGCACTTACAGACGGCGCAGTCGGTCCACCACTGGAGTCTATCAGATGGGTCATAAGCACTTCATCGAACCGCAGTTCATCAGAGCCTCGCCACCTGCCATATGAGAAGAAGAGGCGATCACGGGCACCATAGTTTTACTTTCCTGACTTTTTAAAAGCGTACAGGCTTCCGTCATCATAGGTGGGGATTGTACCGCGCCTCAGTCTTTATAGTAAGTGACTGTCATAGTCAGTAGAGTTGAAGTCAATGCAAAGGAAGGGGGCCGGAGGTTGGGTGGGATGTTCAATCATCGACGTCTTGAGGCGGATTCACCTCAGTCAAGGGGTCTACCATCGAATTCTGCTGTTCGCGCCTGTGCAACTTTTATTGGTCTAAGCTGCCGTCCTAGGCCGCTGATCCTGTTTCTGTTCGCACGTCCATCTGGTTTCCCACCTGCAGAATGAGCGGATGCAGCGGCTAAGCCGATGATTGCTCTTTCCGGTTGTGGTGCGTCTACGTGTGTGTCGATCATGGGCTTTCAAGGGCCCGGATTACCGACGGGTTCTGCTGTTTGCGACTGTTCCGCAGTCGGAAGAAGCAAGCATCAGCTTAGCCGCTTTATCCACTCATTCTGCAGGTGGCTTTCGCGTCGTAATTTTTCCACTAAGGTTGGGGACTTGCGGTTTGGTTTGACGCCTGAGGCAGATCTTTACGAAACTGGTCGGATATCCTTTAGATCGAAACGAGCGATACAGGTAAGTGAGTACTTTCCTGAGGAGTTTGTCGCTCTTACAATAGCGATAAGCCCGATGCTCAGCCGAGCAACAACACACTGTTCGGATGAAAAAGCATACCGAACAGAAATAAAGTACCTTCGGAAACTATGTTTTGGCAATGGGTATCCTCCAGACTTTGTTCTTCGATGCATACGACAACAACAGTCCAAAGTCACAGAACTCCAACATCGGGAAAGTATTAAAACTTCTCACAGGACGAAAATTAATTTCTGGAGTTGTAGCGAAATCCTTGAAACAAAACGAACCAACGATTGCCAAAATAAAAGGACTTCCAAAGGTTCACGAAGATTGCACCCCACTGCGACCGATAGTCTGCTTGATCGGGGTACCAAATTACAAAATTTCTAAGTGGCTATTTCGCCAACTTAATCCGCTTACAAAGAACTGGAACACGTCCATCCAAAATTAGATGCAATTTCTAGACAGGATTAAAGACCTTCAAATCACAAAGGACGAACTTATGGTGTCCTTCGACGTGGTCTCCCTATTCACATCTATCCCTCTAGACCTAGCAGGGACCTGCACAACGGAACTCCTACAATCGTATGACACAAACATACTCGCAAATGTCCTGCTCGAACTTATCGACCTTTGCCTGGATAAAAACTTTTCCTTCGATGGAAGATACTACCGACAGAAAAAAGGGGCCCCTATGGGGTCACCAATAACAGGCTTTCTGGCGGAGGTCGTCACGCAGAAATTAGAAGCCAGAGCCCTCCCAACAGTCAATCCAAGATTGTGGCTGCGCTATGCTGACGATACATTGTTCATCATAAAACAAGACCAGGTGGAATTGCTCCATCATACCCTCAACGCCACCTTTCCAGTAATTCAATTTACCTTCGAAAGAGAGGCAAATGATCAACTCCCATTTTTAGACGTCCTCGTGCGCAGGAACACTGATGGAACACTCCACATGTCAGTGTAACGTAAACACACATATTCCGAGGTCATTTTACAGTATGGGAGCAATCACCCAATATCCCACAAACGCAGTTCTGTCAACAGCTTGCTCAGCCGAGCAGCAACACACTGTTCGGATGAAGAAACACACCGAACTGAAATAAAGTACATTCGGAAACTATGTTCCCAAAATGGGTATCCTCCATACTTTGTTCGTCGATGCATACGACAACAACAGTGCACAGACAAGCGCCAAAACCAACGAACTGGCAAACGCTTCCATTTGTGAGGAATATGTCCGAGCTCGTCGAAAGACAGCTACAAAAACACCAAATACAGGTCGCGCAGAAGCCAGTAAGTACCTTGCGCACCCAACTCGTACACCCTAAGGACAGGGTTGTCGATTTCGACCGAAAAGAAGTTGTGTACAAAATTCCGTGTTCCAGTTGTGATGCAGTATATTGTGACCAAACCGGAAAAGCTCTATCCACCTGCATCCGTGAACACCAGTTAGCGGTGGGGAGACTAGATCGCCATTCACAGGTTGCCATGCACACACTGGACACAAAACACAAGTTTGCATGGGAGCAGACTCAAATCGTTGGGACCTGTCCATCTAAGAAGTGTCGCGAATTCCTGGAGGCAATGCACTCAGAGGTATGCATTAACAGGCATATCGATCTTGATGTGAATTACAAATCACTGAATATCAGATGGAATCAAAAGCAGCCACCGCCTACCACATGATCAAATACGGATGACAACTATTCTGACCCTGTTAAAGACTATATAATCCTGTGTTAGTCATCGGTTTAAGTTAACTGTTTTCGTACATATCTCACACGTCCGAAGACGAGCTGGGGAACCAGTATCGAAAATTCACCTAATAAACATTTCTTTCCCAAAATACTTTGTTGATCATTATATATCATATACATATATGTAGTAGTGGATATGCGTACACCGATCTGTTAGAGGACCCACTCGTCCGTCCATGTTGCCATTAGAGCTCTCACTCGAGCCTCTACCGCATGGGGGGGCTAGGATATAGGCAGTTAACATTATCAGCCAAGACATGGGACACTGGGAAGGGCTTTTCTGGTTCACTTGTCCTCGGTTAGTGATAATCAACTCCAGTTGCCGCTGAAATTGCTGCCAAACTCGAGTTTTGAACTCGAGTCCCTCTGGTCAGACTAAGCAAAGGGAGACCGGAATGACCATTTGTGGCTTGTTACCCGTCATCAGCCAGTCATACCCAATCTCAAGGGTTGGAACCCTCGAGATTCGAACCAGGAATCTTTGGTCATTAAATTTGCCACTCTACCGTTGCACCACGGGCTTGTTGCTTTTTTGGTAGAAATCGGGAATATAATGAATGTATGGACTTTGCTGACCTGGTAGAGGAACAATTGAGTTCCGCTTCGTTTATGAGCTCACAAGTAGAGCCCGCGTCTAATTCCACCAAGTGTGATGAAAATTCAGCAGGTCACGGCCCGCACGCCGGTCATCAAACAATTAGCGTACAAGCAGGTAAGTAACCTCGATAAGGGAGTCATTACTTGTATCATAGTGACGATATTCTATAAATTTTGCAACTCCCTGTGCATGAATTAACCGTTTATTTTACTGTTTATCCAAATGCCTCTGATTAAGAATCCGCGACGGACTTGGAAACTTCGGTCGAATAGAAGCCAGTGATCGCATGTTCTTCTCAATGACTTTCAGAGTCTTGCAGGTTCGCTTTTATTGGTACATCATAAGATATACATCGTCTTCTTATTAATTAAAACTCTCTGAAGAAGTTAAAGACGCAGTTACGTTTATTGGGGGAAGGCATGAACCCTTGAATACCCAGTTGATCAATGCATGATAGGATGTTCTGAGCATCATGGAGAGGATGCCGGCGCCATTAACAACTTATAAGACGACCAAAAGGACGCTGGCGAAAATTGTTGCAATTCAAAAATGTAAAAAATTCCTAAACGCTTAGACTAAGGGTTGTCTGGACGAGTCATACAGTTATTTGAGAATATACCGCACCACGCAAGTTTTGTAAGCATATTCAAAAAGGTTCGCAGGATCTCGAAAATATGGTCCGCTTATTGCACATATTGTAACGAAGGTAATGCCAAATGGGTCATTGCAGCTTTAAGTCCGTTTTCGCGACTCATGCAATGGGTATACGCGTTCTGTTGAGTTTTCACCTAGAGCCAAGACGTGTGTTAATCAAAATCTGAAAGCATCAAGCGGATGTTTCTCGACTTACAGTCTCGGAGAACCGTCGACAGATTCATCCTTCTCTTCCGCCTCTGAAACGTCTGTTTGCTCTGAATCCTCACCACGTAGCGTACAGCGGCCACTCTCACTGTCGGTTTCATTCTCAAGTCGCCCATCAAAGTCCCGGCACATGTCTTCGACAGACTTCTGGCCGTCTGTTGCGCAGTCACCTCTGCCGGTTGGAACATGGTCCATTTCCTGTCGCTCGCTAGCAGTCTCCTCGGGTTCAGCCTGAGTATTTGGTGGGGATTTCAGCGGAGAGGTTATATCTTGTTTTACATGCTCACTCTGATCCAGGGCAGAAAAGAAAAGGCCCTCAGCGCCAATTGATTTGAGGTAATGCTCCCATGCAGCCCTTAAAGAAACAAGGACGGATGAAGTGAAAAGCCGGAAAATGAAGTACTGGTCAACGTGCTACTTGACCGTCTGTGTCAGTGTGTAAGGACGCCGGATTCGGCAATTCGCATCCCGACGAACTGACAAATAGTCAGGCCCGTGCGAGCAGCAGATAAAAAATTAAATCTGGATCTGTGTTTTACGGTCTGCATCGGTAAGACTAGGATATACAGTAGGGAGTAGGTAGTGCGTGGTCCGTGTATACTGTTAGGCCTTGTCTGCTACCTCATCCGCTCTTACCTCCGGTCACCTTGACACTGTCTTTCTATCGGGGAAGGAACGAGAAATTGTGGGAGACGCAGCGCTTGCGACGAACCGTCAGTATACATTCTATAATATTCTTTTTGGCTCTGAATGCAGGGCGATTTTCTAGGCATATTTTTGTCACAATGATAGTAAACATATCCAGAGCGGCTCTCGAACTGTAAAAATCATAAATGGCTGATGAAATTACCTCTGCTTGTCGGTTAGTAGATCTGCCTTGTTTAATAGCACCAGAGTCCGCTTTCGGGGATCCACTTCTTCGACATACTTCGTGAGGGATTCCGACAAGAAGAGCAAGGGTTGCCTCGCGTCTACAACTTGGACCAACACGTCACTTCGCTCCACAACTTGCCACAACTGCCTCCAAATATCCAAGTTCTTTTCATATGGAGTGACCACGATTCCGTCAATGTGTTCAACGCTAATAACAGCAGGGGGAAAACAAAAAATTAAAATTTGTCAGAATGAAATGTCATTTATTCCACTTAAATATCAGGATTTATAAACAAGTTACCAAACGGCCAAAAAACGGTTGCTAACAGTCGGTACGAATGACCAAATATCATTTCACTGGAATACGTTAATTGACTGTTAGGTACTAAAGCTGATGGTTATAGACAAAAAGGTACAGCAAGCATAAAGAGGGAACACAAATAATGAAATACCGAGCAAGTTCACGGCGCCAAGCCAAGTAAGCTTCTTGTTCGGCATTGATTACATCCCGTGGACTCATGCCAGGAACCAGTTTTGGCCTTTAAAGTGCAAAAAAAGGGAAACATTAAAAGCTGAGAAGGACCACAGGCGAATATGTTTGTTTACTGTGACACCCAAGCATAAAGTTATCGAAATGGTTAGCAAGGCAGAACTTATACTAACCTCTTGAGTATGGTTAGGCAGTGTTTATTCTCCTCAACCAATTGTTGCCGACGGCAGCGCTCCGCCTGACTGATCGTTCCAACTATTTCGGCCTTGGGAATAACCTTCACATCTAACTTTTCTAAAGAGGCACGGCATGAGGGAAAGGAAAGGAGGTACGCGCTGAAAAGTCTACACTAGATAAATTCGCCGTCTGAAGGAACTCCTGCAGGGAAGTCTGTTCGGTAATTGACTTAAAGTCCAACCTGCAACAGTCTGGAGTTTCAACGGGTTGGTATTTTTCCTGCTGAATTAAAGGTAGCGCAGACTTACATTGAAGACTTTATTTGGCTGCCTGTGTTGTCGGACCAGGGCCCTTCCAACTGCCTGCTTTTTGGGCATAATGTCGTTTGTGTGCTCGTTGAGCCAGCCGCTTTAGCGAAAATGTGGGAGCGAGGAGTTAAAAACCGAGTTTGCTGTCAAGTTCCCTTGCTAAGAGAATCGGAAACAATGATGGCTAAAAAACGATAGAAAAAAGAGAACAAGAAAATATAAACACCTAAAAACCGATGAAAAAGGTGAAATGAAGTGAAGTCGTTCTCCTTCAGACTTATTTGTGCTTGGACGTGACATCTTGGCAGTGAAAGCTGTACGTTATGTTTGCGACCTGAACTCGTCTTTCTTGGGATTACTCTAAGTGATTCTTACTTGCAAAACATATTTACTTCCTAAACCTGAGTCCTCCGTGTGTCCTCGACTAAAATGGCGGTACTCAACAAAATCCGTACACGCCATGTTGGATTCTGAAAACCGGCTCATATATGAGCTGACCGTAAATCAGCTGTTGCCCTACCAGATAACTATTTCGTGGCATTTCCTGTCCACAATCGGTTTTATAACTGACAAAAAGGGACGGCTACCAATCGACAGTCAGCCAGATTGAGGAAAGCACACTTACAATAACTACGTGTTTAGTGAACACAAATGTAGCCTGGCTGGATACTTCGCTAACATTACTTTCGTAAATTGTTGAAGATCGGCTTCATGGCCGCACTGGCCCAGAATAAACTAACCAAATCTCATGAAGTTAGTATTTTTTGTTTAAAGATGATGAGGCACGAACGTTTGTGACGATTGAAGAGTGTCCAATAGTTGGCACACATCTTAACAGGGCTTCGTGATGAACTTAGAAGGGAACGCGAACGTACGGAAATGGCCCGACACACGACACGGCCAATCTCGAGGATGCGTGAAAGGTGGAAACGAGTCGAATAATGGTTTTAAGATTAGTCGTGTGAAAGAATCCCTATGGTTGTGTGACATAAAGGACGACAGATAAAAATGTTACGGAAAATGTAGACTTGGAGGCAGCAACGGTGGATTAATTAAATTAACACCCTAAGGGAACAGTTATATTTCCGAAGACTTTTGGGGATGGACATTTAAGTCGGGGCTTGATTCTGGAGACTGAGTCGTTTCGGCATAATTTTCCAACAGAGAATGACATGCAGTTAGACACTAGAGGGTTGATGGGTTAGCGTATACTAAAAGGACTTTAAATGTCCAAGGAAAACTATGTGGTTATTTTTGAACCTACGTACGTGCGTCCTTCAGAACACGATAAATATAAATCTTGAAGACTAGGACTAGCACCATAACCTTCACAGCCGCAAAAAACTACGCATTGCACATTAAACAGATACAGTAGTCGCCGGTTATTAAGCCCACGGTTAATAGGCCCAGCCGCGTAGTAAGCCCACATCAGCTTGGGACGGAATTTTATATAGCAAAATCCACCGACTAATAAGCCCAGTCGCCGGCTACAAAGCCCAGTTTGCTACAGGATACAGTGAGATTCTCATCTTTCTGCGTGCGCAACTGGTTGCATAATTTTGGCCAGTCTTAGCAACACAAGATGCTCAATGTGATTTGTTTTCATTTTTCGAGTTAAATTTCGCAACACGCTGTTCGGACAGCAGCAGGCATGAGGGGTCTTTTGTTGTACACAACCAAGTTCTACACAATACAGTACGTATGTAATATATAGTGCCTACCTTTTGTTTGCTAATCAAGAAATAGGACTCTCCGGTTAGTGTGCCCGCTGCTTATTAGGTACAATTTGGTCTGGGCCTGAGGTGAGCTTAATAACCGGCGACTACTGTACCGGGTTAATAAACCGTCTCCAGGACCATCCGGGGAAAGCGTGACCGTTTTCACCCCCCTTCCGTAGCATATTTCGATTTACTATACCGATCACTGTTATCGACTTGTCTGGCCCAAAATACTAAACTAACCATCATGTACCGCAAGCTATATGCAGCCTACTAATGGACGAATTCAGGGCAGTTGCTGCACTAGTTCAGTCGATGAAATGCAAAGGGGCAATACAGGTACTTGACATCTGTTTTCGCAGTGCAATAAAGGAAACTACACCCATCCATGAGGAATTTGGAGACATAGGCTTTGTTTTTAGAAGAGTTTTGAAAAGAGCTCGAGAACTTACAGCAAGCGAACGCTGGTGCGATATTTGCTTTTATGTACTGTTAAGAATTCCAAGTGCTGAACACGTATAAGCGAAAAATAAAACAGCCTATTGCTCCGTCAACAAATTAAAGACGCAATTTAGAAACGTAAATCTACAACTTAAATATATTATTCGGCTCTCTGTGAGACAATTGTCATCAAAGTTAACTTTGATGAGAATAAAATCGCACAAGGTCCGCCGTTCATGAACTGTCACAAGCGAGTGTCAAGACAAGTCCATTTTCTTTATATTTTGCAAAGTCTGCTATAACAGAAACTCGATAATATGTGGTAAAGGAAAAAAGAAAACGAAATGTGATCGCAAAACTCACAGGCCACGCCTGTGATAAATTTTGCGATGGAAAGCCGCGCAATTCGCGGGAATTTATTCGGACGTTAGACACTGTAAACTTCTTATTAGCTGATGGGTCCTGTGTGTTGATTGGTTAATGGTTCCTGAGCCGGTACTTGGAATATTTCTAATAGCGGTGTCGACGACAAAGCACAGTAGGAGAGAGAGTGCGCACGTTCTCGTTGACTCCAGCACTGAGGACCTTGTTCAGACAATCGCAGCGCTGGCACATCTAAGACAAGCAAAGATGCGTGTAATCTTGGATCAGAAACGGAACAAAATAAAACCATCCATCGAGTGCTCCAGCATGAAGCTTATTTGAACCCCGTTGTTGCTTGTCAGGACTGATAAAGAATGGATGAGAAACACTCCATTCGACAACGTTAAAGTTCCCTGCCGATGGCACACCAGCCAGCCCAATGTGTGTCAAAGAGTGAGTTGAAGCTAATTAAATCATTGCGAACGGACGCTCATATTATCATTCTGCCCGCGGATAAGGAGTGGCTTAACGGTCGCAATAAATCGAGATGACTACAAGTAGAAAGCCAAAACTTTTCTTGATGACGAAATATCATAGACGCCAACAGAGTTCTCAGAAGCTAAAGCAATAGCAAGTCGGTTGTCTGGAGAATTCAACCGCCAAAATGTGATCACCGAAAACGAACGGCATCTACTGAAACCAACTGATACTGCTTTTGCTCTCTTCTTTGGTCTGCCAAAGGTTCATAAACCCAACGTTCCATTGCAGCAAATCATCGTTGTAAGAAACAGCCCTACGCATAATTTGGCGAAATGGATGTACTCGAAACTATTGTTCCCAATGTATTACTGGCAAACGTTAGGACCGCGAGGTACGCTTATTTCTGGGTTATTTCTTTTCGTCAGTAGCGGAAACCTGACTCCAGTATAGCCGCAGAAACTTGGCCAGATGGGATTACAGCTATGTACTTATCTATGTCCCGATCGACAACTGTCAAGACGTCAACGGGCGTCTCTAGCTCACTGGTTCCGGGCTCAAAACTCCATTTTTGCAGCAGTTTCTATGGCCATACTGTACTCAGGTGTCCGCGACTGACGAAGGGAAATTACCCAGAAATACGCGTATCTCGCGGTCCTTACGTTTGCCAGTAGTACGTTGGTTACTTAAAGTTAGCGAGTAACATAATCGTTTCGCCCTTGAGAATAAATCTGAAGTTTCAGTGACTCGCCAGCCAAAACAACCAGGGTTAGTGAATCCTGGACCAGATGGGAGTACAGCTATGTACGAATCTATGTCCCGATCAACAACTGGCAAGATGTTGACCCAGTGGCTCAGTGGATAGCATGGTCGTCTCCAGCTCAGTGGTCCGGGGTGCAAATCTCCAGTGTGGCAGCAGTTTCTACGGCTAAACTGGAGTCAGGTGTCCGCGACTGACGAAGGGAAATTACCCAGAAATACGCGTATTTCGCGGTCCGAATGTTTGCCAGTAATCCATTGGTTACTTACAGTTAGCGAGTAACCATTTTTTCGTCCTTGAGAATAAAGCTGACTGGTCACCGACTCACCAGACGAAACAACCAGGGTTAGTGAATCCTGGACCATTTGGGTGTATTGCTATGTACTAAACTATAGTTCCTCCAGCAGAACTCTGGAACCTCAGCCTGTCCAGCCTTTCAATGTTTGGTAGATGTCATTGGCCGAAGGATTCAATCGAGCGAACTGATATTTCATCGTTATTTGCAACAATCCCGTCGGGTTTGACACACGCGGTCTGCAGGAAGGCAATGATCATCACATCGCTCCTTAATACTCATAGCAACCATCCGGTGGCTCAAAAACGAAAGTGTGTGAGCCCATTGTTAAAAAGCATCCAGGCTCATTCTGCCGAAGTTTCGAGTGAGTCTCTCCCAGTTCCTACTGTTACATCTGGTTCTGATTTTTCTGTTCCTATACTTGATGCACTGGCTGCAGGCAGGCAGTGACATTTTTTATTGGCACCGAAGCGGCCTGCGCTTTGGTTGATCTCAAGGCGTTCTCCTACGCATCACTTTGACAATCTCAGTTTCCCATGGAAATCCTCGTATCGTAGAGGCGGAGGATATGCCCCTTTCCCTCTCTTCATTAATCGACGTGACGCTTTGCCTTAGTTAACTTGATTTTCGCTATCTTTTTACGTCTGCTCAGATATTGATTGCCAGGGTATTCTAGGGACAAATTTCCTCTACGCTCATAGATTCTGCACCGATTTTGCAGCATAACAGCTTACATCTAACGCGACTATGGTTCCCCTTTATTTCCCCAAGGACTCGTTCCGGTGATACGACCAATACATAAAATCCTAATTACCACCGGTCACAGAAGACAGACTGCTGCGGCTAGAGGTACAAACTGTCCGCTAGCGATAGATCGTTTGCCGAATTAATATATTGCAGCACGCCGTAGATGGGATTTGACAAGGCCAATTCGTCTTTCCCTTATCAGTTTCCGGTCCACTTCCAGAAGCAATTGGAAAAGGACATCAAGGGCATGCTAGGCAAGCAGTCCTTTGTCCGTCTTCTTCAACTTGGGCCTCTCCAATCATTCTGATTAAAAAGAAGGATGGATCACTGCGACTCTGTGTCGATTACCTAAAGCTGAATTCCGTTACGGTGACAGATTAAGTTCCTTTCCCTTGTACTGATAATACATTAAAGGCGTTGGCAGGCGCTACCTACTTATATAGGATTGATTTGCAGTCTGGTTAATGACAGGGGGAAACTGTGCCCCAAGCGCTGCCGAAGACCTCCACCGTGGGGGTAGTGAGCACGCCTGTGACTTTTCAATGCCTGATGGCCTCGGTCTTAGAAAAATTTTGCTCCACCGAGTATTTGGTTAACATAGATGATACCATCGTCCACGGGTCCACCGTAGAGTTCTATCTTGTCAATCTGCGGGCGGCTTTCTGTAGAGTTTTGTCTTATTCTTGCATCGCATTGTATTCACTGATGTAGTTAAGACCGATCCTTCAAAGACTGAAAAAAATTGACCACAGTCTATGCCAGTGTTTGAACTGCGTAGTTTTCTTGGTCTTGCCTCCCATTACAGTCGGTTTATTGAAGGTTTTGCACAAATAGCGGTCCTCTAAATGGGCTTATGAGCAAACAAACTATTTTTCGTTGATCTGACGAATGCACTTAATACTTCGCGAAGCCCAAACGTCGTCTTACTTCCCCCACGCTGCAAGCCTTCCTGGAATTTCTGACAAGCCCCTCCTTTTATCTTTGACATCGATGTTTCTGATGTAGCCATTATGGCGCTCTTCTCCTAGCAACAAGCGGACAGGCATGAATAACATCTGATCTATGCCAGTCAGTCTCTCTCCCAGCCTGAGCATAATTATTCTCCGATTTCGAAGGAGCTTTTAGCCACTTTGACGCTTTTTAGGAAGTTTAAAAACTATCTAGCCGGCAAATGGTTTACAATACGCTCTATTCATCAGGTCCTGCATTAGTTGGAGAGCTGCAGGGATCCAACTGGCCTATTGCAGATTTATTGCAATATTCTTACACGATCGTCCATCGCGCCGTCAAAAGGCATAAAAATGTAAATGCCTTGACTTGTCGGGCACAGTCAGTATCGCCGCCTGACGCTTACATCCAAACAGCTGCCATAAAGATCGATATGTCGGATATTGCAGTGGGCAGTAGCTCAGGATGTGAACCCATATATATCTCTTATTGATGATGGAGTCCCGAAACCATCGAGTGAGGAGAGAAGGAGCTCTCGTCAAGAAACTCACTGCCTTTGGTCGACGTGGAACAGCCTTCCTCTCTGTGATGACTTCAATTTCCTCACTATTCCGACGATGGCCTTAACTGCTTGGTTTTCTTTCTGGTATGATTAATTCCACATTTTTGCACCTTCACAACGAGCTGGGTCACATCGGCCAGACTCGCATCGATATCACCGCGCGGCAACGTTTTTAGTGTCCAAATCAACGAGAGAGAATACGAGGTATCTTGAACGCATGTCCCATATGTGTGGAGGTCAACAATTTCAACCCCGCATATCGCGCACCACTTCAGCTCATTCACGCCGGTTATCCTAACGAATTTCTCGGTTTGAACTTGATGGCTCCAATGTCCCCTTTCCCACTTTGGCAATCGCTACGTCCTCGTCTTTGTTGACTTCTCAGTAATGGGCGCAAAGCAGGTTCAGCCCCAGGTCGACGCTGTCACGGTTACGAGGAGTATCCTTAGCGAGTGGATTTGCTGACACGGCGTTCCCGAGCATCTCCATTCAGAGTGGGGTGCTCAGTTTGAGTCTCGGCTGAGCTCTTTTGCATTAATAACACTCTCAAGGGAATGGGTGGGTCGATCGCACGAACCGAATACTTAAAGCGTTGATAAGTCTTTCCTAAACAGCGCCTTCGTCTCTTCTTGCGATATCACCTTAGCTGCATGCCTTCTGGTGTACTGATCCAGTACCGCAATCGCCGAGCGCATGCTGCCCCTTACCAGCCTGGTGACAAGGTTTTATCGAACCGCGATAGGCTGCCAATCGCCTATCTTGATGATTGTAGTGCTCAAGGCACAACCACGACTTAGACTACTACAAACATCCCTCCCCCCATATTTCCAAGACAGACTTGTACTAATTGATTAATATAATTGACCACACGTTTAACTTTAACTCCATTCCCATGTAAATATGCTGGCCTGATGAGTATATACCGAAAGCTTACATATGCTTGCAAACTGCTATTCTGAAATCACGAATAATTTAAAGGGGTCTTTAAGAGGTATCCCATTTCTTTAAAGATCTTACTTAATCGAAGGCGTGGCTTTCACACGATGGATACAGGGAAAAACAGAATATTACCGACTACATTTTTTATTGAATTACGTAATAACAGATGACATATGTTACAAATTTTGCTAGCATTTGGTCAGGCTAAACTCCAAGCATTGAATAAGTGATATAATTTGTTTCCAGCGTTGTAATTTTACGCGCAAATTTTCAAATTTTAGTGTACTGTAACGAGACAAAATGCCTATATTTTGTTTTAATCAACTTTTATTCTTTAAACTGACTTAACGTTTGTTCTTCTGTTTCCGGTGAAAATTTCAATTTTCGAGTGAACGTGCGAGAAAGGCAGAACGACGGCGAAGCTGACCAGAGAACCTTCGGTAAACAAAACCAGGACTTGGATAGAAGAGGAGACCATATCGATTGAAACCCTGTGAAAAACAATCAACCCAGATTTTACTATAGTCTTACCCCTGAGTATCTACTACGATAAATTTAATAGACAAATATTTCACCATTCCTCTGTTATCTTTTGGCGTGATTTTGGTTGAGCGACATGACTCCAGGGAATGAAGAATCCACGAATGTTACGAGAAGGGAGAAGCAAGATGAAGGACAGACTGTTCCATTTGTAGAAGGAGATTCCGGTGAACAGCATCCTGGTGCTAGTGTCAGAGGGATTACTACAGTACTTTGGTCAAAGAACTTAAATGTCTTTATGGAATCCATGATTACAATTTATGTTGACCACGAAACATCTTTTCTATGCAAATAGGTAGACCGTAACGGAAGCCCAATTAACAAAGAGGAACAACTCTTTTAGGTTCCAAAAGGTCATAACAAGTGCATTGTGCTTAAAATAAAATGCACACATTTTCCAGTGATACTTCCGGAATTCCAATTTACACAAAAGTCGGAACCTAAAATTCACAACTCGTAACGGTCCTAATAAAGTGAACCTCTTGAGACTGAAACTGCATGACGTCATTGAAGTTGGCAACCATGGTTTCCTTTGTGTTGTTCAACAATCATTTATCTTGATTAATATGAAGAATAAAGGTGCAGTAGCATATGAACCTAGCTCCAGGCATGATATTTGAGTTATGCCGTACTGACAGGATGGTCACACTTACATAAAACAATAAACCGTTCTAGCTTAGTAAAAATGGCAGTCTGGCATGCACAACCATGGCAGTCTTAATGAGGCGAACCTTCCAAAACTGGAATCATTTATCCTGATTTGTGTCAAGAATGGGGGTGTGTTTCAACAGGAACCTAGTTCCATGCATGGTGTTTGAGTTATGCATTATGGACAGGCCGGTCAAACTTACACGCAACAATAAAAAGTGGCAGGCTGGCGTACTTTCGATTTTGAAATATTGACAAGGTAGAAAAGATTAGATTCTCTATCTCGTGAAATGTCAGCCGTTATTCTAAAATGTGTTTTTTGATAAAAAAATTCTTAGGTAACGTTGTCATAGTGATAACTGTACAGTGTGATATCAAGATATTCCAGTCTTGGCAGGATGCTGGCTCTCGAAAGAGCTTCTCTAGGACCGCTTGCAAAAGAATGTTCTGTAAAAAATGGCTACTTAATTAGTATGCCTTTCCTCGTTTATTTTCCCTGCTCTTACGAATTCTAATATAATTTACAGAAGGCACACGCAAAATAATATTTCTTATGCACGTCTTGTAAAAATCACCCGATATTCAAATTGTATACTCGAAGAAAGGGTATCTTTCGGTTTTGAAAACGTTTCTAAATTACTGAATGATTTTGACTGCTAACGACCGTTACACTTGAATTCAAAGTCTTTATCGTTACCACTTAAGTAGTGTTGGTAGGCTTCATTTGATTTTTAATTTAACTTACGCAGTTTATTAGATCGATGAAAGTAGCCCTAGAGGCTACTGTTCGACAAAGCAACGAATTGATTGTCAAACGCGTCGACCATATTACTGCGGAGCACAGTGTGCTGCTCGCCAAAGTTGAGAAACTTGGGGCTGCTGTCCTTGACAGCCACCGTTAAATCCATGCATGCCCGGTGGCCGCTGTGGGGAATTTGCCACTGTGCTCTGAAGACAGCCTGGCTCATTTTCTGCAACGCTTCAAGACAGAAAAAGATTTTCTGCAAGAAACAGTACGCTTGTGTTCAAATTCATTTCTTACTGCTTACTAACAGGTCGATGGCTTGATAAAGATTTGCGGACGGAATGAGAAAGACATTATCAGAAGCATTCTATCGCGGATTTTAGGGCCGCCCCTTATCTTGCAGTTTACTTATTCAAGGGCTGCTAAGAACAAAATGTCCTTCATTGGGAGTCCGTTATACGCTGTATTTTGTGGTAGGTTTACATTTATGTCACGATGTTCAGAGGCCGCCCAACAACATCCGGACTTGCGCACAGTTGATGAAAAATTTATCCGCAACACCATCATAGAATGGTTCCACGGGTCTCGTGACCGCTATGGTGGGGTGCGAGGGAAGCGGAGGGATGTTGTCCATGGAGTGTTCCTGGAAGTACTAAACTCCGAGGACACGGTAAGTAGCATATTTCTTGCATACCTCCTTTGTTTAGTTGATTTGATTTTGAATTAATTGTTATCAATTATGACTGTACGCATCTAAAACTGGGTTTTCTGTTATTGTAGGAACAGGCAAATTTTAATGACTTCGGAGCTAGTACTTCAGGGTATCAACAGCCCTGCATACTTGAAGAAAGTTATCCAAATAATGACGATCATTCCATCAATGAACAATGAAACTTGTTCGAACGTTGAGAAACATTCATGTACATATCATTTTCTACGAATTCATTTTTTCTTTCAATACATTTTCCATATTAAAAACTGCGTGCCTTTTGCTTTCACGATTTGGGGTTTGGGGGTTGAGGAAATGGGGCTAAAAAGGATTAGGATAAGGCGTCATGCTGCCGGACTTTTTTCCTAGACGGGGCTAAACGGGTTGAAATCCCCGTCTGCAGCCCCGTCCTAGGTGAGGGTATATCCCCGTTTAATCCCCGCCCTAGGCGGGGCTAAACGGGGATTGTGCTGGCAGGGTCAACAATGTCTGCCGCCATTTGTAATGTATTTTGCAAGTTAAATTAGGCTTATTCAAAGTTTAATGAATTCAATTGTTTTTTGTTTAAATTTCAATGACGTAGTTTCTTACATTTAAGAAGCTGTGTTATCTATAATTCCTTACTGTTTATATGCTCCTCTTCAATTTTAGGCACCAACCACAGGCGCGGGACCATCGACGTAACAACTTTACACACTGTACAAAGACTTGCAAATTATTGATTGTCATTGCATATTCATTTTACTTATAATAAACATTCCACATATACTACACTCTGTCCCCTGCCTTCTTACAAAATAATCCGTGAGGGGTTGTTTTACGTCACGATCATGGGGTGTGGGGATGGAGGGTGGTGGTGGGGGGTGGTGGTGGGGTGGGGTGGGGGTCAGTGGGGTTTCTATCGCGAAAAACGAAATTTGGAAGAGGGTTTAACGAAAGTGAAATGGAGGCGTCCCGCTGCGCAAATTTTTTCCGCAGGAGGAAAGCCCCACTTGCAGCCCCACCACCTGGCCTCGGCAGCCAGGTGGGGCTGTTGTTTACAGGTTATATGCATGCTGTATGCATTCTGTCTAAGATAATTTAATATTTTCCCATAGTGGGAGGAAGATGTCATATAGTTCTCATAAAATGTTTCCATGAATGTGGACTAGGTTTTATAGTTTATGAGCAGAAGAACCAAGAGACAGATATGTTGCTTTATTAATGTACATTTCCTATTCTTAAAACGCTCATAATTAGGAGTTTTTAGAACCGAAAATATATTTTCTTCAAGTATAAAATGAACAGAAGGTGTAATTTTCTACCAACTGAGTGCAAGAAAGAATATTTTTGTGCATTATTCTATAACATATATTTTAACTTATTAGGGCAGGGAAAATCAATGAGAAAAATGCATGCTAATTGAGACGTCATTTTCTGTAGAATATACCTTCTGCAGGCGGTCAGAAAGTAGCTCGATCGGAAGCTCGTATCTTGACGTGACTGAATTATTTTGAGATAAGCCTGAGTAGCAATCAATAGTAAAACTCCGCTTAAATAATTTGTTGGAATCGGAAACACATTTAAGAATGTTGATTGAAATTTCATGAGGCAGGAAATCTAATGTATCAA
>JAYGXS010000004.1:38098916-38128941 GCA_036362985.1 Ligula intestinalis
TCTGTGTCGAATCTGTATTTACCTTAGAATGTCTGATGCACAGAATGATGGCTAGAGTTGTGCGAATCCGCTCTCCTAAAACTGTTGAAGCAGCGCCCGAGAAAAGGCGGAACCTGCCTCGCGGAAACGCCTACAGAGGGAGGCGTAGGCAGATGAGTATTGCCGGAAAGACAAAGGAGACTGCATTGGCCATTTCTGGTTGATACGCCGCGAATGGGCCATTTGCACTCTGCATGAGTTAGTGTATTACCGGAGGCTGGAACCCGCGGACACACGGACTTGCCATTGAAAAGTTCTGGATTTTATTCTTCTCGGCATGGTATATTACCGCGTCGTGGGTGTTTTTTCTCATGTCTGCATTGCAAATTTACGGCGCGTCTGCAAATTCTAAGTACCAAGTGACTTCAACTGTTTGATAATATATGGAGTATATTCTTTAAAACGCTTGTTATGCGCTGACGTCAAAAGGTATTCAGGTTGATAGTACCCAGCCAATTGAAGCCCTTGTAGGTAAAACGCCTGTATCGTTTATTGAATGTAAGCATGACCACCTGCTTCTGAAAGAAAATTCAACACGCAGAAGCATGTGACTTGTTAAAGCCCAGTTTATTCGGACCCGACTAATAGGCAGAAGAAGCCAAGAGAGCGGTTCTGATAGGAAGGCTTTATTCCAGACAGTTCAGAGACAACGGAAGGAATTAGCGTGTTCAGTACGCCTTTCATAAGGCGCTGGTCCTTCTAGACTGTTCCTGGCCATTCGGACGAGAGGGGTAGTTCTGGCGTGGTTCGCCCGCCGTGGCACGTTCTGGAACATTTCAGTGCATGCGGGGGCGGGCGTCACGTGTGCTCACGACGGGCGCGGCCGGTTTGCCGGCATGGCTTATCTGGGGTGCACTGTCAACTCTGGGCCCTGAGTGCGTCACCGTTCGCGTCTCCATTACATGACTCTGATGTCGAAACTCTGCGTCGATAATTACTTATGTCGGTACCACCGCTGCACGCTAAGGCGTTTCAGTGGTTTTCAAGGACATTTTGGCATCAGCCGCCACGAAGAAATACATGCTGGTATCAACCTCTCTTCAGCTAACGTTAGCTACTCTAGGACGTTTCGACCGTAGCCTTCAGCACCTTCATCCGTTCCTTCTGCTAACAAAAGCTAGTAACAGAGGACAAGTGAGTAGTGAAGTCATTTGCACTCTCTGGCCAAGCTTCACAACACGTAGTGGCCAGTGGTATCAGGTGATATTACCCAAGACTAGTCACCTTTTCTACCTTTCATCGTACCTTGCAGAAAATCTGAGTGGATGTCATTTATCTAATGGTCGGATTGAGGGTCGAATCTACATTTTCCTGAAGAATATGAACCACGGCTTGGGGGCTGTTGTGATGCATCTACTCTCCCCCAAAAACTGTTGAGGCAGCCCTCCAAACGTGGCATTGACTTTCAAGCTTGTGAAGTCAATATTTTCTCAAAAGAAGGCTTTGCTGGCCAATATTGACTATAGTTGTTGATAGCAGAGTGCCCCAACCCATCAATGACAGTCATACGCTTTCCGTACATTTAAATACCTAATTCGCCCTACCTCCCCCAATCTTAGCGACCATAACATACGGATATCGTCATGCAGGTGGCATGCCGATCATGAATTTTAATCAGCCATGAGACACTTATAAACTCTGTAAAATTTACATACTCTCATTCATTTGAAACGCTATGCCTAATAATGGCTGATCAAGAATACATGTTTGCCAAATTTACTCTTTTATAATGACTAATTCAAGCACTTCATACAGGTAACTGGTAAGTATTACCGTCATTTTCAGTCATACTGAACAGTATGTTGTCTTCCGATAAAAACCCGCAGCGCATATGGCCGCCTTAGTGGAGAACTGGTGGTGTGACTTCTGTTGGCTGCGGTCGTAAATTTCCCAGTTTTGCGCGGGTTCGAACCTTGGGTACCGTAACACCTAGGTTTGCGTATGGCTGACTGATGAAGGACAATAAGCTAGAAATGGCCATTCAAGCCATTTCTTGGCTGTTAACGGAACGAGTGAGGTCCGTACCGGTCGGTGAGATCCCATTTATGATACTGTTTATTCTCGATTGCATCCAACAAGTCCGTGGCGTAGTGGTAAGAGCTTTTAATATCTAATAACATAAATCGCGGGTTCGAGCCTCGTATGGAGTATCACTTGGAGTTGGGTATGGCTGGCTGATGACGGCTTATAATCCAGAAATGGCTATTCCCTTCTCCCTTGTCTTTGTCGATAATATGTTTGAAGTGGAACGGACAAAGCAAAGGCAGACCGTAATGGCCAGTTCTGGCTTGTAACATACTCGCTCCGTTGTACCTTGAGGTTCATTCTCGAAGCCCACCAAAAGACGCACGGTGGCTAGTGCTATAGGCATAATAATATTACTGAAAGGAAAACAATGAATACTGGATTCCCTATTTATGGCTAATGAACCACCATGAGTCAGCCATACAAAACCCCTGGTCTTGCTACATCTAAGGATCGGATTCATTTGTCTATTTGTTGTAAATTCAACGCTATCAACCACTGGATCACCGGCTTGTTTTCCTGTCGGCTACCAATCGGTTGTATTGACCAAAGAAACCCTTTTAGTTGGGCCTTTGGCTTTTTTCACGTTTTCTTAACATTAAAAAAATTCTGTGGAGGCACTGTGTAATGGATATTTAATAGCTTCTTAGACTAAAAGTGGTTTAACTTAGTCATTTGTCGCTCAAATGTGAATAACAAATACGATGTTGATGTCCTTCTGGGGATCACGCACATTAATACTTTTGAATACCAATCAAGTAGATGTCCAGTGCAGTCAGAAAATACATTTGAAATTCCATGAGTCTGACAATATCTCACAGACAGTACGAAGCGGTCCAGCGCACGCCTTCATTGTTCCGTGCTTGCTAACATTCAAATTTCCACCCAGCAGTCGACTGGTTAACAGTTAAGAGGAATGTTTTAGGTCGGTACGAAGGCATTTACCTCAATGATTTATCTAATGAGAGTTGAATGAACAGCCGACTGGCACTTTTACTCTATCAGTTAATCGTACCACACCCCCGGTACTTGTGGTCGGTAGGGATGCCATCCTAAAAAGACAGAATAAAGGTTTAAGTTCGTTTTGCTTTACTGTGCTTGTTTTCTTGATGATCGAAAGTCAGGAGACGTCAGTCAAACATTCAAACTTCTACATACGAGGACTTTATGAAACAACTAAGCAGGTGTAGCCCGGTATAAGAAGAGTAAAACCAGTGAACTCTTGATTAATTTTATCGCGATTCTAGAATGTTGCACGTACTCTTGACAGGTAAGCCACATTTGAACTTAGCTACACAGCATGGGCTGCGCCTCTTCCGGAGTTGCAATGATTAACTTATTTTCCTTAGATTTCCAATAGTGCACCCATAAAATGGTCTGCATACCTGATTTGCATTGGGTCAACTTGTGCGCCAGGAATGACTGTATTCTGATTGGATGAAAAACGTGATCCTTTGCTAGCTTTGATAAATAGCGTTCCACGTCGGTGAGACAAATTTATTCAAGTGCACGTTCACCTGAAGCAGACGGCTCTGAATAAGACACACCGGAAACATGGATATACGCCGCCAAAAAGGACAAGAACCAGAATTTACAATGGGTAAGCATAGTGCCATGATTATACCCCACACATTTGTGTTAGATTACTACTCGTTTTGGCAGCTCAGCTAAAATCACAGCGGTCCACCATTTATTCATAAATATAATAAGTTACTTTTGCAAACTCGACTCCTGAGCAGTGTGCGTTTATTAAGAATTCAATAAAAATGACTAAAATATTTGCTTAACAGTTCTGAAATTTGTTTGTTTGTGATAAATGCCGTTTGGTATGCTTTTTATTTTCATTAACTTTCGATTAACTTTCTGGTATTCAATTAAATAACAAATAGAGTTCAGCACTCATCCAATAACAGATTGTCTGATTAAATGTTGTTTTGTAAATATATGTGTGTTTGTTTGACTCACAAAATGCATAGAAAGTAGTTTTGGATCTGAACAATAGATGCTTTTATTTTTATTTATTAAGCGACCATTTTTGATTGTGAACTAATGCTCAAAATTCGTCAGCCTGTGTGCTGAAGAAATTCTTTAATGGTACTTTCTTCGCCTTGGGTTAGGTTCGTTTATTCAAACCTATCTTACTGTAGGAGTTGAAATCAATAGTAGTATATGGATACTCGAACACCACACTATCTACTCAGTGTGTGAAAGAAACAAACATGAAGCAATAATTAGACTTAAGTCACGATGGGATCTTTAAACACTATCAGAATGGCATTCCTCTCTGATACCTTATTCAAAATTGAATGGGAAGGAAACATTTTACGGGGAAAAGTCCTCGCTGTGAATAAAAAAATTGATCAAATAAATGTAAAAACCGTACATAAAAATCAGGTGGAATAGCTCAAAACTATTAAGTTGGAGTTTTTACCGAGTACTATTTTTGTGGGCGACCGAAAACATGTAAATTGAAAAGATGATATGTTGGTGGGACTAACATAACTTGGGAGTACGCTGCATGATTGTAATTATTGTATTCACGACCACGCTAATATTTTTAATCAGAAAAAATTATAAATTTTCGGGTAACTTCTCAGTAGATACATACGATAATGACTCCGATGACCAAGACAAATTAAAGACACACCAGGAGATGATGCGATCACTGGAATAAGAGTTTCGGTTTCCTGACATTTCGGATTCCGTCGGAAATCCTTAATCATAGTCATAGTCATGCGCAGATAGACACACCGGTCTGAGGGTCGTCTGAATAGGTACTCTTGCCAATGACTGGACTTCAAATAGTTAAAAAAGATCTTTTTCTAAAATATATGATGTGACTGCCATTTGTACAAATAAGTAACCGTTATTCGCTAAAGCTTAAGTGGATTGCCTGTACAGGTGCACTGATAAAGCGATGCATAGGCGCTTATCTCCCGGCGTTAACTTGAGTAACCCTACTGTGGTCTATCATCGAGATTCAAGGTTAGAAGATATCACGCCCGTTTAGTAAAGCCTCGTCTACGTTTGGAAACTGGAAGCTAAGAGCTCAAAAGAGTTGTCGCATGACAATCAGTATATCAACACACACACAGCCCGATACCACGCAACTAGTTATTTTTGATTTCAAAGGCCCATATTGTTTTGAGAATGGCACTGTGCGATTAGTAAAGGAATCGAGTTCAAAGATTGAATGCGGAAATCGAATGTAGATTCCATCGCGGGTGGCTTGTCTATCAGAAATAATTGAATATTTAGTAAAATTGTACATTTGCTATTTACAAAAAGGATGGCACACGTCTTATGTGGGATAAACCACTATCAGGGGTTTCAATAATCGAAAATTCTACTAGAGCGATTTAAAAAAACTATTTGAGAACCAGGCCTTTCCTTTCGATCCATTTTCATAGAAGTAATATAAATCACGTGGTATTCATCTTTTCACGAAAGGCAAATGTGAGAATAACGAGAAGAAAAAAAGAAAGAGCGAGTATCGATCTAGCGAGTTGATGATGAATGGTGCAGAGAGGAAAGGGCTTGAAAAATATGTTTGGAGGCTTGGAGGAAGATGCGCAGAAACGCATGCGTTAATGAAGTAAGTAGCCCTTGTCCAGGACAAAAAAAGACTCGCTTGGTGGGAACAACTTATCCATATAACCTGATTCCAACCGTTGTTGCAAGTTCTTGTTCAGAGTGTCCACACTTACGACGACCATTTGAGTAAGTTGCTGCTGATTTTCAAGCATATATCGTGTGGACACAGATAAACATTACTCGATTTGTTACATTGCCATTATAGGTACTAGCCTGATGAGAATAAGCCAACTGCACGCGTCAGCTTGCCAAAGTATCTTGTGAATTTTAAATTCCTTCACCGTTATGAAAGATTCCAAAACTAGACTTACAAATATGTCCTATCACGCAGGTTTATTTAATGAGAGCATCTTATTTACCCGAAAATCAATTATATCGAGAGAATCCGAAAGTACTCTCATGGTAACAAAAGATGACGCAATTTCTATTTAAACGAGAGTCATCTACTCCTGTATTCGACGCCAATATATTTGCCTGTCATCTATCTAGGGAGCAATTTATACTTTTGCGCTCAGTTTCATTCTTCTAGTCTGCTACGAAACCTGTCCTACGCAAAGAAGATCACCCATCGAATAAACTTGGTTTCCAGAAGCGAGTACAGAGCGCTTAATTTTAGTCAAAATCTTGAGTTTGTTAATTCAACTAGACGGCTTTATTCGAATTCGGCAAACCAGGTAGGCGTGGTTGGAGGTGAAACGATAAAAAAGAATGCCACTAACTGCTACCATATTCCTTACAACTTATCTGAAATATTGTGTTTGGTAGTCGGCCCTGTACAGGTTCACGTTACAAGGTTTCCTAGGTCCTAGGTTTCCAAGCACATGTAAAGTAACTGTAAATCGGAGGATCTTCTTTGGCATCAGCAACTGCTCAATGAAGGTAAAAGTTTTGCTAGCTCAAAATTAGTAATTTTCCTAACAACGCTACCATCTGAATGGTCTACGTCGCAAAAGTATCAGATCAACTACGGAGCAAAACCTCTAGTATAGGAGGTACATTACTCACTATTGTTGCAAATGGGTAACGAGTTTGAATGCCTTATTACTAATGCCACCTATAATGGTCTCCAAGGCCATTTATTTTCGTGAATCTCAAGACGTAAATAAACTTGATTTCAGGTTGACACGAGGGCATAAAAACCCCGTAGGTGAAGGAGTATTGGATGTTAGATACACCAAATGACTTAAGAATTCAACATAGATCTCCATGAGAGCAAGCAACAAACGCGCACTCACATCCCACCATTCACACGATCCATTGTTATAAACAATTAAGTTTCTATATTTTGCTTTTCGAAAATGACCCTCTATTTTTGTCCTTTTTTTCAGGCACACTGAAAAGTACGTCTTTATAAAGTTTAGTCAGTTTTGTTTATGAGACCGCTTTTTGTCTCACCCTCCCACCCTAACCGACACAACAGTGCTCTGCATGCTCCTTCACGAAATATTTTAGCAATATGTCGGCGACATATAAAAACACATTGCCGAGAAACGTACGTTTAACTTGCTAAATACACAGGGTTTTTAAAGTAGTGCTCGAGTTTTGCTCTCTTAAGTTTTTCTTTTTTTCACAATTGGGTCGACTCAAATTAGGCAAATCTGCCAAACCTCCTTATAATTCTCTCGTTATGTCAATCCGTTAACTTCACCCTATGCTGTACAGCCTGAGCGTTTAAAATTGTAAAAGCAGAAAGAGCAAAGATACCTCAATGGACGCTGAAGTTATTGCATTTAATAACTATCAAATTAGTCTCCATATTGCAATATTTACATTCGCGTATGTGATCCCCAATCTGAAGGGGTCTAAATATTGAAAATTGAAGAAACTGCAGAGAATGCCTTATCACACTGTTTTGAAAAGGCATCACACTGTTAGTGCGGGATTGATAAGCAAATACTGCCATAGTTTACATTGAGCCAGGATTTTGCCTCCCCACATACCACTTAAACGATTGATACCGATTGTTCTACGGCCAAGTGATTGGCCCTTTGTGCGTTCGTTTCAACCTCTGATTGCATCAGGGAACTTTCTAAACAGCATCGTCAACGTAACTAAGCATTTTTGGCATACTGCGAAAAAATGTTATTACTGCTTTCTATTGCGTCGCGTGTAGTGCACTTTCAACATATCTGCAGGTTTAGTTGACCCAATTGTGAAAAAACTCGCGGCATTTGGCCGCGGGTTTTTTTACAATTGGGTCAACTAAATTAACTAAATGTGCCAAACCAACTAAATATCTGCAGGTGGCATTTCATAATTAAATATACTTGACGAGTAGAATTTAGGAAAAGTATAGGGCCAAGAGCACCCATAACGATTGCTTGCTTCGGGGACGTCAAGAGCCGCAAGTTTGCTATTTTTTGGGATTTGCAGCAAACTGAAATCAAATTTGCGCAAAAGGTAGACTGACTTCAGCATTTATGCAAAAAGGTAATATATGTATACGATACTCATAATTAGATTGGAAACGGTTACCAAAGCGTACTTCTGTTCGAAATGTTGACCTGCGCTTTTGTTACTTTTTTTCTGAGCGTAATCGTTTGCACCTTTTATTGAACAGAGTCTACCTCTATTTATCCCAAAATGATCTTGAGAAGTTTACCATCACATTAGGCCTTCGATGGTTTAGCAAATAAGAGTTTAAAAAACAGTTTGATTTGCAAATTCTGAAAGTCATCTTCCGAAGAGAGTTAAAGAAACTATAATCCAGACATATCCACGTTTTTATCGGACAAAAAATTCCTAAATGTAGTAGTAATACTCATGGAATTTCTTAAAACTCTGGAATTTTCGCATATCTCTCATATAACATCGGCCAAATTTACTCCCTTTAAAGGTTTTTCAGAAGTTATTTAGCTTATGCTCAAGGAAAAATCCCCTATTCAACTCCGCCTGATCTTACACTAAATTTATTCTGCATACAACATAGGCACGGAGGATAGAGCCCAGTACGTGTTTCAGTTAAGCCCCTCAAAACCCAACGTTCCAATGCTGCGTATGCACAAGGCTCCCGAGATGACCATCTCCAATGCTTGGCAGATTGTGCGCCTGTGCTGCTCAGAGGTTATTTGCACTGCCATTTTAAGTTTCACCATCGCGCGCTCCATCGAAAATCCACCCGGCCCTGCCGCCGGCTTCCTCGTTGTGCCCGTATCGCTGTTTCTGGGCATCTGGATCGGCGGACCAGTCAGCGGTGGTCACATTAACCCGGTCGTTACTCTAGTACTCTGCCTTTGTCGTTGGGTCTCCTTCATCTACCTGCCCATCTACTGGTTGAGTCAGTTCATCGGCGTTCTGGTAGGTATGGGGTTGGCGCACGGATTCACCCTAGCAATGCTGAATGGTACAGAACCAACGAACTTGGCTACTGATGGCCAGTTGGGAAACTTCTTCTGGATTCATTTAACAGCCGAGACGTTGACAACAACAATGTTCCTGCTGACAGTGGTCTCGAGCGCTGATTCAAAAAGACCCGGGGACTGGACCGGCAGTGGCTTCTACACCAGTCTTTCGGTGGCATCGATGGCGTTCATCATCGGCTTATTCTTTGTAAGTTCCCTGTGGTGCATGAGAAGAAACACTAGATTTCTGTTGGGGGGTTAGGACTAAAAATATCTGGCAACCATTTGCAGATATTTGAAATTTGACAATCTAGTCAATCAGCTGTTATAGAAATTCGGAGGTGAAATTTGCATTCACACAATCTAAAGGTAAGAATGATACGGAAAACACTGAGGACGTATTAAAAATCCTCAAGCGGTATAAGGCCTTAAAACCTTTGAATAATTAGCAATTACAACCTACGTTTACCGACCTTGGAAAAATATTTATAGTTGAAAACAAAACAGGGGCATAACACTAAATTATAGTTGCTTTGGAACAATGGAATTTACGAACCCGAAAAAAAGTGCTTGAAACCAGACGACGCCCAAGCAGGGCAGATTTTGACTCAAAAAGCAGGTATTAAAGCATATAAAAACCCGATTTACAGTTTGGGCATTCTGAATGTTTGCAAATTGCCACATCGAGAAAGAACTAGTTTCTGGAAAAGTAGAAGAACAACTTTCGAAAATAATTGCTGCCAAACACTTGAGATAGCTTCGGTACGTATATTGACCTTTAAATAAAATTCGAGTTGTTATAAGAACATTCGCTGGCAGATGTCAGCTAACATATGCATGTCAAATATCGAAACAAACTGGTGGAGATCTGTGGTGAAAGATTCATCCCAATGTAATTTATACATTTCGAAGTAGAATTAAAAATATTAAGATTAAAAACTTCGGTATACGCTGCGGCATGCAGCTTCAGAAGGTCAGTGACGCTAGTGCTTGAGCCTTTAGTTGGTACCTAAATCATGCTTAATTATGCAAATTATATATTTTATTGGCTAGCTGTTGGCTGTTTATGATTATCGCACGGTTTGCACAGTGAAGTTGATGGCCTGCAACTACAGATTTAATCCACTAAGTTAATTTACTTCTGAAAAAAATCACGAGAACACGTGACTAAACCTTTACCAGGATGGGAAAGACTGACTATGCACAGAATATAAGTAAAATCAACTTATTCAACGGCAGCTACGGACTGTCAATTACATGCAGTTATTTAACATTTTGGGCTGAAGCTAAGAAGGTTCTCTGATGAATATCCAAACAATCGCAGATACAAGCTATTGGTTTAAGGGCATTTGAAAAACTGCGATCAAACGAACAAAATAATTTGCATGCTATCAGGTTATTTTAACTTTAAGATAACACACATCATCCTCTGTTGACCCTTTCAGGACGCAAGGATAGCCTGCTTTGTCAATCCTATTGTTCCGGTGGGAACAGCCATTGTATTTGGCATTAAAACTGGCTTCTGGGTGAGTCTGCAATATTCGATAATTTTGCCCAGTTCATCAACACTGATTTTGCTAGACACAAACTATCTAAGGAGGGAGGAGTGCGTTTTACTACTGACTAGGTTGAAGAGAATAAAAGTAAAAGCTGATTAATAAATGTAAATACTGTTAAATGCTCGAAAGAGATTTGCACATATTCCTGCAAGTGCTCTGCCGCCGAGATATAGTCGATACGTTCACGGAATGACTACCAGACTAACCAAATGTGGCTTGTACATTGTGAAAAAGGTAAAGAAGAATAATACTGTAGAGCTTAGTTATGAGACCTATTATGCATTTTATATAACGACAAATCAACGGTCAATTTCGACGAGGTCTACGGCATGCTCCGCAGCAGGGTGGTGCAGGGACGCTGACGTTCGCATGGATTCTTTTGAAGTGGTTCCGTTGCACTGGATTTACCACAGTTTCTATTCTCTCAACCGTTAGAACCTGGTTTCCAGACAAAATCAAGAATACCAGAGGTGACGGGTGGGTGGCCGGAGCCACCAAGCCTGACTCAACTAGCACGGAGCGGGAGTGCCATGAAGTTCATGGGCGGCTGGTGTCTGAGCCTGTACAAATGCGTGCCGCCAACGCCGCCATTCCATATTAAACACTTCTTATAAGAGCGCAAATCAAGTAACCTATACCATGCCCTGATATGGCCCCATGTTGGTACAGTGACTGCATCACACACATGAACGAAACCATCCATATCTAGTTTAACTACATCGGTAAATGGCGCATATAAAACAACTGACTTTGTTCAACGCAAGAACAAAATACAGCTGAAATCTCCCCAACGTCCGAAATTAATGGGGCTCACATTTGCACCATGAAATTTCTTCACCTTCGACTGATTAACGGCAAAAGTAGCTTATATAGTCCCCCTCATATACTCCTAGTCCCAACATTTTGTCCTATAAAAACGGCGATTTTAGGGTTTTCGGGGGTAGGGAAACAAGATAGGTAGAGACGGAAATTTTTAGAAGTGACCGTTAAGTGAAAAAAATGTAGAATAAATTGTTTCCGGCGGCCACTGAGAGTAAGTTGTTCCGCATGTACATTGAAGGTGTGCGCGGTGGTTCGCGCCGCGGACTATGATAATCTTACTTCAAAACGGTAAGTTGGACCTATGGTAAGTTGAAGTAGACAACCTCCTAACCACAATTTCTATTTTTCGGGTATTTAAATAAACCTGCAATTTGACAATCAAGTGTTTTCGCAATGCGTTAAACGATAATACAGATTAGGAAAATCTAGAGATAAAAATTAACATCATTTCTAAATACGATAAAATAAAAATGCATATAGCGGTTAATAGATTATGTGCCAGTGCCTATCCTAATTCGCTACCCATAAAACACTTAAACCACCGTTTTTCGTTGGACAACCTGCTGGGAGTATGGATTAATGAGAGGACTGCATAAGCTGCTGTTGTCTGATTAAAAACCACGGTAAAAATGCATCAGTTTATTCAGGGTACAGAAGGTACCTGAAAATGAGACTTTTTGACTAGGGACAGATTTCTATTGGTCCGCCAATGTAACAGCTGAACAGGAGCCTAAAAGAACAGTGTTTATGAAGTGCAGTTGTCAGAGCGTCACACGGCTGGAAATTATCCGTTTTTGCCTTTAGGACAGATGATGACTTCCGATTCCATGATTTTATAATCGTCCGCCTGTGAGTGGTTATTTACCGCCATTCAATCAGAAAGTCGATTAAAGGCGTGGTACCAACTCAGCCATTAAGATACTCGATATTGTTACTAGAACTGACGTGTGCCTGTTTGCTCCCTATTGTACTAATTTTTCCACCAGACAAATTCTTAGCAAAAAATAAAATTACGGAATTTACTGCGGTTTTTAGCGTCTGCGGACCGACGTACCAGGACTGGCGCACCAAGTAAATGTTATCGATGAGATGTGTATCTTATTTGATAGTTGCGTATGCTAAACTCATACGAACTACCCGTAAAAAGGACTGAAAATAATGCAAACAAATACTAGAATTTACGGTGGTATAGTGTGAAATCAAAAGTTTCCGTTTTAGCCCATTTTCAATCACACACATGATGGCATGCAGTATCACATGGCTTTATTATCTTGGGGACTTTCAATTGGCCTAATCTTTCTTCATTGCTTTTTGAAAGTTAGTTGCATGTTTATAGGATTCACAAGAACTATTCCAGTTTTTACGCTTTCTTACCCTAGGCACATATAATTGGCCCAGTTCTGGGGAGTCTAATTGCAGCCACTCTCTACCAATTCATTTTCTGCCCGGATGCAGGCCGCAAAAGGGCCAAGACTTTTTGTTGCGTCCGCAATTACGATTATTCAGCCGACCTCTCCCATCGAAGACAGGTTGACGTCGCGGACCAATGATTCCCACGGTCAAGCAGTCCACTCATACTATGAACCGCAGCCCTCCTCATAAAAACTGATTAAAAATGTCTTAGCAAATTTCTGTAGCGATTATTAAATACATTAAAAACGAGGAGGATTTATCTTTCCATTTTGTTGACGTATTACTTTAATCGATGGTTTATTCGAAAGTCCGCGATTCTGCTATTCATAGTGAGCAGTAAAGAACTGTATGTTACTTGTGATACTTATTAAAGCTAATGTGTACCGGTTTAATTTTTACTGTAAACGGTGTAAATGCAACAAAATGAGGGCTCGTTCGCTAGAACGGTTGCTATAGTACTCTAAGACATCGGACCTGTAAAGAAACACAGTATCAGGAAACTGCAACAAGTGACCATTTGGCTGACAGGCGATGAGCGGCAGGGGTGACGCCGCCTCCCACGGTGGTCTCACGATGTGCGAAATTGGACTGCGCGATCGCATAGGGCGTTAACAAGGCGGAACAGGGGGGGTTGACCCAGGTGAGCGACAAACGTGTCTAATTAGGGCTTTAGTGCCACACCTCCAGGCCTGCAGTATTTCCCACCCCACGCGTTACTGTCCACGTGTTTGCATAATTAAAACTGACGCCTTACTTCAGCGTTTGATTAGTTACTTGAGGCAGTGGTTACCTTTTTCCGCCTACCAAACGCACCGCTTGTGCTCGCGTATTAGCAAGATAAGTCTTCGCCTCGCCGGACCTATGGAATCCCAGAGACAGTCGGCGGAACATGTTGTTCGATAACTTCCGCCCAATTACTCTCCGGCATTCACCCGATTCATTATCTCCATGATTCTGATGTATGGGATGGACGCCGTACGATGGGCGATTACCACACCAAAGGCTAACTGCTGCGCGCCACGTCTGACAGGGTAGGCATGAGTAGTGAGACCACATCAAATAAGCCCAGAATTTGTTCAGGTCTAAAAGTCGACCCCACATGAAGCATCGACAGAAACATTGGAGCCCTTTTATAGAGAGCTTAATTACTGTAGGCATGGATGTGCTTAAGGACAGTGATTGGCTGAAGGGGAGATTTGGCTTTGTAGATTTCAGGTAAGCTATAGACACTGACTAGTGCTCTGTAAATTTTTTATTGCACCTTAGTGGGTTTGGGAGTCCGGTAGCTGGCTAATGACGATTTAACCTGCGAAAAAAGGTATGGGTGCATAAGACCATTGATTTTCGAGGAAGGTTTGTCTTTTAGTGCTTATATTGCATACGGTAAAACATTATAAACAAGCATATTTGTCATCAGTAGGTAGGTGAGGTCTTTCGGACAGTATGACCGGCCCACCTGTGGCGTTGGTGCTTAATAAAATGGTAAAAACGCAGCAATGACGTTGAGCGAATTAGTATCCGCTCCATGGTTCAGTGATCTCAATTCTTAGTCTCTTACCTGATTGGAAAATAGGTTGTGCACTAAATATATATTGGTATTTGCTTTGAGTCTTTATTTAGCTAAGTTATGGTCTAGCTTTGCTCCTGTTACGTTTATATCAAAAGTAAAAGTATTCGTTTAAAGCAACCTACTACTGATCCGCCAATTCTTGCTGCAATTCCATTCCTTTGTTCCACAGTGATAGCTTAGTACATCCATAAGCGTAGGTGGCAGTCATTGGTGATCACCCCGAAATTTGCGTATAAAACCTTATATAACTCTTCTACCAACTTCCTTGTTCACTGTAACGTCGGAAGGCAGGTTCTTTTGAGGCAGTTGGTCGCGAAAAAATGTGTCTGTAGAGTGCGCCTACTCATATGTTTTCCCTCGCATGGATAATGCTCCCTAGTTGCGTTGCGCTCGAAATTCTCATAAATGGCGTCGAATATGCCGGTCCCAGGTTAACAGTTATTACTTGTTCGTCTTGCTCGCGACCAGGACCTAGGCTGCGTATATTTATCTGTACTCAAACAAGGAAATAAGTAAATACCAAACGCTATTGAGGGTTAAAAAACATGAATTCAATTTGCCCAAGAGAACGAAGAAGGTTTCGAACGCCAAGCAGAGCTTTGCTTCGCTAGTGCAGCAATAAATGGACAGGGGCACAGGAACGCGGGTCGACAGAACTCGCTATCCCTTGTTATTAAAAAAACACGACCTATGCTTTGTCCACATTTTGGGGGCATGCATTAGACAAACTTGACATACCTGTGGACGTCATTAATAAAAAGAACGTTGTTGCAGAAAAGCCAAGAACATGGTGCGACTAATAATAATAGAACTGGCTGATAAGTTATGGTGGTTCGCCCTTCAAAGTCGCATTTTCGGCCGCAAACCCATATTGCCACCCAATCCACATGGCGTGCCGGTCGCTCTTCATTTGTACACACATAACGCAGCTATCGCCTCTCTCACACCGTGAAGTTATTCATTTTTCTTGTTTTCAGCAAGTGGTCATCGGCACAAGCAGGCAGTTCAAGTCACAGCAAAGAGCCTTAGTGGGAGCAATTGTCGCCACTGCCTATTGAGTCGCATGTATGTTCTCTCGCTCACCACTAATCCTGCCTTCGATTATTTTTTTGCAGTGATGATACTCATGTCAGCATCCAAGAATTCAAACGTAATTTTCAATTATCCATAATATAAGGGACAGTAGAGTGACAAAAGTTTAATCATCCAATCAACTGCGAGTAAAGGGGAGAAGATATTTAGCGATGAAGCCATACCAAGGGGCCAAAGAGAGTAAAAGAGAGGGGTGAGGATGCGACAATTAGTTCATGTGGCCGCTTCGTCGCTGCCTCACGACGTGGGAGGCGTGAAGACGCATGCAGACTTGGACGTCGGTCAAGGGGGCCTTTGTGACCTTTCTTCCTTCTCAGGCCTGGCTCGACGCAGTCAGTGATAGTCCTGGCTTTGCTGCCATTTGAGACAGCTACTTGACTATCCGTACACAATAAATCTCTCTCACAGATACTTCCTGCCTCTTACCTACAATTCGGGGTTTTGGCCTTATGATTGTAGTGCTTCTAAGTACAATCACAGCTTAGACCGCTACAGGTCGAAGACTTAAGTGGCACACTGTACTGGATAAAGTGAATTATGTCCCCTCAGCGCTAAGATTCACTTGTTAATTAGAGAACAAGCAGTACCTCCTCTTTTTGGATGTCCTCCTTAGTAGAATCTCCGACAGAACATCAATAATGCATCAACCGACGTATCGAGTTGAAAAAATTGTACAAACATCTCAAATTTAGATGATGAAGACTACACCTGATAACTACAGACCAACGTGAACCGCAATTAGCGCCCACATCGGATGACCCGGATGGATCCCGGACGGACGCAAGTTAAAGATGCCAATTACGCATCTCGCTATTGCGACATGCAGTTTTGTCCACTACAGAGTAAAACAAATTGTAGCTGCCAATTAGCGCCCACTTTTACTGACTAGATAACTGTACGAGCATTTTTTAAATGTTCATTGCTCGTCGCACAGTTTTAAAGTCTGCCGACGACCGGGGATCCAGTGCCGAAAAGTTACTGAATAGAGTTTCCTCATTATCCCGGAGAAACTCTCTCCTTGAAATAAGTAGAGGGTATTTCGCAAGAAAACATAAACAAGGCCGTAAAAATTTTTTACAGTTTTGTCGCACAGGGTGAAAAAAGAAGCCTAGTCCGCTGCTTTACTTACAAAGCCCGTGGAATATGTTCTTCAGATACATTGAAGAATGAACTCCCCCCTCACCCAAACACTCTTAAGGAAAATGGCTGTCTCGATAAGTTTATAAACTAAAATATAAAGGGCGTCTCCCAAAATCAGAAATGCCGTTAGCTAAGAAGAAACTCTTAGTTCCCATCTTGCCTTCGCGGGTCGATCCAGTAAGAATATCTCTGCATCTTCGCTTAAATCCCCCACTCGCACGCACCTATGTACCTGCTTAGATAAGACTAGGTTTTTCATGTGCTCAAATTCTTTGTCTTGAAGGGTGGGATACATTTCCATTCCAAACTTCTTCAATATGCACCTAGGCCCTTACTTGCTCCCATGAAGCAGGTTATGTTGGTCGGACGCGCAATGAAAGCCTGATATTTTGATATCTAAGATCAATAAAAACACTTTCAATAATCGGTCACCTCTTTAAAGAGCATTGCGATTAAATATCCAGATGACGAATTTCTGTGCATGTATCCTTTTCCAAGCTTATATCGAAATGAAAATTGATTTTTTGATATTTTTAAAATTACCTGAAAATAAACAATAAAATATTACTAGAAATGAGGCAACGTACTTTGCTCTTTGCATTGGAGCATATTCCGTTATAGTGGAATACTTCCAGGCTCTGTTCTAAGCTTGCGAATTCAAAAAAGGGTCACAGAATTTCTAAGAAGATATTGCAAAAATTATTAAGCTTCTCGAATGAATGAGAACGTTCGAGTTCGAGGTATTTGCATGCTTGAGGAAGAAGGAAGGTCGAGCACTGGATCAAGCACTACGACATGAAGCTTGCTTTAACACCGCAGCTGCCGACCCAGTTGACTTTATTGCTGCACAAGAAGCGCTGCTGGTTAGAACTGGAGCACCTGACGACACAAAACACTCAATCCGACAACGCGTGACTTCCCTGCTGATGGCTCACAACCCAACCCGATGCATTTCGCAAAGTGAGTCAAAAGCCATGAAAGAATTGCGGAAAGACAACATATTATCATCTAACCTGTTGATAAGGGACGGTCAACTGTCGTGATGAATCGACAAGACTACAGTGACAAGGCTTACCCTCTTCTTGACGACAGAGAGTTTTACAGACCAGCCCAGAACTCGCTAACCAAAGTACTATCCAACCAAGTGACTTAACTTCGCAGAGAATGCCAGCAGAAGAATTCGATCACGATGAACGAGTGGCGCGAAATGAAAGTAACGGATACCGCCCTGGCACGATTCTATGGACTGCCAAAAATTCACAAACTGAATGTTCCACTTCGCCCACTTGTTGCCCTTACAGGCAGCCGTACTTATAATTTGGCAAAGTGGATGTATAGAAAACTGAAATTCCCCAAAGGCGACTCGACTAACTCAGTTCAATCAGCTTCTCAATTACTTGAGGACCTTCGAGGTCGGATGATTCAATCGGACAAAATCATGGTCTGTTTCGATGTGACTTCTTTATTCACATCCATATCGTCAAATCTGGCGCACGAAGTCGTACGCAAGAGCCTTTAAGAGGCATACGATGAGGCTCGATGCCCACTCAAAATTGAACACTTATGAGGTTATTCGAATTCTGCCAGAAGACATACTTTTCCTTTGCTGAAACTGGTTCTACAGGAGCTAGAAAAAATCGCTTTCGCCCAACATGAGCCTGTCTTATGGCGCCGCTACGTCGATTACACGTTTATCATCATCAAGAGAAACATGCTGCAAAACTTTCATGACTCGCTCAATGGAATATTCCCTAAAATACCATTCACGCGGGAAGAAGAACAAGAGTAGCAGCTGCCTTTCCTTGATGTCCTCATAAACAGAACACCTAACGGTGAAATTGAGACAATGGTCTATAGGAAGGCAACTAACACGACACAATTTCTTAGTTTAAATAGCAACCATCCAGCTGCTCACAAACGAGGCTGTGTAAAAACGCTCTTTAAACAAAGTAAAACCCACTGCAGTAGACCAGAAGACAAGGCACACGAAGCCCGATACCTCCGAGAGCAGTTCATGCGGAATGGTTACCCAAAAGCATTTATAAGCCGCTGCCTACGCGTACGGCCCCAGAGGGTCCAAACGGAAGAACCTCCGAGGATATGGCACTCCCTACCATACATTAAGAACGTCTCAGAAGCGACCGAGCGCATCACTGTGGAACTGGGTGTCGAAATTGCACACCGTCCCAAGGCTACCATGCGCAGCCATGTTATGAAAATAAAAGACCTGCTGAGCCCCACAGAACAATCAGGTGTAGTGTATCGCATTCCATGCTCAAGCTGCCCTTGTAACTACACAGGGCAAACTGGACGCATGCTGGGTTTGCGCAAAAGCGAACATAAGCGGCCTGGGTGACGAACTGTTGCAAGTGGCGGCCCACACCCACGAGACGGGCCACCACTTTAATGTCGCAGCAACAAGGATAATTGCCCACGCCGGGAGCAAAACCAAACGGGAGCTCATTGAAGCCTGGGCCATGGATGACAACTCAGTAAACAGATGTATTAAGTTCGCACCCACATATACTGCTCGCTGCAGGAGCACCCGCACGGCGGACACGGCTGATTAATGAACCCTTCCCCCTCCCACTTACTTGTCAAACTTCCCTCTCTCTGCCCGTACGATGGCCGACTAGCTCCTAACCCCCCCAAAACTGTTGCACGTTATCGTGGCAGCTACTACTACTGACGGTGGACTGTCCCTCCCCCTTTCGTTCCCTTCCTCCTCCCTATCAACCCCCCCTACCCTTTGACGTTTGATTGGCTCCTACCCCCTATAACTGTTGCTTGCTTTTCGTGGATGCCCTTATCTCTGACAATGCATTCCCGCAAGGTCCCGAAAGCTCAGAACAATAAACAACTTGATCCGGTGCTCGACCATCCTTCTTCCTCAAGCATATTAAGCTTCTGTCTGATCGTCCTCCAAATTACGCATAAGGGGTGATAAAAATGTACGAAAAAGTATATTTCCACTTGATTTAGATTTAATAAGATCTGCTTTTACCTAGATATTCATGATTATATATGACAAGTTTGCGGTTATAGCCTTCAAACGCGATATGATAAAACAAAATGTGCTCAACACTTTTGCAGATCTTGTGGCTAAAACTTGACAGTTTAGCAAAAAATAAGTCTTGCAACTGAAATTGCTCCTGGTTTTCAAAATATATGCGATTCCTTAAATATAGCTTCACTTGCATCTGAACAATTTCGACAAACATTTTCCGGTTCTGGAAAGGGGTGTTTTATTTTTATTTATTTTGGAGTTTTTCTATAGCCTAATACATATCAATAAAAACTTCCTGTTCTATCTTAATGAATAGCCTAGAAAATTCTTTCGCAATGAGATATCTCCCAATCGCGTCAACATTCACGCCCACTCACGCCCCAAAAAAAAGTCATGACGAAATTTGACGTGGTAGTTTTGCCTATATTTTGTCACATTATTTTGATCAAATGAGCGGATTTAATCGTAAGAAAGCCTTTAACTAAGAAAAACTCCCTTTCTTTTTAAGTGTACCAATGTTAATGGGCGTGAATGTTGACGCAATTGAAAATAATCTGATTGAAATAGAATTTCCTAGGGGCAGTGGCTAAATATCTTTGTAGTAAGGGACTATACTGACCATTTTACTTGCATCCTTGGACGCAATAGGATCAAATGCGAGGACCTGAAGGCATAGTGGTACGAGCTAATCCCCAAACCCGGTCTTCATAATAAAACCTATCATAGCAATCGCGAACGATAGAAAAACGCACCCGTAGCTTAATAGTATAGTGTTGTATTCCAAGTCCACATATTTCGAAGTCTCAGCCCAAGCGTTCCAGACCAGCGATTTTGGACGGCCAATGGATGGAAGTCAATCAACCGGGACTTGTCATTACAATCCTCTGGACTCTGTTGGTATAATCAGTCTTCCTGTATTCTTCGTAGCTAGGATAATGACTGCATTATTTCTTTGCTGCGACCTAAGCACAACGGAAAAAGCAAATATAGCAAGCTGATCGCTATACGGAATCTCCTTCATATACCAAGAACTCAGAGAATTCATTTTAGGATATAAATAAATTCCAAGGCTAAGTTAAGGGATAATACTTTGCAACCGGAGAGGTAATGGCAAAATTCGAGAAAAAGGCACTCGTCACATCTATTTTTCCAGATTAAACAAATAATTTCACTGGGGACTTCCTTGAGATCTAAATGAATAATTTTTCCGTTGTCAGATTATTCCAACTACTAGTTGTTTTTCAGTAAACCACGCTTTCGCTTGCCAGACAACCAAGCAGCATATGAAAGGTGCTTCCATGAGTTAACATATATCTAGCTTCAGGCAGAAACCACAGTATATCGCTCTTCCTATAGTCACCCCAAAACTAGTACAATGGTACGCAAGATAATAATTTATATCATTAAGGAGACCCTATTAAATTAAATTAATACGAATCTTGAATTTACTTTTCTAGCAACTGAATTTTAGTTCAAAACAAATTTGTAGGTGTCTTTTACATCGTGAAAACGTTTGAAACTCCTCAGGCATAAGCTCATCGCCCAGAGCTATACCCAGAACTCATCCAGCATTTTAAAAGACACCAGCTTATCGCTCAAAAGGTGCACTTTTTCTGCAAGCTGCAAAATTGCGACAAAACACGTTGCTTTGATTGACAAAGGTGCAAATGTACTAATTTTGAACCTTTTTTGCAAATCGCATGAATACGCAGATAAACAACAACTAGACTCGCCAAAACATTCACAATCGTAACCTACACCTACATTGTACACAACAAATGCAGGGTAGCTGCCTTATTCCTGAGCTACGTAGCGCCTTCAAAACTGGCTCAGACATTTCAATAGAAAGTTTCATATCGAAAACTCCTACGTGCCAGTTGCAAGGTTGTGCATTGTTAGCAAACTGGAAATCTACCTTAGCCAATTAACGTTGAGAAGAAGAGTCTATATGTTAAAGGTGACCATGCACATATTGTACTTAAGGGGCAATTAGCATGAAATGAAACCTAAATCGTTAACTTACGAGTGAAGGACCTCCTACTGGCACTGTGCTCAGATGACGCAAGCATCAATCGACTTATCAATTCGCATTCAAAGCATAACTCTTCAAATGGCAGATGCAAGCGAGCACAGTTAGTTACCCGGATGCCGGCATATTTTTTATGTGTTGAGTCGCAGGCTTCAGACAAACACAAAATAGATAAGTGAGCCTGGTTTATTATGTAACTGTATTTCCACATGACACAAGTCTGCCAGCGAAGGTTGAATCGGAGTCTACAACTTGTGCAAAATAGCTCATCTTGACTCTATAGAATTTACTTGATATTCCTATATCAATATATATATATATATATATATATATATATATATATATATATATATATGCGTGCTCACAATGAAAGAAGATGCTCATAAATAGTATAACAATATCTACTCGTCCCGATCGACATAGAACCCAATAAGCCGTCATATGTTGACTGATCATATAGGCAGTGAAACGCTACCGGAAATAATACAGTGGACAAAATGGGCACTTCCGGATTGTAAGCCATAACCAGTCAGACATTACCTTTCTAATCTCCTGCGCTTTTTTATGATAGCTGTTATACTTATTATTGTGCCGTATGCTTTCTTAATATTTTGGTACCGCCAGGAAGCCAGCCTTTCAACGAGTTTTATGCAGGCTATCTCCGAAAAACACACTTCGTAAAAAGGAAAAGTTTATAAATTGTCAAGCTTTCTACTGATTTACACTAAAATTGGGAGTTAAAAGATGTGCACAAAATATTATTTCCTGTATTTATTGCTTTACAATTTAGGTCTTCTTTAAATTAAGTTTTAAAAGAAAGTACGCTTTTTGGCTTCAAACGCATTTTAATCTAACTCCATTTTCACTAGCACAGCGTTTACAAAAGGCACACTACATACTAACAGTGTAAATAAAAGCACACATTCCTTAAGGTACGTAAGAAGAAACCATGGTGGACTCATAAAATGTCACAATAGACCTCATTCTGCATATATGCAGTGGCAAATAGGTTTATGCCAATCAGTTAGAGGACAAAGTCGTCCGTCCATGGTGCCTTTGGTGCTCAAACTCGAGCCAACGCAGCAAGGCGGCTAATGATACAGTATGTTAGTCCTGCAAGCAACTTGCCTAAGTCTGTAAATGCTTGATTATTTCCCTCATATTGGCAAGAAAGGATTTACGAAAACTTGGAAAAATTAATGAACAGCATAAGGCATATTAAGTGCTTCGAAGAATTTTCAGAATTACTAAGTGTTTGCTCAGAAAAATAAAATTTTCTCGGCAATCCCCAGGATCTCGAGATGTCAAAAATAGCTATAAATTAGAACAATAAATTAAGATATTTTGTTAAGTATAGAACTTAACGCAACCACTTTCTTTATATCAAATGAACTTGTCTTTAGTCAGAATATTTTGTACATATTACCATTAGCCGATTGCTATTTATTTAATATTGTGGAATAAAGACTCTAATAATTTTGCTCTTTTTCAAAAACTTCATTGATAAATTGATAAATTGCGCTTCTGTTTGACGTTGATATCAAAACCTTTAAAATAAAATCGAGAGCATTTACCGAAAAAAACGAGCTTTTGGATATAAGTTCTAATGAAAACGGCCATGTAGATCATATGTGAAAATACTTCGAAACAGTAAACTACATTGTCGAGTATACATCATACTTGCTAGATACCACGCATATTGTTATTCCTAAGATGAATAAAAAAAACCATCCATAATGAGTTAGGTCTTTAAGAAGTGCTTTTATTGGATATTAAGCTGACAAACTTCTGTGTAAATTAATTTTTTAAGGTAATGTCACAGTGAAATTGGAGCCTTTTGACAATTTCTTTAATTAACCTCAAGAAAAACTATTAAATTTGACTGGAGATGAGAGAACGTACTTTTCTCTTTATAACGGATTATTTTCCGCTTAAGGGGATTAATTTTACGATCCGTTCTAAGCTTGCGAATGCAAAATACCAAACCACAGAATTGACTATTTAATGAAATACTTATTATTTTTCTATGGGTTTCGTTTTTAAAAAGCGCTAAAGCGGCACGTATTGTTAAAAAAAAGATTTCTACATGACTTGCATTCAATAAAGCCTTCGATACATTGAATCCGCGGTAACATATAGACACTTTGCTTCCGCACAAGGCCAGTTAGCCAGCTGCGCAAGGCCAGCGGTTAAAGAAAGTGTTCTACCAAAATCGTGTGTTATGGCATTTTGTGCAAAAAACTTCACAGAATAGCTTAACATAATTTTTGAAACTTTAATTCATGCTTGTTACTGCAAAAAGGCGATTCCTTAAACTTTGCTTCACATTCATCTGATTAACTTTGCACAAAATTTTCCAGTTGTGGAAGGGATTATTATTTCACTTTTTTACTTACTGTGGAATTCTTTCACAGCACAATGCAGAAAAGAAAAAAATTTGTTTCTTTCTTTCCTTATAGAAAAGAAATTAACTCATGGCTTAGCCAAAATGAGTGCCTATTTCATTCAATGCCTTTAATTGAGAGGGCAGTTTTTCAAGCCAAAGGCTTTAAAATTATATAATGCACTCAGGGAATCAAAAAAACCCGTCCAAATAAAGGCTTAACTATCAAGTCAAATTGCGTCATTCAAGTTGTTTGCAGGACTTGCCATACTGTATCTTTTCGTCAAAAAACGAGGGAGATTAGGGTGGCCACGTCTGGCTTATTAAGCGTTGTTAGTTTGCATACCCAACTCAATCGTTGCCCCAGAAATCTGTGCTCCGCTCTAGTTTCAAACCCGCAACCTTGTTAATTCGAAGTTTAACGTTCCAACCAATGTGCCAGAAAATGTGTACACGTTTTAAATTATTGTTAACCTGGTGTTTATTTTAGTCTAACTAGTTCAAAAATGTAGAAATATTTACAAATCAAAATGTTTTCGCAGCATGTTCTTAAAATGACGTCCATTTTGACCCAGACAGTGTTTACAGCGCGAATAAGAGACATCGCACACACCAGTGCCTTGGTATTAGTGCGCATTCATGTTCAATGGCTTCCATAAGAAAAAATCTTGTGGTCTAAGGACGATATTTAATAAAATCTCTTCGCCAATTCACCTGCTTGGTAAGATCTTATCAAAGAATGATCTTAGAGCCCTATTTTAATGTGCGGGTGTTCCATCGTTCTAAAAATAAAACTTTTCATCTTCATAGTCTTTTCTAATGCGTGGCACAACAGACTGTTGCAGAAATTTCAACTAAATGGGACCTGTAAAAGTATTGTCAACAAAGAACTGTCCAAGTAATCCGCTTGATGATGAACCGCACCATACTGTTATTTCCGATAAATTGACATTACGGTCGAAAATAACATGTGCACTCTCAGTTGAGGTGGTTGATGGAACAATTTAATTTGAACATGGCTCCGTCTCTTTCCACAATTTTTGTTGGAAAATCTACATTTTCCAAACATTGTTCTATTTACCACTCGCAATACTGTACTCATCAATCTACATCATCGTCATTAAGAGCATAGACTTATCATGGAATATTACTTTTCCAAGGAAAACGTTGCACCATGCGATTGACAGATGATTTTGAGGTTCCAACTTGACGACAAGTCTGTCGTACAGACGTTCTCGGACTTCGCTGAAAAGTTTTCAGCACTATTTCTTCCTGTGAAGGGCTCGCTGATCATCGTGTCCTTCCGGCACGATTTTTCTTAACGTTCTGAACAGTTCCATCAGATTTGAACGTATCTCTAATTCAAGTGAGGGTAACTCGCGTTCGAGCTACTTTTTTTAAATTCCCTTTTAAACTGTCTTTGCACGTCAACTGCGTTTTCACACTTCCAGTAGCATTTTGAAATACATTTTCTTCCTTCGAAATTTGGTCCGGTTGTCATAACTGTGTTCAGGGATTAAATCTGCAAAATAAACACAACCAGTCAAATTCTTGGCTATCAAAAATTATTTAAAATATATAAAAGTGCAGTGGAAAAGAAAAATGATGATTGTTAATATTTTTACATTTTTGAAATCATGAAGTTATAGGAAAAACAAAGTTAATAATTATTTTAACAAGGCCAACTTTTTGGGACAGCCTATATATTTACTCAAGATTGTGCTACAACTGATCCTATTGGCTTTGCGAAGAATAAATATCTTCGTGTGTGTGGCTAGGTGCCTCAAACAGGTGACCACCTTCCAGGCCGATGCCGGACAAGTCATAATAGCAGCGAGAGATTACAGCCTTTTGGGCGTAACTTGATACAGAAGTGTTTCGGTCTTATTCATCTTCATTCACCCTGACCACCAGCTGGGCCGAACAAAAGCAAACATGCGTACTCAAAGATGGCGCAGAAGGTCCTCACTGGGGTCTACCAGAGAGGTCATAAGCGCTTCATTGAACCGCAGGGCATTAATGCCTCACAACCTGCAATTTACTGTCCCTGCAGACAGTAGATTGTATATCTGATTAAATGCGATTAGAATTAGTGTGAGTGATTAAACACATATTTGCGGTTGTCTATTTTTTAATTTCGTTAACGTGAGACAGAAAATGCTGTTTACTAGAAAAAAAATCAGTTCAGCTGAGTATACTGGGGGCAAAAAAGGGTGGAATGGGCCAACTCCAACGTGTATCGATATTCAAGGAGTGTCATAAGTTATTAAGCGATACGAAAAAAAAATTGTTTGTGCGTGCTACACTAGGAATGAAAATTGATAAAAAGCATAAGCGTTTAATCATGCATGTTCAGAGAACAAACAATTTGTTTTGTGGTCATGAGGTAAATGCAGTTATGAGATGACGCACTACTGTTGGGAAAAAAGGTGAGATAAGTTGCGAAAATAATATTTTAAAGTCGGCTTAGTTTTGTGACATAAAGTGAAGTAAAAAACTTAGAAGACTGTTACTTGATTAACCCCACCGAAAATGACGACCGTAATCAAGCATATCTACAAACACCCAAGACATGCCATCAATTTTCGTCATTAAGCAATATGCAAAATATATCCAAGCAGTTTCATCTATATAGCTGCATCAATGAATAGAAAAGTTTTAAACGGAATGGACGGAAGATTATTAGTTGTCTTAGCCAAGAAGAAATCAAATATACTCAAAACTGTTCCGGTAAACATCGAAACTTCTTTCATTTCCAGAACAAGATGTTTCCTTAATTTTTAAGAAAGTCGACAAAACTGGCCAAAATTTCCCATGTTGCTCTTTACCTTCTCTAAAAAATACTGTATGTGGACATTCCACACCGAACAATCTAACTTAGGCACTTTTTCAAAAGTAACTTGGTCTAGAACATTTTTCTAATCAATCCTAGGCATATTCCTTTGCGACTTTTGTTGTGGACGTTCATTTTTTCGGCAGTGAGTTGACATGTTTGGGTGATTCTGAAACCATGACCCAAATAGACAGCTGCATGATAAAGAATGCTTACAAACTCATTATTTAGGTTAATGCTCTCAAAGAATATTTCATTGTGAAAGTTTTTGTAAGCACGTTGAATGTTATCATTATTTACGGTCAAACGACTGAAGCCAGTGGAAATCGTAAGGTTTACGTTACATTTTCAAGGGAGATCTGAACCTCTGCTTAATCAATATCTCAAAATAACTAAAGAGAAATGTGACAAAAGGAAATTTCGCTTAGTATATAAAAATTGTACGTTTACAATTGTACCTGGCAATTCCATTTACATTTCCTAGTCACTGATTGGCATATTCGTACCTGCGCTTGTGCAATATCTAAGTCCTGAGATCTCAAATGTATTTACCTGCATTTCCCTCAATAAAAACTGACAAATAAAACTTGACCTGACCTCCCAATGGGCAAAATCAAGTGGAACGAAACCCTAGAAATTAATATGCACAAATATTCCTAGTCCAAATATCATATCGTGCTCATCATCTACGGAAGAGGAAGACGAAAAAGGGCAACTTGCTCCTTGAAATACGAGAGTAGCCAGCAAGGCAAGTAACACGACCTCATCGCCACGCCCACGAGATTGACATCCACTCACGTGGGCGGCAACAAATGATTAGTCTGTCGATCGGCGAGAGCCATGCAAGTAAGCACACTGACTTATCAACAATTACGACAGCTGCAAAGGGGCAACGGTCGCACGAGCTCACCAGTGGTTAATCTTAAGGTCAGTCAGCGGCGACCAGGTAGGTCAAAGTTCGTGCGTCGAGCGTGGATACAAAAACGGTCAGTCGGCAAGGCTGCAACAGTGCCGGGAAACAGGAACAATCACTAGGTTCATCTGAAGATAGAAGCTAGCGAGTGTTCGAAACGTCATGTCCACGAACCTTCTTCTTCGTCTTCATTGAACAATGACGAAAACGGTAATGTATCTGCACCTTAAACCTTAACGCACATAATAATATATAGAGAAGGCAAGGGGAACAAAGGAATCCTTATCTTATTGTCCTGACGCTTGCGAATCAATGGAGTTTCCATCGTTGGAGGTGGTATACACACTGTGCTTCAGCGAGTGAAAGGTTCGGTTAGTTAGGCAGGTCGCTGTCTTAGAGATCGTCTGTACGCACTGCACCACAGATTTAGTGATTGTTATGATGAGGGCGGAATTTAATCGTTCTGTTCTCGTCAGGAAGTGGCTTCACGGGGAATACAACAGTCACGAATCGCAAATGCATTGTCAGTTGCTTACATTCGCCCTCTGCGTACTTCAACAACGTGCGCGTTCCCACCTGCACCCAAACGCTCGAACGCAAGTCATCAGAGCCCTATTTACATAACGGTTACTGCCGGATTGATGATACCCAACAACGTCGTACAATCCCAACGTGCGCTCGGGTCCACCAGGGTTCACATCAAGTTTATCGTTCCTTAAGCTTATGATCGCTATTGTTACAGAGAGCGTAATGCCCATATCAGTTTACCTTTTTTTGATAGCCCATTTCCCTTTGAATGATTAGTCACTCTGTTAAATTATTTGACACTAGGGGATGAATATATCCGGCAAAACGATCGGGGGTCCCTTATTTGTAGCAAAGCCAGTCATTCTTGTCCTTGTACGTAGTCCCCGTCAGCATTTTCGTCCCTTCATTATGCGACTGCTAAAGGCTCTCCAGATTAAGCTACCATACACAGTGGAAGGGGACGGATTTTGCCGTTGTGGCTGAAAGCAATTGTGAATTTTGATGCTTTCGTTTATTCACAGACAAAGCCTTCACAATGTATCAATGGTTCTTCAATTCATGCGTAGCGCTCCTAATTGACGGCTGCATATGTGCAGTTTTGGAGAATCAGAGGCCCTTTCATGATTTTCAGTACAGTGTTGCGTTTATATTGCCATGTGTTGGCATTCATCTTACGCCGTTAACTAACACGAACCCGCTGGTTAGTTAAAAGATGGCATCAATTACTATTAGAAGTTCAGTTCCCATAAAGATGCTGGCAAGGAAAATCACTAGAAAGTTGAACTGAATTAATGTAATTATTAAACCTGTTCCAACATCGCATTCCTATGACAATTAACGGCTCACTCTTTCATAAGGAATGTTTACCTCCCGCCCGGGGAGAGGGAGCGATAATTGCATGACCCCTGGCATTCCCGTCGTTAATGCCTGAAGGTTCATCAGCCTTGTTTGATGTTAGCGTGATGATTGCTCGGACATCGGATCATCGTCACTGGCATTCTAAACAGCGTTTGACTGCACGCTGTCCAGTCGGATTAAGGCTTCTATGCATCAACACCAAATATTGGGTGAGCATGTCTTCCCACTTATTCCTAGGCTTTGAGCTTATAAGCCAGGACTCGAGCAGCTCATGATCCCTACAATTGTCAACGCTCGTAAGCAGTTCGTTTATTCACATTGAGAGCAGTACTTTAGGTTTTAGGTTTTTCCTTTACCCGCAAATACAGCAGCTTCGATAAACGGTTACATCCATTCTTTACCATGGCAATGGGGCATTTGGTCTAAATGATGGATGTATAACAGATGCCCTTAGTCTATGTGTGCAGCAAAAAAGTGGTACGAGAAGTAGGTTGGCAACCTACCAGACATTCGTGACGGCTTCCGTTGGTTTCTTGTCTCAGTTGTGCATGAACCAGTTGTCGAAGTTGTGCGGGTAATTTTCTTCTGCCCAAGACTCGTCGGTAATATTGCAGTTTAGCAACATCGTATTCTGGTTAATAGTAATGTGTCTCAACGCGCCGATATAGTATCCCTACGGAATTGCACCTGGTTAAGAAGTTGCTGCTTAAGTTCAGTAATTGCATAATACTTGTCGATTTCGTTTACATTTTTGTCTTTAAGACACCCTAAAGTTTGCGGCAGACAAGGAGTTCACGGAAGACCAGCTGATAGTTGTTTTCCCTCCTCCATTGTCAATTACATATCCAGCGAAACTGTCTTGACAGTTAATTGCACTGT
>JAYGXS010000004.1:38150088-38160356 GCA_036362985.1 Ligula intestinalis
GAATATAAACCCGATCAGCAGTGAAAGCAAATGGCAGGTGGCGAGGCACTGATCAATTGCGGTTCGAAGAATTTCTTATGACCCATCTGATAGACACCAATGGTGGACCAACTGCGCCCTCTGTGCGTGCGTTTGTTTGTGTTGTCCGACAAGCTGGTCTTAAGGGTTATGCTTGGCTGATGAAGGCTAATCAGCCCTGAACAGTTCTGTAGCCAGTTTTCCCCAAATGCTGTCATAGCCCCTTTACTGCTTTTATGACTTGGCTGGAATCGGCCTGGCAGGCAGTCACCCGTTGAGGACCTCTGACCACCACATGAACTTTGTTTAGTTCGGAAGCCTATTCGATCGGTGTTCGCACATATCTGAGTGAATATATACCCGCGTAGCAGTGACAGCAAATGGCATGTGGCGAGGCACTGATGAATTGCGTTTCGAAGAAGTGCTTTTGACCCATCTGATAGACACCAGTGGTGGACCAACTGCGCCGTCCGTGAGTGCATTTGTTTCTGTTGTCCGACCAGCTGGTGTTCACTGTTATGCTTGGCTGAGGAAGACTAATAAGCCCTGAACAGTTTTGCATCAAGTAACCCCCAAATGCTGTCATACCATCTTTACTGCTTTTATTACTTTGCCGGAATCGGCCAGGCAGGCGGTCACTCGTTGAGGACCTCTGACCACCACATGAACTTTGTTGAGTTCGGAAGCCTATTTGATCGGTGTTCGCACATTTCTGAGTGAATATATACCCGCTTAGTAGTGACGGCAAATGGCATGTGGCGAGGCACTGATGAATTGCGGTTCGAAAAAGTGCTTATGACCCAGCTGAAAGACACCAGTGGTGGACCAACTGCGCCGTCTGTGAGTGCGTTTGTTTGTGTTGTCCGACCACCTGGTCTTCAGGGTTATGCTTGGCTGATGAAGGCTAGTAAGCCCTAAACAGTTCTGTAGCCAGTTTTCCCCAAATGCTGTCATACCACCTTTACTGCTTTTATGACTTGGCCAGATCGGCCTGGCAGGCGGTCACCAGTTGAGGACCTCTGACCACCACATGAACTTTGTTTAGTTCGGAAGCCTATTTGATCGGTGTTTGCACATTTCTGAGTAAATATATACCCGCTTAGAAGTGACAGCGAATGGCATGTGGCGAGGCACTGATGAATTGCGGTTCGCATAAGTGCTTATGACCCAGCTGATAGACACCAGTGCTGAACCAACTGTGCCGTCTGTGAGTGCGTTTGTTTGTGTTATCCGACCAGCTGGTCGTCAGGGTTATGCTTGGCTGATAAAGGGTAATCAGCCCTAAACAGTTCTCTATCAAGTAACCCCCAAATGCTGTCATACTCCATTTACTGCTTTTATGACTTGGCTGGAATCGGCTTGGCAGAGGGTCACCCGTTGGGGACCTCTGACCACCACACGAACTTTGTTTAGTTCGGAACCCTATTCGATCGGAGTTTGCATATTTCTGAGTGAAAATATACCCCATCATCAGTGAAAGCAAATGGCAGGTGACGAGGCGCTGATGAACTGCGGTTCGATGAATTGCTTATGACCCATCTGATAGACACCAGTGGTGGACCAACTGCGCCGTCCGTGAGTGCATTTGTTTGTGTTGTCCGACCAGCTGGTGTTGAGGGTTATGCTTGGCTGATGAAGACTAATAAGCCCTGAACAGTTTTGTATCAAGTTACCCCAAAATGCTGTCATACCACCTTTACTGCTTTTATGACTTGGCTGGAATCGGCCTGGCAGGCAGTCACTCGTAGAGGACCTCTTACCGCCACATGAACTTTGTTAAGTTCGGAAGCCTACTTGATCTGTGCTCGCACATTTCTGAGTGAATATATTCCAGCTAAGCAGTGACAGCAAATGGCATGTGGCGAGGCACTGATGAATTGCGGTTCGAAGAAGTGCTTATGACCCATTGGATAGACACGAGTGCTGGACCAACTGCGCCGTCTGTGAGTGCGTTTGTTTGTGTTGTCCGACCAGCTCATCTTAAGGGTTATACTTGGCTGATGAAGGCTAATCAGCCCTAAACAGTTCTCGATCAAGAAACCCCAAATGCTGTCATACCCCCTTTACTGCTTTTATGACTTGGCTAGAATCGGCTGGTAGGCGGTCGCCCGTTGGGGATCTCTGACCACGATACGATCTTTGTGTAGTTCGGAACCCTATTCGATCTGTGTTCGCTCATTTCTGAGTGAAAATATACCCGATCAGCAGTGAAAGCAAATGGCAGGTGGCAAGGCACTGATGAACTGCGGTTCGATGAATTGCTTATGACCCATCTGATAGACACCAGTGCTGGACCAACTGCGCCGTCCGTGAGTGCATTTGTTTCTGTTGTCCGACCAGCTGGTGTTCACTGTTATGCTTGGCTGAGGAAGACTAATAAGCCCTGAATAGTTTTGATTCAAGTAACCCCCAAATGCTGTCATACCATCTTTACTGCTTTTATTACTTTGCCGGAATCGGCCAGGCAGGTGGTCACTCGTTGAGGACCTCTGACCACCACATGAACTTTGTTGAGTTCGGAAGACTATTTGATCGGTGTTCGCACATTTCTGAGTGAATATATACCCGCTTTGCAGTGACAGTGGCGAGGCGCTGAGGAACTGCGGTTCAATGAAGTGCTTATGACCAATGTGATAGACACCAGTGGTGGACCAACTGCGCCGGCTGTGCGTGCTGAGGAGTATGTAGCAATAATTTAAGCATGTATGTAATTTCCATTAAATGCAAGGTCACTCACATTATATTCCTTTTGTTGAGAAAAATATTTCAAATGTTTTTACTTTCTATATGCATTTTAATGCAAGATGTTTTCTTGCTATATAAAGCAAATGGTATTTGTATTAGCTAGCATTTGTAGAATGTTTTACATTTAAATACCTATAGAAGACCACCGCTTTGCTCCAATTGATAAAAAAACTATTTTTGGCTCACTTTGCTAAAGCTGTTTCATTAAAGTTTTTTGTACTGGAGTCAAAGATGAGATAAGACATAAAATTCTAGGGGATAAAAAGCTACTTAACGTTTACTTAAGAACAATTTTTAAAGTTTCATTTTATTGCAAATACAGTAAAATTGCAACTTCATTAGCCGAGTCATAGATAGCCAGACTATACAAATAAGAACTTCGAAAACTGTTTCGAATACCATTTGAGTGCAAAAATTGGTTGAAAAATAGTAATTATGGAAGGCAGCTGTTCCCATCTCAAATAAATAACGATTTTAGTAATGGTTTTTACTAATCTGCTTATTTATAGCGAAGGTTGGTTAATGAAAGCGTAATTTTAACAATTCTATTTGTCACTGGTTGAATAGATGTCAACAATATTGAAATTTGTTTCTTTAGCTGACCGCTTTATGGAACTGCTTAAGAAAAAACTGTGTGATGATACATCGTAATCCAAGCCAAAAAACTCGTAAGTGCTTTACACAAAAAATACGAGAATTTTACCTTAACTCTCAGGTTATTCACAATTATTATCATTTTTTTCTGTTATTTTTGAACGTTTCACTCATGCACTGCTACAAATATTGTAAGATTTACACAGTAAATTCTAACGAACTATTTGCAAAAAAATTATTCTACTTTTTCCGTCCTGAAGCAAAACAAACGTCAATAAGATCTAGGGTAATGTCTTACCACAGTTTATATGCACAGGGTTCGCCAATCTGTTCCCTTCCATCTGGTTAGCGGACGACCAACTGTATGTGTTGTGCGCTTATTTATTACGTTCGATCCCTGAACAGACGTGTTTGTCTCATCAGAGGGGCGCGGTTACCGGAAGCAGGTTATTGTTCTTTAAATTGCCACGCTGCTGATTCCAATTGGATGCTTCTGAGAGCGAAACAATTAGAAAGTTGTTTGGGAACACTGTAATCCAATCAAATTTCTTTGAGATTTACAGCGGCATAAATAATCATACAAATACCACGTTCACATCTATGCGCGCGTTACGTTTTTAGCTAAAGATCAATCAATTAACACGAAGTCATTACAGAATTTTAGAAATGATGACTTACTTCCATGCTTGTCTCGTTAGAGTTTTGCATCGATCCAAAACATTATTTAACGAATACAGCCGTTTCTTTTATCACCAGTAGGACTGATGAATATTTATTAAAGCTTTGAGTTAAAATCCGGCTGTCTAGCAGTTGTAACTACTATGAAGAGGGTAATATCCACTCAGAAACGTTTATCCTGTCATTTAAATAAGCAAAGCACAATAACAACCATCTCAATAGCCGGCGGATTCGTCATTAAAAAAGCAATAAGCCGAACGTTCTCCAAACAAATAACGTTGAAGTTACATCAATGCGATATTATTTTAACTGTATTCCGAAAAGTTATGCCAATCTAATTTTGCCAATTTAGAAGAGAAAATATATTAAGTATGGAAAATTTACATGCATTACTTCTGGAAATCCAAAACTTTTCCAGTTAGTCGATTATATTATTTTTCAGACCGTTTGAGGAGGTTCTCTATATTAAACACAGCAGGCTTGTGCAGATCCGGGGAATTGCGCTGGGTTATAGTGAAGGTAGACATACACTGTATCTACCTAACGCTATTTTTCAATATTCCATCTGGGTCTGGTGTAAAAGGCAAAGTACAGATAACTGGAGAGGATTAATGCTACAGGTTAACACACAACTGGGTATAACACAACCAAGGAATCTACAACAGACTTGGAGGCGGCTTGGATCCTAGCGGAATATGAGTGCCATGAAGGCCACATTACGAAGGCGCCATAGTAAGCTGATTCTCAATCCGCCAGTCAGACACTCCACACAACAGTACATGCAGTAAACTGACTGCACTGTCAAGGTTATACCATCAGTTCGCAACCTTTTAAACCATGGCTTTCAGCGGACCATTATAGTTTTGAATGCGTCAAATTGTTTCTATTGAAAAAGGGCACTGACCTCATTTGCTAAAACAATGCCGGCCTCAGACCACCGTCCAGATCGATGAAACCGCGTATATAAGTGATTGAAAAAAACTACTTCGTGTAGTGTCTTTATGTACTGCACATACTTTTCAGGTCTAAGAAGAATAGATACATGGTAGCTGTATAACCTTGCAAAGCTTAGAAAGTTTTCCTTTTTAGGACAGATCAGGTAATGACCTGTATAGATGCAATGCTAATTCTTAATTAGAAGCCGATTGTAAGGCTCACATTTGACAATGTTCATAGGAACTCCACTGCTGAGTACCTCTTTATAGGGGATAAATGTTCTTTCATGCCTTTCTTTCTATGCTGAGTTGTTTTTAATAATTAAGCATTGCGTTTATGTGTCATGCGTGCACAATCACTGTTATTTATTGCCTTCTGGAAATTAAAAGGTTATACAGCTGCACCTTCACCCTGTGCTTTCTTTCGTTACTCGCATGTACGAAGAAAACGAATAGTTGATTAAGTCTGTTAATGCACGTTACTTTATATCAGTAATCTTCAAGGTCAAATATTGAAGGCCAATAAAGTAACTTACAATAGACGAATAGGGCCAAATAAATGCACCATTTAATGGGCCTCCCTAGGGCATATTTTTCATTGCATCTTCTATGAACCACTGAGAATTAAGTGTGCAGGTGCTTACCTGCCAACTTATATTGCGTGCCCTAATTACATGCTGCGCGTTCGTTTTTGCCTTAAGTTAACGGCGTGATATGACATTACCTGCAGAACTATCATGGCGGCTATGTGCGCACATGCGAGTACAACAAACCACTGGTGATATCGCAATGATATACCTAATGCTCATAGCTTAAGTGGCACGCACTCTTGCGGACGAATTAGTCCTTTGCGACATTGGTTGAAAGGCTGGCGAAACCGGTTTTCTGAAAGTCATTGCTCTTCACTCTTCCGCAAAAAAGACAAATACCAGCTTTTATGCATCTTACTTTTCCCTCTGAACACGCATAAAAACTGGACGCATGCCAACTCTTTTGGCTACCATAACATTTTTATAAGTAACTTGCGTTTATATTCTAATCGCCGAATTCTACGAACTTCCTAGGCATAACAAGTATGTCTGGTGGGTTTACAGTGGTAATTTAAATTGTATTTGCTACTCCTCATAAAGAAAACAGCGGAAATAAACGCCCAGAAACATTAAAATCAAAACTTTCACTCGTAAGTGCATGAGCTTCAAGATTCCATCCTTTTGTTGTAGCATTACTTAAACAGTATTGGTAGTCTGATAATGAACAGCCAAAATATATGGAGTATTGCACACTGTTTAAATGTTTGAAGACTGCATAAACAGCAAAATGCAATGGATCCATAAATTTCTAAAGCAATGCATTAACCGAATCGGTTTTACCTTCATTTGGTAGCATATTACTTTGCATTCAAACATGTGTCTTCCATTAGTAAGGTTGTTTTCAAGCTTTCTAATAGTCCCAAATACCGTTGAGTGAAATTTCTTTTGCAATTTTTATTAGGCATTCAAATCGATATCCTGGAGGTTAATTTATATACTTTAACTTAATTTACAATTCACCAAAAGGCCCGTGTTATTTGCCTTCGTTACTGTATTATAAGTTGTACTTTAAGATGTACTGTAAGCTGCACTATTAGCTCTATAGTTAATTAACAGCATTGCAAAACCAAAAAAGTTCAGTGCTTTGTAATGGGCATTTCACAGTCTAAATGATTAACTAATGACAACGATTTGTACAAAAATGCACTTGCTTTTAAACTAAAATCAAAAGACGTGGGTTGCTAGGAAATATGTATGAGAAACGATAGTTTAGAGAGTTTAATACGAAACAGTATTTTGAATAAAAGGGTCTTAACTATCCAAAGAACCAAGTCATGCTACAAGCGTCAGGATTCTTTCAAAAGCAAAAGTCTTACATTGCACAAAAGAGAGTACGTTAAAAAATCAGAATCTGACTGTGTTATATTGGAAATGCATTGTAGGATAAAGGATATGGCTGGCTTGCTAAACATATACGTTCTTACTCCAAGAACTGTCATAATATGACATAAATAAAAGAAGGACTGCGCGAAGAATTCCGAAAGTTTAGAAAGGTGTTCGGCACTATTTTCAATTCCAGAAAAATATTTAAAATTATTAAGTACTACCGAATCCTGCAACACACAGCAACCTATTTGATTGCTTCACTTGATTGAAAATTTCACTAGAAAACCTTAAGTAGAAATCTGAAGATACTTAAAGTGGGTTCTATAATTGTGAATAAAAGCTTTCTGTGGAGCAAATTGCACGTCATATTAGCCTATATCGAGGAGCATCTAAAACCTAGGACGTGTAGAAGATGGCGCCTACATTTCTCTAGCCGAAATAACTAACCATTCAAAGGGATTTCGCAATTTGCAAGTAAAAACTCACCGCCATACTTCGATGTGCCAAGCAAACCGGCACACGAAGTGCCAGCAAAGAGGTTAAATGCTTATGGTATAAGCTGAGGAGTTTAATTTAAATAATATATTTGCAAAACAGCGTCACTTATAATTTTCCCAACTGAGTAAACATCACAATTAATTACAACTGTAATCCTTCTGCCTGCGGGTAAGTCGGTAGTGTAACAACGCTTTATGCTTCATATTCGTTATCTCAGTCAGTGGCTTTTACTTTTTCATGAGAGATTGATCAGCTACCAGTGGTAACGTTGCAGCTGAGAGATGTGTGAATGGGACTGCGCCCAGGTAATCTAATCGATTTGGTGTCAAGGCCCAGGTCCTCCCTCGAAGGCTCAGAATTGTTTCAACATGTAACAAGGCTCTCGCCTCAGCACACATGCTCTCTTACCCTGCATTTAGGTTTCACGTTCATTCTGCCGACTGTGGGCTGAATGAAGCAATGTGCAGGCTGCGCACATTTCTTTAATGGTAAGCAATTTTGAAATACATAATTCCCAGTCATGCCAACAAGTAAAGCCTGAAGTGACGCCAATAGTGAGAAATATCGTCCGGTCATAATGCATGGTTTTATGAGCAAGTAATGAGAGTCCCACTGTAAACTCTCGTGTGGAAGCATCAGTGGACTTGCTACTGTTAATATGTCCCTTGGATAGCTTAGAATGAGGAAGTTCTAAATTGTGTGGTTTAAATCAAATGCAAATCGAAAGGTTTTCAAGATCAATTGCAATATTCTGCCCTAATTTATCAAACAATGTAGACCTCAGTTTGATATTCTAGTGGTCATTTGCTTTGTAGACTTCCCCTTCACAGGATAGAGAATATTTCTATCAAGTTCACTGCAAAACAGGTATGGCTAGTTAAGGATGAAATATTGTTTATTCATCAATACACGCTGATCATATCGAACGCAACATGTCTTAGGAGAAACAGGTTGGTAAATTATGAATTATTATACAAATTCACTCTGGAAGGCTTAGAGGATGTATGTCCACAAAGTGACAATATTTTGAGTATTAACGTTTTGTCTTTTGGGTTAACATTCCACGCTTGTAAAAAGAAACAAGTGTATGATAAAAAGCCTAATCCGTGCACGATGAAAACAGCGTAAGTAACACGCGAGACGCATTCTTCCACTTATATGCTTGTTTTTACAGTTCAGATTATGGTTGGATATAGGACAGTGTGATTGAGTCACTTCCATGATTAAAGTACGCTTCCTTATCGATCAATAAACGCTGGCTTAGTAAATAAATTTACATGGAAATGATAGCTTAACGTATAATGCACATGAATACGACCGCTGTAAGTGTAAGTGAAAGTCAGACCTGTCCATGCATTGTTCACATGTTCAATTCTTAAAGGGATTATTTTTGGACAATAGTCAGTAGATTGTAGTCAATTTTGTTTCCAATGGTGAAACTCGCTTTCGTAATCTTGACAAAGTGTCACCAATCCCATGTTTGTAAATATCATTTTATATGGTCGTGAACACAATCATATATTACCAGATAGCTACCAGCACTAGCGCCTGAAAATCAAATTTGTACTTAGTGAATTTCAATATTGTATTATCATAGACAGCACAGATGACGATTATCATACATGTGAGGGCTGGAAACGACACCAAAAATAGATAATTTGGGTATAAAAACAGCGTTTGATGCCTTCTATTTAAAACAGAACATCACTTTATTTCAGCTGTTGGCAGCTGTTTAGGAAAAGTAGGTCAGGTCCGGTCAGGTTTTTATTGAGGGAAATATAAATAAATACCTTTGAACTCCCTATTGGTACAGTTTTTAATGCATTTGATCTGCAGAACATTTCAGAACAGTGGCGTTGCCAAAAAATTGAGGGCCGACAGTGAAAAAAACTCCTCAGCATTGTTCAGAAGTCTAGGGGTTTGAATGCCATTTGAGATATTTAAGGAGAAAAACTGTCGCCCGGGGGGGGTGTGGGGGTGAACGGGGGGTGCAGAGTATATTTGAAGCAGATGGCCTGTGCTAAAAGTGTTTGAAGCATGTCACGGAGAGTCCATCGCGGTTTTCGCCATAATACCAAGGGTCCCACGAAGAGAAGTTTGCAGAGGTCACGCAAACCTCATCGAGTGTCGGCGATACACCCATCGTGCACCCTTGTTGGTTTAACAAGTCTGCCTACAAATTGACAGAAAAAATGTAATCGGTAGTTTTCTTAACAAACATATTACTGACAATTAGCGAGTTGTATGTTTTTATAATGTGATTATTAGACAATTTGCATTCGGCAACTGGCATTTTATTTTTTCGGGCGCTCAGTAGCAAATTATTCTAAATAAATAGTGTCGTAAACATGCGTACAGATGCGTCTGACTTAACCGTAAACGTGTGCTCAGATAGCGACATGACAATGTCGGCGGGCAGAGCATTCCATGCCTGAAATGGGAAAAGTTTTACAAATCCATGTAGCCTCGGATCACAACGTTTGGTGGACTCGACGCTTGCAATTCTTGTTATTCTAAACTAACGTACGACTGAAAATCAGTGAGACGTTCGTTTATATACATATATATCATTAAGTGGGGTATGACAGCATCTGAAGGTAACTTGATATAGAACTGTTTCGGGCTTATTAGCCTTCATCAGCCAAGCAAAACCCCGAACACCAGCTAGTCGGACAACACTAACAAACGCACTCACAGATGGCGCAGTTGGTCCAACACTGGAGTCTATCAGATGGGTCATAAGCACTTCACCGAACCGCAGTTTATCAGCGCCTCACCACCTGCCATTTGCTGTCACTGCTGATTGGGTATATATGCACTGAGAAATGTGTGAACACCGATCGAATAGGCTTCCGAACTAAACAAAGTTCGTGTGCTGGTCAGA
>JAYGXS010000004.1:38194142-38239566 GCA_036362985.1 Ligula intestinalis
ATCCCACTACGACTTTCCATATTTTAAAAATTTAGATAGAGGAGAAGTCAAGTGGAAAGAACAATCGGCTTAGCCCCTCCATTAAAATTTGGTTTGGAACTCTAACCACAAACAAACCAGTAATTTGACTTGTAGCATCGCTGGCGGGTGTCGTTGTACAAGCCGTAAGTAACTAATATAATATTCACAATATTTGTGCGCGGGTTCTCAGCATGAAGTAGACATGCATAACACGAAGTTTGTCTAGGTTTTTCACAGTTTTGTACAAAACATGCTCTAATCCTTCAAGTGTCATAATTTTTGGGAACTGTGCTCTAAGATGAGCGCAAAAATTTTTATTTTCATCCCTTTATGAAAAAAAAAGTTTAAAAACTTGGTATCTTTTCTTATTTTCGTTAAAATTGCCGAGGGTTATGAAGAAATTAAAGTGAATAAACATCCAGAACAACATTTGGCGGGTGTGCACTTTCAGCAAATATTCGTCAGGCCATTCCTTTACATCCTATAGTAAATTTCAAATAAATCTTTCAAAATCTTACGTAGTACAATGATTTTCTTTTCTGAAAATCCTGGTTGTAAACGTTTGATTGCACACTTCTTGAGAGCAAAATAACTTAACTTTATGAGGTAAAAAGGAAGTTATGTCGATTCGTTTGTACGGCTGGCAGGCGTACATATGATATCTGATTTCGACACTCCGGTTTGAAAGGGGAGAGCCCATGGCAGTGCCTTTTATTTGCTCATACATTTTCCCACCAAATGGGAAGAAGGTTTCAAGGCAAGGTCGTAGAATTTTGAGCAAGTGTTCACACTTCAGAGGTTTGTGAACATTTGCTCGAACTTCTACGACATTGCCTTGAAATCAATTTCACATTCAATGGGCAAATGTATTTGCAAATAAAAGGCACTGACGTGGGCTCTCCCCTATCAAGCCTGATTGCTGAAGTGGTCCTTCAAAGGCTAGAACACTTGGTCTTCACCAAGTATCAACCGAAGTTTTGGTCTCGTTATGTCGATTACACTTTCGTCGTTGTCAAAACATCTGACATCGAGCACCTCAAAGATTTTCTGAACTCGGTTGATCCAAACATCCAATTCACGATGGAAACTGAGAGAAACAATCAACTACCCTTCCTCGATGTCCTTGTGTGACGGTGTTCAACTGGACTTCTGCAAACCACAGTATTCATAAAGGCCAACGACAAAAACCAAGTGCTACACTTCAACAGCAATCCCCTTATGTGTCACAAACGCAGTTGCGTTTGTACTCTTTTCAAAAGTGTTGAAAGAAACTGCAGCACTCCTGCTGACAGAAAAGTTGAAAAACAATACCTGTATGAACTTTTCCAAGCCAATGGATACCCGATCTCATTTAGCAAACGAAACAGGCGCCAAGTGAACAGACGACGGCCGGTGCAAAAGCAACAACCCGAGGTCTGGAGGGCCATTCCCTGCATAAAAGGAGTTTCTGAACCAGTCTCAACACTATTACAACCCGCTGGAGTAGGCATAGCCCATCGACCTGAGGTTAAAATACGCCGCCGTGTGATTCAACCCAAAGACAGACTGCTCCCTGCCAAAACCCCTGCACTTGTCTACAAATATGTTGCAACGAGGAAGACTGTAAGCACGTAGGAGAAACAGGCCAAAATTTTAGACCTGCCTACACGAACACAAACGGGCGGCTCAGAGACTAGACCTAAACTCACAGCTTGCAGCACACATTGGGGAAACTGGCCACGACTTCGACATTCAAGGAGCAACTATCACAGGCCAAGGAAACTCAAAATCCGAATGGCTGACACTTGAGGCATCGTACTCGGATGCCAACTCCGTCAACAGGCATCTGGACCTCCCCGCGTCAGGATTGCAAACGAAAAGGAACCCACTACGAACCGGCCAGAAGAGGATGCAGGATCACCGGGACCCTCTACCCTGCGGACAAGGCATTACACTAATTACTGTTTATGACCCCGAACGACAGCCGTCTTCACTAACAGTTAATTAGCGTTTACCACTATAATTGCCCCCCGCCCCGACCTCCATCCTTTTGGTTGATGTTTCTTTTCCATTGACGACTGCTGACAGTTGATTGGCTTTGGCCACTATAATTACCCTCCTTTTGGTTGCTGCTTCTTACCTCTGAAGATGAACTCTTAAAAGATTTTGAAAGCTCAGGACGATAAACAAATAGATCCAGTGCTCGACACGTCTTCTGCCTTATCCATATAATTATCAGCTTCTGTAACCACCGCTCGGAGTCTTAATTAGTGTGGTGTTGACTTGACGGTTTGCTTGCGAGTCATTAATCGCTGTGATTTTATTGTCTGTGTCGGATGTGGGCTCGGTAGTTGCAAGACAATTATGTTCGCTGTCGTCGGAATTGTTGCTGGGCCTGGCCCTTCTCACATAACTGTTTCTCCTGTTCAGACAATATCTTAGTACATAGTACGGGAATGCAAAAGCATTGCGCTTGTTGGTTGACTGTGAGCATGAGAACCGTGATTCCAGCAGTTCGCGGCTCACGCGCTTGTCACCTCTTGCAAGGATTTCGGCCTCGTTAGACTTTGAATGTGACCGACTCCCGTCGAGTGAGCTGTAATCTGGGAGTAAGCGTCTTTCTTCCTCACCACGCACATGTAATCTGTGCATGTATCAAAAATATCTGTGCATATCTCACATCCTTCTACGGTAACCTATGATTAAGGATTCTCGACAGAAGCCGTAACGTCGGAAAATAAATTTCTTGTTTCAGTTATCGTATTTTCTTCTTCTTCTCCAAAACTGCTTTCTGGAACTTGCATATTCACTTATATCAGCAATATGAGAGTTTTTAGATATGAATTAGGTTGTCAAATTAACCAAGGGATGGTGCAGTACTTTGCCAAGTACTCAATGAGCTCTATTAAAGCCATTTATCCGCTTTTTAGGCATGGGTGGTTGTAGACGCGTCAGTTTCAGGATCGGATTCCAAATCATCATTGGCCAATTTTGGCTCAGTCGTAACTTCAAAAAATTTAAAGATGGACAAAGAAAACAGGCGTATTTTAACAATCCAGCTATTGAAAATATAACGAAATTATCATATTTAAACCATTTCTTACTAGAACTGTTTTTGCATATGTACTAGTGCACTTGATTACAAAGCTTTCAAAAATACTGTTCGAAGCTTTTGCTCTAAATTTTTATTTTCCTGAGGGATTACTGAGTTATGTAACCGAAAGCCATATTCATTGATAATTTTTTGTACTGTTCCATCCCTCATTTAAATGAATTTGCCACCCGTATCGTCTATGACTAACGCCACCTCGATGTTTAGATCAGTACTTTTGTGAGGCCGCTCATGCCCTGACTGATTTACATACAGGAATCCTTTCAAATCGGACTCGTCATCGTCACTAATCTCCCTTGAGTTACTGAGAGGTACAGACCTTCTCGGTTACTACCATATGCAATATGCCTTCCCTTCTTGCATGCAGCCTGGCTACCACAAGGTTTACTAAAAAATACTCGTCGAGAAAGCTTGATTCGCGAGTGATGTAGCACTCAACTAACGTATCTCCAGGACTTGCAACGGATTTTTACAATGCTACCGATCCAGTGAAGTGCCCTGTTCGATAACGTGGTGTCATTCTTGCCAATGCAGTTTCTTTGTACTCCATGGCGTGAGACGAAGAAAGCAGTTATCAACTAACCCTGCGTAGCTATTGCGTATTTTAGCTTTCACAGCAAACCTCTTTTTGCAGCTGTGAGACAAAAAATTATCAATGCTAAGCGGTGCGGTATGTCGATGTATGACTTTCAAAAAAGTCCTACTGCGCTGCGGGCCCTACGGGCATTCAATTTGCACGAGAGTTACAAGACGATCACTTTACTCGCTTGGCCTAAATTATTAAAAAGTATGGTTTGATTGCAAAGTAGACGCGATGGCTAGAACAAGAACTTTATTCGCCGGACGTTTTTGAAATTCTTATGAACCCTTCAACAGAGGAAATAACAAAAAACGATAGTTCGTACACTGGGGCTGCAGTTTTTATAAGATGCAGTTGCTATGCTACTGCATACCTATCGAGGATGATTGCCCACTTGTGCGCTTAGTGCTCAATGGCCGGCGTGCTGGTCGTACTCTGCTGAAATTGTATCCCTCGTGCTGAAGTTTAGCGTGATGAGTGCGCGGCCAAATGACTCACCGATTATGGCCGAGTGATCGTCACGCCAGAATTAGGGAGGGAACCTGAAACGTTAGATGAATTCAATTCTTGTCCCAGCAATCGCAACTACGTCTCCTCAGTTAGTTCCAGGGACTCGCATTTCCAATTTTATCAAGAATGCCCTGATTGATCCACTCTAGTTTTAAGCTCAATGCAATGCGTTGATAGCGTGAAAAAATGACCCGTAGCTATCTTTGGAAGGGTAAAAAAGGTCGCATTTAGGTGCACATACCATCTGACTACTGATGCAGCGAAATCAATCATACATATCGAGTTTATCTAGTCCTACTTAAAGCATGTCTCATAAAGCACCCGTGGTAGGTGACTTAAGGGTTAGATTACTACTTTGTGGATGTCAGATGTGGGAGCACGATGCTTGGTACGGATAGCGCCCGTAGGCTCGATCGAGCTACATCCACACAGGAAAACAGACCATACGCGTTACCTGATTTGAAAAGTTCTACTACCAAAATAGAAGTCACTACAGAGCCATCGACCACATCGGCCTGAAAAAGTTAATCAGGAACTAGACAACTATTCTGGAAACCTGGACGCGCCTCCTACGTGGGCGATCCAACCAATACGTGTGCACAGAGGCAAGTGCGAAAGAGCAATAAAAGAGAAGTAAAGATAAGCCTAGGGTTGACCAGTGCTTTTGCTAAGTAACTACTTGTCTTCTGAACCGCTTTGACTATACAATGTTGTTCTCTCTGCTTATATCGACAATATTTTCCTGTAGGAACGCTCACCACTAACCTCGTCGCCTTTCACTAGTGTACAAGATAAAAACCTCTGACATTTGACCCTAGCGGTAGGTGTTACAAGCCTTGCTTGACTGCATGTCCATGACCACAATGATATCTGTTCGATCGTGGGTTATTCCACCCCATTTTCTTTTAATCTGCTATGTTTGGAGAATTCAGACGACATTTTACTATAGTAGAGCACGACAGTTCGATCATCATATCCGAGGAGGCCCAATGTGTGTTCGATCGGATGCTGGTATAAGGACGAGGAATCGCGAGTGGATTAGTTTTAATTGATGGTAGATTTGTGCAGTATCTACTGCACTCTGTTTCTGATATCAAGAAATAGTCAACAAGACCCGCGGCGAGCCCGGGCAAGCTCCGGCGCAAGTGACTGACGCGGTGCAAGCCTGTACCTACGTGTGCCACCAATATACTTTCTCAATTTGCGGTAAATGTTACGGAAGTGCAACCCGAATAACGTCTGCTTTGCCCTGAAATAGCCCGCGTTTTGTTTCAGTGCATCCACCGCAGGGCTCATTTACGGGCAGCATATTCAGAATCTGCAGCCGATGTGCACGAAAATCGATGCAGTTCGAGGACACTTTCATTCAGTCTCTGCTTTCAAATATTTGATCTCATATTCTTTATCGCACGGTGGTTCACAGCTGTCTGGGAGGCCTTTCAAGACTATTCTTCTACGATGTATTCCGCTTCTTATCTTTTTGAATCGATTCAAGTACTTAATAATTTCTCAAGATTTTGTCCTCAGTTGGCAGCCTCGTATACTGAGACTTTAGTCTACTATGGACTTACCTTAACTTGCATACATTCATCCTCGGGACAGAAAAATTTCTAAACATCAAAAGTCATGGCGATCTCCGATGGAAATCCCTGGTGAAAAAGAGCCTGGTTCCCCTTTTAGGGTAAGAGACGTTATTTCCATTTCCTTTTTTGACTTCAAACTTATGCAATACACCCAGCTCTCTCTGGGACTCTATAGCAATGCTTATCCAGAACCGAATATAATTTCGTCCTCGTTGTTGTACAGCATACTCAGATGAATAAATTCGTATCATCAGACATTATTCAGACCATTCTGTCATCCGGATTATGCTAACCACCTCTGGATTTCACAATCTTCGCGATTTTCACGTGTCGTCTACTGCCTTTTCTGAAAGTCATTCCCCCAGTGCATCTTCCTCCTCCTCTGTGTATCCTAGCATGTACCCATTTATCCTGAACATTATGATTGCTTTTTCTTTAGGGTCCCCTTCGTCTGCCAAAGCTCACTTAGCTTTGTTTTCCCTTCCTATACAAAACCCCTTCTGTTGGGTAGACGTCATTATGATGGCCTTCTGCCAAGTCTGAACCTTGCAGTGTGTTCATTTTTCGGGTTGCTGAACCTGTGGCGGAACATTGTGGGAATTTTTTTACGGAAATCAGTGGGAAATGTGCACGGTCTCATGTGCCAGCTCTCCATGATGGAAGGTGTTTTGCATCCAGAGCTTTGGCCTATGTTGCTAAACAGACGACACGGTTTGGCACTCGTCAAGTGTGGTTTGATCTGGCATCTTTGGCCGTTTGATTGCCAGTCAGCTTTTGTCCCCATGTTAACATCTTTAGGGATGGGGAGGTGAGTTCTTACGGACGTCTTCGTTAGTGACAACTAGCTGCCACTTATTATATGCCAAATCTTCATGGATTTTTATATTTATTCCCAATCCGATTGAGGTTTGATGCTGTTACTATCCGTCCTCCTCTGTGTGAGGTAATTGAACTTCTAGGGCTCATATTATAATTTATTGGTTTAAAAACAAACGCTTTATCCTTCTTCTTCTCTAAGAATTCATCCATAATTTTAACCTTTTTTAATTTTGGCTTTTCACAGCAATCTATTTTTGTTTTCGGTCTTCCCGAGTTAACACCACAGTCCTTGACCTTGTTGGTTAAAAATCACAACGAATTCAAGAAAAACCAGTTGGTGCCTTCCGCAGTGAAAGCCATCCAATCTGGATATTTGCTGATATTCTGTTTAACCTGTTGACTCAGGATGTAGCAGATAAATGGTTCTTTTTCTGATGATCATTAACTGGGATGCAGATTGGATGAAATAATTCCGCTCACCCCACAGAATCGGTCAATTAACCACCAATCTTATGAAAAATTAGCCAAACTTTGAAAATACATTTCCGATCAGGAAGGATTACAGCAGTGGAATTTTAACAGAGGTCAATACAAGGCCCTATCCCGTGGTATTTCATACACGTTAGGATATTGGCCTTTATGTACACTTTTTCTCAGTTGCCTATAAACACCACATTCAGCAAAATTACTGTTGCGTAATATTCTCTTCTATGGACTTCCAAATCATTTATAAATTCAAGTTTTTAAATACACAACAATCATTTGATAGAAAACCACGTCTTCCTTTAAATTTATATTTACTTGATAGAAACAATTGCAGTTAGAAAAATATCTTTAATTTCTTGAATACTTCGGAGCTCGTTTTGTGCTTTTAGCGTAAACGCTGTATGTTATCCGTTTAAAAAAAGTTCCTGACAGTTAAAATGATGTCATATAGTTTTCTTTAAAGTTTACAGGTGATATGGCTACCAGAAGAAGATAATGCGATCACTGTAACGAGAATTTTATTTTTCTGAAGGTTCGGATTCCGTCAGAATTTTTACTCATATGTGACCGTAAAATGGTATGAGGTATGCAGAGACCCCAGTTCCAGTGAACTCGCATATTCGCTTCTATCGGCGATATGGACTATCTTATGTATTAAATGAGCCGTGTTATACCTATTCACGTGTGCGAGTTGTTTGAGGGGCCTCATGGTAAAACAACATGGTCTTACTGGTTTCTCCACATATGAGCTTAACCTCTTTAAGTACTAATATGCCACACCTCAATAGGATTTCAGCAGTCGTAACAGTCTCGTGTCTGCGAACCACACAACCAACTGCGGATGGTAAGTTGCTCAGTTGAGTGGACGCTAGGTATACTTTACGGCCTAAAATCTTCAGTGGGCACATGAACATGTGCAGAGTAATTGGGACAGCAAGCATACCCGGTGATTATAGTTCCTGTGATGAAAATTTACCCAAGCGATTGGTCGATGACTATTAAAGATAGTAACTGTCAGCCTTAAGGTCCATCGAATACATGTTGGCTTTTCACTTGCTGCACTTTTAAATATTTGCAAGAGGGATTATGCAAACAAAAGTCTTCTTTTACACTGTAGCCGCCTACCATGGACAACTGTGGCAGAATATGATTCGTTTATGTCGTAATAACGCATTGTAGACCAAACGAAAATTCCCGTTATCAGTGATAATACCCTTTATGAGTTTTTGCACGGGGCAGGCTTCGTTACCGCATGTACAAACCCAATGTTTAAGTGTTACAGTATTGCTTTTGTGAAGTACGACCTTCTCAGTTTTTGAGTGCGGTGATTGGAATACTATATAGCTTATTGTTGTCTTTTCGGGGCTGCGGGATCTCACTGCAACCATGTATTACAATGGTTTTTCAAATCGAACGGACGTCAGTGTGTAATGTTCTGGCTTGCGCTGTTCAGTGCTGCAGCAAAAGCTCTTACTGATTTAACTGGAGACATTTGCGACAGCTTCGTTATCGCTTGCAAACCGACGTTGACGTATGTATGAAAACATAGAAATAATAATAAACGACCTTAAACCATTTTCAAAATGAAGGAAGATATAAAAAAGAACTCATAATTTATTTAAATATATCATTTAAAGAAAGACTAAAATTCCTAAAAGGCGAACAATTACTGTAACTGTGACCAATAAATGTAAATATAATTGTCAAGTGAAATTGATGACATAGCATTTTGTGTGTATTCAACGAACTTTACTTCCATCAAATTTCTATGCAGATTTTCACTGGCTTTAGATCATATTTGTTTGTTCTAAAAGGGGGTTTGTTTTATAATGGTCTTTCTTGTATTGATGTCGTTTTAAAGGAAACGCCAAAAAAGAAATTATTTGTCCTGTCATAGTAAATACCATGGGGGATTCCTTCGATATCCAGTAACCTCTGAGTTCGCCAAACCCTGCCAATTTTACTGAAGTAAAATGAACTAAACCTGCAGGTTCCTTTACTAGATGGCTTTTTAAGGATCCAATCCAATCACAGGATCAAACCAGCAACACTAGTGTAAGTTTAGTACTAACTGTTATTTTGATCGAGACTTTGCATAACTTAGGCCACGTGCCGTATATGTACAGGTGCTAAAAAAAACAAGCACCAATGCAAACGCGGATTTCCTGCGCTCTACAGGAACAGAACAACAGTTCTCTTGGTGCCATATGCTAAATAGAGCAAGATTATCTATAAGATTGTATCCATCCTAGGTTTGGGTAAATTCTATCACAAAATATCAGACTGTCAGCAGAAGGACTAACTTAAAGTCCAGACATGGGATTCTCCAATATCATATCGCTGTATGACAGAACTCAGAAGAATCTATCGGTGCTCGTCATGTGCCTTCTGGTAAACGGTCCAGTTTTTAAACCGTTGCTTTTCATCTCCTCATAAAAGTAAGTACTATCTTGAAGTTAACTTTATAGGCTTAATCATGCAGTGGTAGAATTTCAGTGAATCACATGTTTGACCTGTTGGCAACTACCTGTGTGTCAGTTTGCTCTATCCTCTTATGAGAGTAGACTGCCTAACACATGAGGAAGCAGTTTAACGCACATTTAAGGTTCCTATTTTTTTTCTTGAATATACTTATGGCAGAAACAGATGTTTACTATGAAAGAGTTCAGTGCAACCCAATATATTTAAGAAAAAACAGCGGGATTAGACAAAAATCATTGTATGTGTATATCGGAGGAATTTTTTACACTATTAAACACTGCAGATGGAAATATATTTTACTTATGAAGAAAAATGGGTTTCTTTGGGAAAATTTGCACTTTATTCGTGATGTCCACATTAAAATATATTTTTAGGGATATTGAACTGAAAATATAAGCCAGAAAGTCCTTTTATTTTTTTCAGTGACGAAAAATATGCTCTTGCATTCAAATAAATGGAATAAAAAGAAATCGCTTCGTTTTCGGAAAAATGGTAGATAGAGTTTGAACAATTATCTTTATCCAAATACTTTACTTTTGCGATTAAATCAAGTAATGGACTTGCGCGGCTATAGTTTGTTTTAATACACCGATAACCTGGACTGTAAACAAGCATTTTGATAAACGCCCGTAGCATGTCTTCACTGTTTCCCTGTCATGGCGTTAATTAAAGCTTTTTAAACAATTTCTGTGTATAATCGACTATAGACGAATACGAAAGCTTAAAACGGAATGGGTAGACGACTACCTGTTTTCACAAAAACTGAATATATATTCTACCACCATGTTGTGCAAAAGAAATCTCAAAACGTGGCCTAAAAGTGAACAGATATCACAAGAAAGGCTCCTAAATGTGAGTTCTTACATTTTTCAACTGAGTAAAGCGTTTATACAAGAAACAATATTTTATAGACAGTATTTTAATTGATTTGGGAATGATGTTTTGCATGATCATTTTTATTGGTATTGCGTTGACATGCTCGCTTGCGGTGACCGGTATGATACACAAAGACAGATGCCTTAAAAATAATGCCTACAGCACACGCTTACCGCAAACGCTTTTCAGATATATCTCATTTTAAATGTTTTGATATACACATGCAGAAGAATTGAGGCAAATGTTCGCATCCCAGGTACGTGTGAAGAAAGAGAAGTAGAAGGCGTTGCGAGCACCGGAATCATACTTTACTAGTCTGAGCTCTTGGGCTCCTTCGTCAGAGATAAAAGGTGCACACGAACGACAAGCAACAGTTATAGGACGCAAAGTCCAATCAACCCTTATGTGGGGAGGGAAAACAAGCAACCGGCAGTGCCATCATTCCGGAGATGCCTGCGCAGCGCGATGTACGCCGGCGCCAGATCGATAAATTGATTTACTGAGCTCTCCTCCGAGGCCCAGGCTTCAATCAATTGACGGCCTGTTTTGTTACCAGCGTGTGCAATTACCCTCGCAGCTGCGAAATTAAACTTGTGACCGGTGTCGTAGGTATGGGCGGCCACTTGCGATGATGTGTCACCCCGTTGTAACGCCCGCTAATGTTCGCGTATGCACGAACCAAGCGTACGCCCTGTCTGTCCTGTGTAATTTCGGGGACAATTTTGACATGGTATGCGATACGCGATGCCTGACTGCTCACTGGGATTTAAACGGTCCTTGATTCGCATAATTCGGCTGCGCATGGCTGCTTATACCTGTGAGACTGGTCACGAGTTTAATTTCGCAGCTGTGAGGGTAATCACACACGCTGGCAACAAAACAGTCCGTGAATTGATTGAAGCCTGGGCCTCGGATAAGAACTCTGTAAATTAATTTATCTATCTGGTGCCGGCGTACATCGCGCTGCGCAGGCATCTCCGGAATGATGGCACTGCCGGTTGCTTGTTTTCCCTCCCCACATAAGGGTTGATTGGACTCTGCGTCCTATAACTGTTGCTTGTCTTTCGTGTGCGCCTTTTATCTCTGACGAAGGACTCTAGAAGGAGCCCAAGAGCTCAGACTAGTAAAAGTATAATTCCGGTGATTGCAACGCCTGCTACATCTCTATCTTCAGAACATAATCCCCATTTATGGAAAATTGGCCAAAAATACTGAAAATCGTAAAATGCTCATTGCTATTTCAAGGAGGAGCTAAACCTGGTTGCGATCGAACAGCAGAAAAATGTGCAAAGAAATGGGAACAAGGGAACTCGTCCTTAATATATACAAAGTGTTGCGTTTACAATTGCATCTGACAATTCCATTTAAGTTTTTGTCATAAGAGTATTCTGGCTCAGACAGAGCACCGTGATATAGCTATTTCGGGCTATTGGCCCTCATCAGCCATGGGTAGCCAACTCTAGTGTAGCAGCTGAAATTGCCGCCACACCCGAGTTTCGAACTTGCGCCTCGCCGGTCAGGGGCAGACGTCCTAACCATTGAGCCATCGAGGTCGATATCTAGCCGGTTGTAGATCGGGAGTATCTATTATTTGTTCATGCACCGATCTATTCCCAGGAAGGGCGCATCCTGATGAATAAATCGGTGCATTAAAAACAATTCCATTTAAGTTTATTAGTTATCGGCAGATATGTCCACTTGTGAGCTAATTAAGTAGCTTTCACCTCTGACGTCCTTATTGACGTAGTCCAGCGAAAATCTGTTTGTCTTGGTCCAACCTATCTCTAATCATGCATATATGGTAACATGAACAGGTAGTTTGCGTGAAATAATTTTAAAATACATACAGGAAATTTGTGTTGTTTGTTAGCGGCAGTATTTATATTGCGTTTAATATGGAACAAAGCATCCGCCAAAAATCCACAAGATAACCATTTTCCAAAGTAATTTTACTCGTGCTGCTTCATTCACTCCGTTTTTGCATTAACATGCCTTCTCTTAATTTAAAAATGACGTACACTTAATAGACCCGGTATTTTGCTTTTTCAGAATATTTCAAGTTCCCTAAAATGCGTTATTTCTTAACAAATCATATCAATTAATATACCACAATATGCCTTCTTTGTAAGGACAATCGTTCTCTTTACTTTTTTAAATCTTTTTGGAAGGCAACCTGGGCTGATTACGGGAATAGAAATTGTCTTTTACATCCAACCGTTTTAATCAGATGGGAAATTTGACAGCGATTTATCAATAATACGTGGTTATGATGCGGACTGTGGCACAAATATTAATATCAACTGTCTGACTGAGCCTAGTTAGCATAGATCAACCTCATTGAATTGTAGACAGCTATTATTTTTTCAATGTATTATAAAAGACCAATTAACGCACCCAGACCCTCCGTTGTCTCTTTTTTCCACCCTAACCAACATTTTCTTTGAATGCAGCAGAAGGCCCTTGATTCCAGGAATTTCTATTTCCGTGGCTTCCTTCTCACTAAAAAAACATTTTATGTGGCACGTTGGAGTTGAACACTGCCAAACCAGTAAAATTTGCTAATCCAAAATGGTTTTGGTTGCTTTTTGCGAACGTTTTCAGTCAACAGGCCGTTACTGCAGTCCATGAAGAATATAAACATTTAAGGTACTGGTGTGTGCAGTATATAGTAAATATAGTTAGATGGCAGCCCCAATAGGTCATGGAAATAGGAACCGTACTGCCCATTCAAAAAAGCGGTGCCGCGATATACCTATGGAATGGGTAAATATTGTCGTGCCCTAACGCTAACACGACACTACACTGCAATCTTTTTTTAATCATAACCACACCCTAGACCTCAATCGTACATTTGACACTAATAAGACCATTAATGCTTAACACAGTCGTGACGCTAAGCTCACCTCTAACCGTAACTCCAACAGGGAGCCTAAGCCTGAACCCTAACTATTACTTGCATCCTAAACTCTTTGTCCGCTGCACTTGGCTCCGCGCCAAATTTATTTTGGGTTGTTCCTGTTCAGTGGCCTGTTTAGGTGGTTATACAAGTCATCCATACGCAGGATGTATATAAAGCCATAGGTATACATAGGCAAACTGAATGATTCGAAAAAAAGCACCCAGGCTGAGCTGTCCAAAAGACGCAGCAATTTTTCCTATTATGACTGTACGTGAGCCGAACTTACTTATCCGTTAAAGTCTGGCTGAAAAACGTATCAAAACGTATCAAAATCCTGAAAATGCACAAACACAGAACAAAATGAGAGCTAGTTTGCACTGTCCAGTGGGCAGAATTAATTTCTTTACAACGGCCTATGGAAGTATAATACTCGCGCAGTCCCCAAAAGTGCGATGTTTAATGGTGGATACTATGTTATTATACTTTCTGTTTAAAAAATGGCTGCAGCGGCAGAGAGAAATGAATTGATAGCGCGTGTCATTAAACTAGGCTTAAATATGAATAATTCAATTTAAAGGCTGGGAATCCGTGCTTAAAGGTGAGTATTATTCCACCGCGGATTGCCTGGAAAAACCTTAAAACACCGATGATTAACTGCTGGCTTCCTATTAATAATGCATTAATGCACCCACGAAAAAACGAAGCCTTACAAAAGTATTCAGTGATATTAAATAGTAACATGTCTTACCTCGACAATAAGTCTAAACTGCAACCTTAATCTAACTCCTAGCCCTCCCCTCCCTACAGTTAACAGAAATCCAAACCACCAACAGAAGCTAAAATATACTGAGTAAGAAATTAATTTCTGAGAAATTTATAAGGCCTGAAATCCAAAATTTGAGTATGTTACAGAAATCACATAGAGAACATTGTGGAACCTACTAATAGGCAGATCCTCGCAGTGGCAGGATATCAGCGAAATACTTTTTCGAGTTGTTAGCCAGTACCTGTGCTGTCAGTATGATAAGCTACTTAGTAGGTTATATCACTGGCTGTACGATTACAGCTTGCGAATATTACGTGAAAGTCCTGCAGTAGCTGGTGGAGTTCGGCTCATCTATTGATATCAAATTAAGGTCAACACGTGCAGACTCTTGAATATTCCGATCTATTTTGAAATAATATCTGGAAAAATAAAAAAGCTAATGCACGAAAAACTTGTGTGCGGATCTCGTGGGTCAGGCCATAGAAGGTAGGCTAGCAATCCCATATTTGAGCCCAAAACAATAACTTCTTTAAAATAATGGACCCTTTTTACTAAAAAGATTTTTACGGCATAGCCCATGAAAAGCTGGTGCTTTTCCTTACAGACCCTATACACTATTTGGATTTCAAAATTTTATGCAAAACAAAATTCAAAAAAGCTGATCAGATTTTGATTTTTGTGTTGCTCAGATGCCACCATAATCGATCATTCAGAGTTGGCTGACCTTATGATTATGTTTCTTAGGCATCACTGATGCGTGCTCACCACAAAAGAACGTCTAACGCAAACCAATGAGAGCAGTCGATTTTCGAAATAAAATTTTTGGCAATTAAATGCCACTTTGTTTGACTCCACTTGAATCAGCCAATCGGTCGTAAGCTGTGTTTAGAGGCAAAGTCTTATTTAAGAATGTAGAGAGGTACTTGCTTGTGTTATTTTCTGGGTAATTTTTACCAGTAAAATAAGGCATATCATTGTTCGTCTCAGGAAATCGACCAAGTAAAGAAGAAAACTAATCATGTCGTCCGTTTCCAATGAACCTTACACGTTTCCGCTAAACAATACGAAATGGTATGGCAGGACTCCAGTGATAAAGAACATCTACAAATACATCATGCTGGGTTGTACCCCTCGATCAACCTTCGGTATTAATGAAACAGAAGTCGAAGCTGACGTTGAATATGAAACTGAAAAGGTAAGTTCGCAACTTCTGCTTGTTTGCTGCATTCGAGTAAGATAGTCAACTGCTTCACTTCAAGGACAATTTATAAAATCTCTTTTGATCTGACTCTCTTTAATAGTATTCAAGTAAAAGCCGACTGTTCAGTTAAAACTTTCTTGGATGCAAATTCATAAAATACAGAAAAGCATGCTCTCTGAGCTACCAGTTATGTACTCGTAGCTGTGTCTATTTTTTGTTTTCAATCTGGGCCACCTGTCCGGCAATATGCATAATAAACAAACTTTTTTTTCATTTCACAGAGAAAAATTTAACAATTTATTCTAGAACACAGGTGTTTTCATAAAATCTGTCTTGTGTTTAAATGCATGTATTTTTTAGAGCTTTTTGAAATTATTTTGTTTTAGCCAATTGAACTCCAGAGCAAAAGCAGTCTGTCAGATAAATCCTCATACAGTGAGACAGAAGTTGAAGAAAGCCACAAGGAGGATGTCGGTGGTACTGAATTTTCAAGCGCCCTTGGCATTTTTTTCTCCTGTGTTGGCTCTGTCATTGGATCCGGTAATATCTGGCGGTTCCCGCGTATTGTGGCCCAAAACAGTTTTGACGATGGTATGTGCTTTTCTACTATGCACATTATATATCCATCCGTGATTTGTTGTTCATACAAGAAGAAACTTACGTTTTTTAACATTTCTTTCTGCCTTTTGATATTTGGCGTAATTGAGACTTCAATTCTTTTTATTTTTGTAGTAACCTTCCTCTAACCTAAAAATACTGTTACATAAAAATTTTAATTCAAAAATATTCAAATAAAATTAACTATAAGTAAAATACTGAGCGTATACTAAGATCACATAGTGCCTCAAGAGGCACCATTATAAGAACTGGAATAATGTTCTTTCTGCCTATAATGTACATTAGCATAAGTATCACTCTGCTTGTCATCATCAGTACTGCCCAAGTAATTCAAAATCATTATTGAGTTGTGGATAGTCATAAGCATTTTTGTAGTTTGTACCATCCTTCCTTTTTTGGTTTTTATTTTCATCATTTTCTCACACAAATTAAAGAGAGTTTTATACAGTATTTAGTATATAAGACGGATCAGTTAAATTTACAAAAGAATGTAAAAGGTTTATTGGGGTAAGACATGTAGTCAGTCTTTTAAGTAACAAAAGCACCGTAATTTTCTATAGTTCGTGAATTGTCTAAAATTGGAAATAAGTGTTAAACCACTGATTTCTGTGAGAGTTTTGGTGACTAAAGCTCAGACTGTTTTGAAAAAATTTATCGGCAATTTTATACTTTGGAAATTAACTCAAAAGCTCAGGGCGGAAAATTCACGTAAACAAATGCTTAGCTTACAACCTTAGAAAAATTGGATGTTTCAGCGATAAAGGCATCTGAAAAGTTTGAAGACTTGGCATTTCCTACGTACAGAAATTATAAATTTGGTCCTATTTTTCATTCATTCCAGGATCTCTTGCCTTCCTCATCGTCTGGATATTTTCCCTATTTTTGTGGTCAATACCCATCATCATCATTGAATTTACTGTTGGTCGTTTCACTAAGTCCGGTCCTCTTATAAGCTTTTCCAAATTCTTCGGTCAGAAGCTGGCTTTCATCGGTGGCTGGACAGTATTTATTCCCTTTCTGATCAGGTATATTGTCTGACTTGATCCATATTTATATCAGAAATGGATTGTAAGCAACCTGGCTCGAGATAATGCAGGCCATAGAATGCTTGTATCTGTCATTGCTAATCATTTTAAGCCGAAATATATCAGTTTAATAACAGTTTTTACATTTTGGCCTACATATGCTGTAAGATTAGGATTTTGTTCATCTGAAGCTGGCTGTTGTTTGAACTAACAGTTTATGCCTCAAATAATAGCGTCAGGTTTGACTGACCGACGTGGGCAGTTATATTCCTGATGTTAAAATAAAACAAGTGTTTAAAAAAGCGGGAAAATACAACAACTATCCCGGAACGTGAATTTCTCTCACACCGTTTTACGCTTGTTATATTTAGCTGCTATTACAACGTCATCGTCGGTTGGTGTCTCTACTACGTTTACTATGCATGTGCGACTCCGGAACTTCCGCAAAACGAAACAGAAAGCATTGGCGTTTTCAATTCTTTTACTCAGGTACATTCCTTGCGGTCTTTATTCTTCTGCAACCATGAAAGAAATATTTTAAATAACCTTTTCGATTTTAAAATGCAGCTTGGATTCTAAGCCCATTTTAATGACTAACCTTTAGGAGTCCTACTATCCTGTACTTTGTCACACGATCTCGCTCGTGCTTGTCACAATCTGCGTCTTCGGTGGATTGAAATGGATTGAGAAAGTGAACACCACTCTGGTCACGCTTTTGGCAATCATTATTTTGATCACTTTTGGATGGGCCTTGTCTCTACAGTACGCTGACGTTGGACTTCAGTACCTCTTCACACCAGCTTGGTGTAAGTGCGGGAAATACCGTGCTGCGCACGTTACCCAGAGCATTTTATTTTGATCATGCCGCCTGCAATACTTTCTACTTTTGTTGCTCGTGGAGTATATTGATGTAAACAAAAAGTTTATAAATATACTGCTACGTTTTGCATTTTTAGCCAGCCTTGGAAGCGCAGAGTTATGGATACAGGCATTCATACAGAACGCGTTTGATACGGGTGCGGGATTAGGACATTACGCCGTCTATTCTGCATATTTTAAACGAAGTGATGCTTCCGTCGTTTACGCTGTAACCCTACCCATGATAAATAACCTTGTCAGGTTGGCTTTGGAACAAATTTATACTTTCTTATCGATTATTTTATTCAGAGTTGTTTTTATTCTTAATAACAGTAAGATAATTTGCTGTTTTTATGGTCAATTACAGCTTTTCATACGTATATAGAACACGAAGTATCCACAAAAGACGGTCTGCTGAAAAATAGATATGATACAACATGCCTCTTTACAAAAATCGACACGTCATAATGCTCTTAATTATGGTGCTGCTAGCAGAAAATGTTACAATTAGATGCAACTCACATTCTGCAGCCGTGTTAATAAGGTGAAAATATCTTAAGACCAGCAGAGGTATATTGAGGGGAAAAAAAACCACCGTCGTGAAAAATGACACAAAATTGTAGAGTGTCTTTGCTCTTGATGAATTTTTTACTAATTTTCCATTTTAACTCGGTGGTTTTGATCTATGTCTCTTTTGCAGCCTAATCTGTGCCATGTCCATATTCAGCACAGTATTCGCTACGATGATTTCTACTCGACCTACCCTCACTATAACAGCTATTCAGAACCTGATGAAGGATAGTGGTCCTGGCAGCACTGGTCTCACGTTTACATGGTGCGTTTATAAATATGATTACGTGGCTTACATCCATCATCTAATTGGTTTGTGGTTAATGTAAAATGGGTCATTTTCGGAAATCCGGGAAAAATACATAGCTTTATTCGGACATTGTTCATTTCTTAGATATGTATTCTTACGTAACTTAACTCTGCGTAGCTTTCATTTGTAGGATCCCAGTTTTGTACCAAACAATGGGCATCGCAGGTCGTGTGCTATGTGGTCTGTTCTTCATTTGTCTATCTTTCGCTGGTTTGACCACACAAATTTCCAATGTTCAGCTCACAACTGTCACATTGAAAAACTGTGGAGGTATGCTGCATCGTATCTTACTCAAAATCTATATGTATTTCCCAATAAACGCACGCTGTGCTTTTTTCTATGCATATGATATTATAACTATATGGGGGGTCAACATATCACGTTTTAATTCATCTTCGTCTGAAAGACGACGAAGTAAAAGATCACTATGACAGTGAAGAACTAGCAAGAGCAGAGGAAAGCCCGGAATTACTGAAAACTAAATTTTCTATGGTAATCGCAGATGCGCGTTAAGTTAGCCCTATGCGTATTTAACTGACAGTTATCGATTAAACACTCACCAGTTTCCAACTCACTGGTAAATAATTATACGTTTATTTTTTTAGTTGGTCATTACATTGCAACGACAATTGCTGTAGTAATCACATTCCTGCTTGGCGTACCGGCCGCCCTCAATATAACTTACCTTACAAATCAGGTAAGTCGCTTATGCTTTAGTGGAGGCGTGGGTTTAAATATTTTAAGCTTTGCCAAATTGTAAGGGATAGGGAGATCGCGCTGCTAGTTACAGAACCATTGTTGAACAGCAATCAATTGCCACTTCGCGGCTTGCTTTTAGTGGAATTCATATTTCATGGATTTCACCTAGAATACACCCTGTAGATTCAATATACCTATCTTTTTTTCAAATAAGATTCTTTTTATTTTAAGGAATTGAAATGCATTAATTTAAAAATAAATTGAAATTCAACACATTCAAATAATATTCAAAACAAATGAGGAACTTAAGATACTTACACATAGAAAATCGAACACTTTAAAAAAATAGCGAAGCCATCCCATTGAGAGGTACCTGAAGACGAGCTTGAATAATCCTCTTCGTGTCTGTGTAGTATATTTATCTCATTCTCATCGATACTGTATAGTGAATTCATAATCCTTGTTCTTTTGATGGTATCAATTAATAAATTTTGAGTTTACACTGTATTATCCCCTTGGTTTTTTAATGTAGATCATGTTCTTACACATAATAAGAGTGTAAAGTACAGTGTCTAGGAGCGTTGAAGACATAAGTAAAATTTATAAATGAATGTGAAGCCTTTATTATAATGTAGGGTGTATATTTATGAGTTTACAGCCATACGAGGCTTTAATATATGCATACATATCACTTCGTATGCATTAAAATTTCGCAAAGGACTATGGAATTGATTCCCCTCGATATGTGAGGACTTAATCGGTTTTTTTCTATAAATAGGATTTCGTCTGGGGCTTTGCACTCATTATTTCTGGCCTGTTGTATTGTGTCATGCCAATGTACTATGGTACTGAACGCTATAGAAGAAAAATTGTCAACGAATTTGGCATTGGAGACTGGAAACTTTACCCTATTTGGACATTCTTGATTGTGTAAGTGTGCGCCACCCCACCCCACCCATTGTCTTATTTTGAATTAATGAACACTGAACATCTTCCTTATCCTAAAATCTGCCATCTTTTCAGATTTCTCATCCCAATCCTGGCGGCCATATTCATAATTTGGTGGGCTGTTGGTCTTCTGAACGGTCCAGACTGGAACAGTCTTGGTCCAACTTCCTTCTTCTTGACAATTATTGAGGTAGGGTACGAAAAATTTTTTATGCTTCGAGCGTAAAAAGGCTGTTACCCAGCTATGTAAACTTTAAAGTGCAAAATATTTTCATTTTTTCTAAATGGAATGGTCTTACAGACCACAGAGCAAGACTCTCATCACTAAGAATCTCATAGTTTTCATCAAAAGACACTTAAGTTGTCTCTGTACAGGCCTCAACTTTCTTTTTGTGGCATATGGTTCTGTGCACGGTTATATAAAACTGCGATATTTGAAAACTGATTTTAAGTAGCATACAATATAAAGCTGGAAGGCTATATTGTGTACCAGCCTAACAATATATATCTTCTTTTCTGACCTTCATTTCTTTGTTAATTTAGTGGTTGGCCCTCGTAGTCGTCCTGCTTATTTTGAACATTATTCTGGTGAAATGCCACATCGACATTCTTAGCAAGGATGATGGACAAGGCTATGATCCTTATCATCTGGAGCAGGTGCCGTATGGTCAAGAAGAGCATGGACTTGTAATTGAAGTCGAAAAAAAAGATGTTGAACCGATTAACCTATTTTAATCACACCTATTTCAAATATTTTCTAAAATAATTAATTTTTCTTGCTTTCAAATCCCCAACACAACACAAGATTGTGTGTTTCTACAAAACAACTTTCCAGAGATATTCAAGTGTACAAAACCAACGGTTTTTGGCGTCAAATATACTGCCTCGTGACTAGTTCTGTAGCGTGTTAACTAATTTTACTGGGCGGGCTAAAGGCACGAGGAAATACGGGAAACATATAAAGGTGGACAAAAATAAATTCAATTTACAACACCTCCATAAATGTTTTTTATCGCTGAGCTTAAGGGAATTGTCAACAAAACGCGCAGGTTAAGAACAGACAACACCTGAAAAACTCTTATCAACTCGGACAAATACTATGGGGTAGCCAAGACCCTGAATTTCGTGAGCCTGCGTTTGAAGTGTGAATGATGATGACAAAGAAATGCTGCCAACAACCAACCCTATTCCAACGCCTACACGAGTACCCAGCTTGGAGATCTTTTTAAAGTCAACACTTTATTCAGATGATTGAAATCGAATCCACGAATTGCTTCCCTGCCAATCGCCACTGTATGCGCAGAGGACGGTTGGGGCGACAAAGACTGTCGAAATTTTGGTACAGTGCCGTTTTGGGTTACCTGCATCGGCGTGCGCCCATTCCGCATTGTAATTCTAAGTACTAAGGATAACATAAGGCTTTTATTCATCCGATTTTGCATGCTAATGGACCAACCTGAGCATTTATACAGCTTTAGGAAATCCACCAGTGACCTCAAAGTGGCAGCCAATCGGTAACCTAGAGGCACCAAAATTAGCGTTCACGTGGCTAACGGATATTATAGAAATGTTAAGACCCATCAGGCACTAAAACGAATATCAAATGCATGTTGGGAGGAAATCTGTGGGGACGTAAATTAGAATCAAAATTCATGGAGCGATTTTCTCTTCAGCTCTGTTTGAACAAAGTGAACTCCAGCTTTTAAATTTCCTAACTCGGGATAGATCAAAGGTCTCAGACGAAGATCAAAATTTTATCAGTTTATTTGAGCCAAAGTTCATCACACACTAAGATGTAATTGCGTAAAATCCGCGATCTGATTTTTTAGTCTGCGTAGTGCCCGTGTGAGTCGACTGCTACTGTCATATATACGCTCATTGACACGCATTGGACGTCAGATTTCCCGGCATGGTAGTCATCGCACCCAGTCTCATTACCTTTTTGTTCTCAGAATAGGGCAGTCGACAGACGCATGGAAGACAAACATCAATTTAAATTAACAAATCCCTCGTTATCATAAGTCTGTGGCACTTGGCTCTATCAGGAACTGGAATGGGTCGTAATATGGAGGGTTGCAAACTGACAGGATAACTTAGTCTCTCTCACGACAGAGATGCAGGCCGCAGTGACTATGCAGTTCTCCTGTGGAGAAAACCTGTAAATATACGTCGTACAGACGGGCGGGTTAGATACATCATCCTTTAGGGACGCACCCTCCTCCGGACGGCTTAATGCCTTCGCATAATCGTAGCATTCTTTGCAGGGATGAGGCGAGGACAGTAGGTGTTGTGGATCAATATAACCTAATTTACGTTCTATTAGATGGGCTTTTTCTGCGGGTAACTGACTTATAAAGGTCGAAATGTCCTTCAACTGTAGCGGCTGGTAGGGAGTCACACAGTAAGAGTAGGTAAATTTGCGACACAGCCATCGGTCCTTTGTCAAAGCAAAAGATAAGGCTCCAAAGTGAATTTAAAGAGGATTGTTGAAAGAGGTCGGTTATTTTAATATACCCCGGGTATCGTTTTCCTAATTCAATAAGTGTGATATGCATGGCCGCCTTAATAGGACGCGGAAGCGGTACTTACTTGAAATCGGTGACCTTTTAAACTCTTCCATGGAGAGCTAATAGTTCCGTGTCTTTACCCATCTAAAAATCCTAGCATAAAACTAAACTTCAGCCTTGATCTTAACCCTAGTCCTAACCTTAAACTAAACCCTGCAGTCAACACGAGCCTAAACATTAACTCACTACATTATATTGGCCTTAACTTCAACTTTGACCTTAATTCCAACCATAAACCTAACCTGACCTTGTCCCTGACCCTCATGTAAATTCTAAAACTAATTTTCCCGAAATTTTACACAGATTCATATGCATTTTGGGGGCATCCAGTTCCCATCTCCAGTTTATGTGGCTATAGATGGCATTTTCACTCTTAATTCACAATCAGAATAAATTTGGCGGTTGCAGAGGTAGACAAGGCCTGAAAGGCCGCCGATGCAGCAAATGGAGCTACAAATTTTGTATATCACCCAGTTTATAATCGCATGTGCCAACCCTGGAGTTGACATAGCGCTAGTCGATGGACCAATTATTATGATTATTGACCTCTTGTAGTTTTTTATAACCTTTCTTGATGCGCACCTGGACCACAATCATACCTCCGTTTTTTCGCTTCAATAGTTACCATCGCCTTACATATTTCATCATCACATGGGCCTAATGGGTCACATAAGGCTCCATGAAAACGTGTAGTAAGATGCGACCAATTAAAACACACATTATATGCATCACGCATGAACCATTCGGGTATTACATGCCAAAGGCTTAAAAAAGGTACCTCTCACACAGATAGGAAGGGCATTCCTTGGCTCTACCGACTGCCCCTTTGCTAAAGGGGATCTGAGTAGCCTACTCCCTTTCTGTGAACGTCTCTCACGTCATGTGGGGGCAGGGGTGGCGTTTAGTGCATGTGGCACACGTAGACGGAATTTGTTTTAGTTATAACAGCCACCGCTCACCCTCAGTTGGTTGAACGACTCGGGCAATAAATAAGTGCACGGAAAGGGGAAGACAGACTGATGATGGAATGTGGGGAAACTCAGTATGTCAAGTGGTGGCCATTTCATGTGTGAATTACATGCACAGATGCGCAGCCCCTTCTCCTAATCTCACTTCTTATAGGTTTAACCGGCACTAGTTTCTGTACCTGTGCCAACCATGCTGTGTGGCACACTGCGGACAAGGTCGGTTTCGGGCTAAGGTGCAGACTAGCGGTGCGTCAGTCACCTGCACCAAGTCTCCGCACCAGATGGCTGACAAGCTCGGACCTAGGCTGGTGCCTGACAGGAAGAAAATATACTGACATCGGCTCTGAAGGGCAACTTTCTCACGGGACTCAGTGTATATTCCTCACGATAAACAGTCTGACGCACCCGAATATGCCGCAATGAGCTTAAAGCCAAGAATTGGGCGTCCGTTCACTAACGAGAACATTCGGGTCTTCCTCTCAGAATGTACGGCCTAGTTGCAGTGGCTGCTTCCTAATGTGGCTTTTACCGCCATTTTAACTCGATCGGGGTCCGCGCGAGCTACGCCGTTATTAGGTGAAATTCTGATATGGATACCCGTTGTGCCTGGTTCCTGCACTTGATATTACTTTCGATCTTGAACCTATATTGACACCGGGCCCAGTTGGTAGAGGAAAAGGGGGGTTTGGTAGATACAGCGTAAGTGTAATTTCACTACTAACTAAATCACGCGCAAGTCACCAGTGGACATTGTCCGCAATGGCGGTCTACTGTCACTTCTTGATAGATTTTCCTCGTTAGATTCCCCTTGCCCAGATGTTCCACAAAAACTTCACGTGGTTTACTTCGGTCCTGAACCCTGAATACAGCAGGTACCATCATTTATGGGACTGTGTCTAACCCAAAAGCGATAAGTGAAGTAAATTAGAATGCGAACAAAACTAATCTTTTCACAAAGGCTGCTCAAACTCAGGTTGTACTATCAACTGTATGCTATATATGGGAGCACTTAAAAGGCTAAGAGGACCTTTTTGTAATAATTCGGGTGACATGGACCTAACACAGTAAAATGCGAAGTATCAGAAGGTGTGGCCTTCAAACTTTTGGGTGATGGTATCAGTACTCCACACATTGATGGAAATAAAGTATTGCGTTATTAATTAACATACTGACTAAACTGTATACTGGCCACGCTATTTACTACCGTGCCTATTGACCTTGAATATACGTTCCGCTCCAATTTAAAAATAATTTCTAAGAAAATTAAAAAGCCGAAAGCATTCAGCGCTTTTTCTAACTTGATTTGCTTGAGTGTGACGGAAATGCATACAGGCGCGTTACACATTCGGTGCATTCTGCATTTATGTCCTTGGATGACTATCTATCTGACCGGCTGTCCCAATAGCATTACAAAAAAAATCACTATTTTATTCATGTGCATTTCTTTGAGTGACCCTTGATAGCTTTAAAAAACTACAATATTTATCCTTGGTAGTAGGCTCAAAAATATTTTTATCTAAATTCTGCACCAAATCACGTGCCTGTTAAAAGTCTACTAATACAGTTTACAATGGTTACAACGCCATTCGTGTATGTTGGAAGTGTGGCAAAAATATGAAGACTCAGTCAGGAGAATAAAAGACTTAATAGAATTTGAAATTCACATTTGACATGGAAACTTGAGAAGCGATTACTTTATGTAAATGAAAACAAGGCGTTTTACATAGATTTGCCGTAAGTTTATAGGGCCAAGTTGATATGCACTTACATTAAACTTTACAATAATAACCTGATTGCTTCAGCGTTCCTCTAAAACCATTTACAAAATTTTCGGTAAAACGATATGGAGTGTAGGAATGAAATCCCGTTTGCTTGCTTTTGAATAGCAGCAAACAACCAACGTGTCAGTTGTCCTCCAGCACTAACATTTCAACCCATCACAGACAACCATCACGGGACAGGTGTTCGTGGGTGGCCCAGAAATGTAAATAAGTTGAGGCAACTAGACCCTGGGGCGGCACCTTAGTCCCCTCCTGCCAGAACGCAGTTGGCATGCCTTCATAGCGTCGTCCACTGCTACACCGGCAATACACACTTCGAAGGGACTAGAAGTGTGTGAAATTGATTTACACATTAGCACCGAAGAGAGATGTAGGCAATAAATTGAAAAAATTGAAGGTTCATTTGGATAGTTTTATGAAATTGTTCCCCTTTGGGGGAGCTTTGTTAGCTTTGAATTGTCGAACCTTCAACTGCAAAAAATGACCCCATCTGCGAACCGCATGCAAATCTGTTTAGTCTCGGACTCATCAATCTTTTTTTATTCTTTAACTTACTCGAGATTTTGGAAAATTGCTTGCAGATGTAACAGTTGCGTGTATTATGCGCCACGGCCCGAATACTGAGAGGTATGGTACCGGGCTTATTCGGTCTGCTAGTCCTTTTTCTGAAGAAGAAGTAGAAGAAGAAGAAGAAGAAGAAGAAGAAGAAGAAGCGACCACTGGAACAAGAGTTTTATTGTCTTGACGTTTTGGATTCTCTCGGGAATCTTTAGCCATACGTAATCGCAAACAAGTCTTAGAAATGCGCAGATAAGGGGTGATACATGCACAGTTTGCACGGTATTTATAGTTTGTAGTGGTTTCTCGCATGCGCACTATAATTTTCAGTTCTTGTAGAAACCGCTTAAGCTTTTCTTTGGTGCGGTGATTGCTCATTAATATCCATAAAGTTCTTGTCCGCGTGGGATGCGGGTTTGATAATTGCGCGACAATTATGCCCGCTGTCTCCAGATTTGTTGTTGCGCTCAGTCCTTCCCACGTGACTGATTCTTTTGCTCAAGAAACTTCTCAGCATACCGTATGGGAATGTCAAATCGTTGCACTTGTTGATGGACAGGGGGCCTGAGAAACATGACTCGAGCAGCTCGCGGCTCACGCGGTTGTCACCTCTTGCAAGGATTTTGGCCTCGTCAAACTTGAAAATATGGCTGGGTTCCGTTCAGTGAGCTGCAACTTGGTAGTTGGCGTCGTTCTTCCTCACCGCCGCTGCATGCTCGGCCATTCTCGTTTGGAGTAATCTCCTAGTTTTTCCGAAGTAGTTGCTTTATCCGCAAATACACCAGATCCGGTAGACGACGCCAGCCATTTTCTGTCATGGCAGTGGGTTTTCCGGACTCATGACCCAACGCCTGATGGTTGCTTCTGCCCTGTGCGCAACTCTAACTCCAAGTGGGGTGAGTGGACGGCTGACCGCGAGGTGGGGTTAATAACCGGTGACTGCTGTACTCCTACGACGGAAATACGTTAAAACGGAAAATCGCCTCGGGCACGCCCAAATCCTTCAGCTCCTAATGTTCTGCCTGAAGACATACTTTACCTTCAACGGAACTACCTACGAGCAGGTGAAGGACATGCCCATGGGTTTTTGAGAGATTGAATTTCACAGTTTGCCAACAAAGAGTACCGTTCAAAATCCTCAATGACGTCGTGCGGATATTGAATCAATATCACATTCCACAGCACTTCATATTGGCAGTCATTTACGGAAATATATTTCTATGCTAAACTTAAATGCTTTTCAACAAAGCTCTACAAGTTTTGACTCATATCGTACTACTTTAAGGAGAAGCATATATTTGGTGCCATATTTTGGTTGATATGGGGCTTAGAATATTCAGTTTAACAGACAGTGAAATATGAGGGAATTTTAGATTTTATACAGGAAAGGATTATTTAATATTTTAAGTCCAGTGGTTTTTATTGAGCTTAGATATGCAGAAACGAGATGTTATTTTGAAATATCTATCACGCAGAGCATATAGACATTCTGATGGACGTCCATTTTGACACGGTTATTTGGTATATTCATATTCATATTAGTATTTCATATATAAGTCTAATTGCAACATTTCGACATAGCCGACAAATGGATACTCTTTCGCTTAATTCGATCAACTCAGGTTGTGATACTGATTATCATGTAGTCTATTCTGAATTTTATTCCGTCATGATAGGATGCGGGCTTTTTAATGAGCTTCATTCTGACTACCAGCAAATGTGTACATTGTAAAAACTGGCTACTTAAATAGTATGCCCTTTTATCATTGGTAAATATGCACGAAAAAATTATTTCTTGTACTCATTTGATAAGAAATTATGCCTTCTTTAAATTTTATACTCAAAGAAAGGGAAGCTATTGGCTTTAAAAAAGTTGCTCGATTGCCGAATAATGTTCTAACCTAGTGACTGCTGCACTCAACTTAAAAGTTTAAACACTGTGCACTGTGTGCATCGTGTTCAAGGAAAAGTACGTCTTCGCCTATGGTTTGAGGGAAAATTTACAAAATTCTCATTAAATTTTGCAATCGAAGGGGAAAATATTTTACGCATAATAGGTAGCATTTATAAATTTGCAGATACGATGTATAATGCATAAACACCTCACAATTGAAAAAAGCTGATAATTAGCAACGCTTTTATAACCGAAAGCTACCCTTTCTTTGAGTATAAAATTTAAAAAGGAGCAATTAACTATCAAACGAGTACAAGAAATAATTTTTTCGTGCATATTTTTCGTAAAATATATTTGAATTTATAAAGGCAGACAAAATCAATGATAAAAAGGCATACTACTTAAGTAGCCAGTTTTTACTATGTAGACTTTTTTGCTGGTAGTCAGAACGAAGCTCGTAAAAACTCCGCAGCCTATCATGACAGAATAAACTTCAAAAAAGACTATATGATAATCCAGAAGGACAGTTGGCAATTATATATATATATATATATATATGAGAAGATAAGGCGATCTCGGGAACCATTGTTTTATCGTCCTGACGTTTCAAAAGCTGCAGAACCGCGAACACCGGAAGTTGACGAGAGACCCCTTGACTGAGGTTATTACGCTTCACAGGACACGATGATTGAACATTCCGTCTAACCCCCTCCTCCCTCTCCTTCCCCCCCCCTCCTCTGTATTGGTTAAACCCTATTGACTATGACTGCCAACACCTTTAAATACTGTGAGGCGCGGTACAATTACCACCTCTGATGACGGAAGCCTGTACGCTTTTAAAACGTCAGGACGATAAAACAATGGTTCCCGAGATCGCCTTATCTTCTCATTTATGTCCGGGGACGCGCATCTTCGCTTCTATTAGCAATATATATATATATATATCCCGCTCCCCATCCCCCAAAGAAGATGAAGAAGAAAAGGCGCCTTCATGGACCACACTGTATTGGTGCTGACGTTTCGGAAATACACTATTTTCCATCATCAGAGTGGTGGGTTGTGTGTTCCTGCTTGCTGAGGGTTGGAATGCCGCGCAGACCATCTGGTGTTGTAGCGATGGCTGACGCACGAGCGCTGAACTTCGTGCTGTCCGTGGATTGGCTGCGGCACCTCCATTGTGGGTGGCTGGCGCCCGTGTGTGTCATCTGTTGCCTGTCCGTTTGTCGTTAACGCGTCTACGTTAACCGGCCCGGTAGTGTGACCATCGCCCGATCTCCCCTCTGAGCCGGATGCGCGGATCAGCCCTCGTTCTGGGTCTGGTGTCCGTCGGTGGGTAGGTGAGTCATCCCGGTTGTGTGCGCGGCGAAGAGCCCTCTCTGCCCGTCCTTCTACATCCCCCGTCGCCTGTACGTCTGTTGTTGTCGTCATCAGGTCTGTGTGCGTATTGTGTGCACTTGGCCGGCTACTATCGGCTCTCCTTCCATACTCAGGTGGCTGGACTGGTTGGGGGATGGGGAGCGGGATAATTTATCTGGACCTCGTATCTTTTGTCATGTTAATATATATATATATATTGCTAATAGAAGCGAAAATCTGAGTCCCCGGGCATAAATGAGAAGAAGAGGCGATCACGGGAACCATAGTTTTACTTTCCTGACGTTTCAAAAGTGTACAGGCTTCCGTCATCAGAGGTGGGGGTTGTACCGCGCCTCACAGTAGTTATAGTAGGTGACAGTCGTGGTCAAAAGGGTTTAAGCCAATGCAAAGGAAGGTGGGAGGGCGGGACATCGGAGGGATGCTCAATCATTGACGCCTTGAAGCGGATTAGTCTCAATCAAGTGGTCTCTCGTCGTATACTGCTGTTCGCGCCTGTGCTGCTGTCATTGATCTAAGTAACCGTCGTGGGCCGGTGATTCTGTTTGTGTTCACACTTCCGGCTGGTTTCGCACCTACAGGATGAGCGGATGAAGCGGTTAGGCTGATAATTGCTCTGTTCCATTGTGGCGCGGCGACTTGTGTGTCCACCATGGGCTCGCAGGGGCCCAGATTAGCGTTGGGTTCTGCTGTTCGCGCCTGCGCCGCTGTCATTAATCTAAGTTGTCGTCCTAGCCCGATGACCCCGTTTGTCTTAATACGTCCATTTGGTTTCGCACCTAGAAAATGAGCGGATGAAGCGGTTAAGTTGATGATTGCTCCGTCTGTTTGTGGTGCGGTTACTTGTGTGTCCACCATGGACTCGTGAGGGCCCGGATTCACGTTCCGTCTAATTTGGTGTTAACTTTTTCCCTTCATTGAGTTTCTTTCGGAGGGCTTGGTAGGCTGTGGGAAGCGACACACAGCGGTTAATGGAGGTCATACCAGTGTGCCAGGCCTCGATTGTTTCCCTCACCACGCGGTCATTTCCTCGACCCAGAATTTCGGCATTCTGAAAAGCGAATTTGTGTCCGGAATTTGCGCAGTGTTCCGCCACCAACGAAAGTCGCTGCATCGTATCTACAGCCCTGCTGTGTTCTGCCATCCGGGTCTGCAGCTGCTTCCCAGTCTCTCCGACATAGTCGACCGCGCAGAAATCACATTTGATCCGGTAAACGACGTTTGTGTTTTCACCTCGGGGCAGGGGTTCCTTCGGCCGCATGACGAGATGTCGTATTGTTGCCTCAGGTCGGTGGGCGATGCCAATCCCCAGGGGTTTAAATAGACGGGAGACTGCCTCCGAAACGCCGTCAATGTATGGTAGCGCGCGCCATAATTTCGGTTGTTCGGCTGCCGGCTCTCCATACGATCGGACCTGTCTGCTGCGTTCGATGAAATTTCGAGGATATCCGTTGGCCAAGAAGAGACGCTGGAGGTATCGCAATTCAAACTTCCGGTCCTGCGGCTCGCTACAGTGTGTTTCTGCCCGTTTGTATAGTGTTCGCACACAACTGCGTTTGTGGCATGCCGGGTGTTTGCTATGGTAGCTTAGGATTTGGCGCGTATTGGTGGCCTTCCTGTACACCGTCGTTCTGAGGCTCCCATTGGGTTTTGTATGGACGAGCACGTCTAGGAACGGCAGTTGGTTTTTATTTTCAGCCTCCATCGTAAACTGGATATCAGAGAAGACAGAATTCAGGAGATTGTGAAATTCCTGGACCTTTTCTCGCTCAATGATGACAAAGGTGTCGTCAACATATCGACTCCAAAACTTGGGCTGATAGTTTGTGAACACGATTGCCTCTAATTTTTGGAGAACTGCTTCTGCGAGGAAACCCGACAGTGGCGACCCCATCGGCGTCCCCTTGATCTGTTCGTACATTGTTCGTACATCTTTATTTTCGCGCAACTGCTTTAACTTCTCCATATGTGCTTTTGACAGCACTCCGCGACTGATTGGACTCTGATTCAAGTACTGGTAACTACAATTCACCAGTTTCGATTTGAAATGCTAATTACTTTCAGTTGAGATAGAAATAAAACCTGGTCCGGACAGTACGCAAACTTTCAGAGTTTCGTACCCATCCAGCAGAAGCGTAATCTAGTCCGCTGCTTGACGCAAATCTGCTCGAAAGAGAGCTAACGAAGATCCAGAACCTGCTTCAAGAGAACGCGTACCCTGACAAGTTTATTCAGAAGAACATGATGGAGAGAGAACGCAAACCCTGAACACCCACCGTTGAAAAGAAGACCCTTTTCCTCAAAGTCCCCTTTCAAGGGGACGCAGCAAGTGAACTGTTAAGCCGACGCCTTAACCAAGCCGTATCACGAACCTTCCCAGCGGCGAAAGTTCGGGTGTTATTCTCAACAAACCCGGTCCTACACGGCGAAGGTAAAGATAAGCTGCCAGCCCAGACCACTTCCATGTGCATTTACTCATTTACTTGTTCCTGTGGAGCAGGTTACATAGGTCGCACGAGCCGGCACTTATCCAAGAGGATACGGGAGCATCTGCCAGCATGGCTTAACAAAGGCGAAGTCAGGAACATCAACAGTTCCATTCTTGCTCATATGGTGGACTCTGGACACCGTGTTGACCCGAACGAAGCCTTAAAGGTGATCAACAAGGTCTCATCAGATTACCCGAAGTCCCTGGGTCAACGGCTGCTGGCAACAGCGGAGGCCACGGCCATTCGCCTGATGAAGCCGGTGTTGTGCGCGCAGAAGAACCTTCTTCAGGCCCCAAACCTAGCATGGCCAACGGCCGCAGAACTACCAGCATTTTCCACGCGTTCTTTTCCCCCCCTCTCCTAATTACCCTGTCACTACCCCCTTTTTATCAACCCAAACCCAAAGCCCCCATTCCCAAGACTAAGTTGATTAGAACGATAATTAATTGATTGCTTGTCACCCTGTACCTTCCCCTTCCATATAAATGTAATGGCCCGAAGAGAATTTATCGAAAGTATACGTATGCTCGCCAACTGTCCTTCTGAATTATATGATAATCAGTATCACAACTTGAGTTGATGGATATTAGCGAAAGAGTATCCATTTGTCGTCTATGTCTAAATATTGCGTGAACTTTGGCGTCTACGGTACATTTTTATTCGTTTTTGTCCATTGCCGTAGTTTGTATTAGTTAAGTCGCTACTATCCAGTGTTCGCGTTAACACGTTTTTTTTCGTTTCTTAGGCATTAATTGTAGCTGGCCATTGCAACTGTCAGCTTTTAAAGGATTCTTGTGCATGATTAATGTTAGCCATCGCGACCGCGTCAGTGGCGTCCCAATTGAAGCGATAAGTCACTGTCAAGAAAGTACGCAAATATAAGGGGTAAGAGTTCCTGGTGGCAGATAGCCAGCTTATGTTCGTTAATGCAGAACCCTCGTTTTCAATCCGTGTGACCAGTATCAATACAACGACAGTTTAAGCATGGGATACGGTGAGTGGCATTTTTTGATGTTCATTGGGTATGGGATCCTTTGCCCGGGATAATGTTCCGCGTAGGGAAGACGCCGGCTTGTGGTCGACGCAGATGCCAAACTATTGTAAATCTTTGGCAATCGTTTTCAAAGTTTTCTTGCATGCAAGTCAGAGGATAGAATGTATTCTGCACCATTCTTCCAATAGAACTCTTATCGTGAAGTGTACTCTGACGTTGGAGGCAGTTCTTCACGAAACCTCTTGGGTATATGTTAAATTGAAATTTTGTGTATATGTGGGCGAGTTTTATTTTGAATGGGTAATCACTGCTGGAATACCAATAGAACGCAGCTACCGTTATGGGTCGTAGGATGATTGCTCTAGTTAATGGCACTGGAGTCTTTTCTCTGTACGCTTGTTGCGAGATTTCCACCATCCAGCCTTTGCTACCCTCTCCTGTTACGTCTTCGCGGAAGACGTCGCTAAACGTTTGGTGCAGCCATTCAACTTTGCAGCCTTTATAACAGCGAAGGCATCATCTGTGTAAAGAAGACATATTTTTGGTCTGAGCTTTTGATTCATGGCTTAATCTAATCAGTATAGGACTATTTCGGCTGGTATCTTCGAGATTGGGGAACCAATGGAGGGTGCCGTTCACTTACTGGTAATACTTATAATCAAATTGACAATAATTCGTAAAGCAGAGCCCAAGCATGTCTAAGACGTGCTGGGTCGGAAGGTCAATGAGAGTTTCGTCTAGGCGCCGAACTACACTCTATATGTGTGGAAGTCATTTAATGCGCAGAACGATGAAATCAATAACAGTAAAAAATTACGAAATAAGGCAGTATATCCTGACAGGGGTGAATATTATATTCGTTGATTAACTATATCGATCGCTAACGGTATATTTTTATCCATATGAGCTATCCTTGAAAAATATATCCATGATGCACAGCAGACGGAGGATTCAGGCAGACCAGTCTTATTTTATTAGGCCAAACATATGCCTCTTCGTCTCGAAAGAAGACGGGTTATTTCCTCCTTATGCTTCCAGGCGTGCACCTAAGTTGGCCGACTGATGTCACTTGTAAGCCAGTAGAATGTAAGTTTTGACCGAAACTTCCGGCTTTCATGCGAAATAACCTCAAATCAAGATTGGGACTGGGATGTAAATGACTACACATCACGCCAGCTCTCTCTTTTAACTTATTCTGACTTTCGTTGAGCAAATTAAAATGACATAAAAATTCGCGTTTACTTAAGTAAACAGCACCGTTGGCTACAAACCGCGAACAAATATATGCGAGTGAATTTTCAAGGCGGTTGTACGGCTTCACCCTTTCTGGTAAAATTAATTAATGTCAGCACTGTATGAATAATGCCTACATTTTAGTGGAGAGTAGTGCATAAGTCATGGTTTCGGGGCCCACAGTCCATCAACAAGCACCATATCCCGCCGTTACCACATTCCCTAATGGGACTTTGCCTGAGCATAATAATCAGTCACACGGGGAGGGTGTGGGCCACCAACAACTTCAATAGAAGCGAGCCAAATTGTTGCGTATAATCATGCCAACATCCAACACGGATTATAATATCGCGCCGTGGACCGAAATCAGCTAGCCTCCCGTCCGCATATAATACAATTTTCCGGTATCTATCGGACTTCTGAACACTAATCAGAAGATATGGATTGCTATATTTTCTAATTCCTTGCCCCCACTCTTCCTACCTGCTCGCAACTTTTCATTATCGCAATTTTGCGAAAAATATATTTTTGAAGCAGTAACTGTATTCGCCTGCCTTCTACTCCAAACTAGCTAGAGTAGAATTTGCATTCGACTTAATCGCATCGTTTTTGCTTTTCATTGCGATTTAAATGTACAGTCCTGAAGAGAATTCATCGAAAGCAAAAATATCCTTACAAAATTTTATCTTACATCTTCAATTAAATGGGTTTTCTTAAAACCATTCGTAAAGATGTTTGGTGGTCACTGTTGAAGCGTCGGGTTGCTAGTCCTCTGCCTGAAGTCACAAGGAAACGTGGTTTAGGACCTGCGTACTCTGAACCTCCAATAATGCATTTTTACACACACTTGCCTAACGAAAAGAAGTTGGCTTCGGCGGCACGACATCAGAGTTCAAAGGCAGACGGAAAGGAAATTTTCCGTTTTGCAACCTTAAAATACGTTTGCAGGATGTGAACGCCTGTATCAGTACGTAGGGCAGTCATTCGATTAATCAATTTGAACTCTTTGCAACCATGTTGCTTGGTCAGTCCATTTGTGACATGGATGGCTAGTTAACTGGACACTGTAGACTGTATTTTTAAGTTCATGTGGGAGCATGCTCACCGACATTTTACAGGCTGATCAATAAAATAATCTGAATGTGTCCTATACTGAGGATGAAACGTCAGGCGTCATTAAAACTCTCAGTTTCCATGCAAAAAGAATAATTTTGGCTTACGGACAAATGAACGCTGCCCGGTGGGCACGTGGTAAATATTACTTTGTGGATTATACAATGGTTATCGACACACTATCTGAACAGCAAGGAGGCAAAAATTAACATGGCGGTAACGCATCTTCCTGTTAATTTTAGTCCGTTACGTTTGTTTTCTCAAATTCCGACTAACACCGCTTAATTTAAGCTCTATATCTTATCAGTTATTTCGGAAAATTACTGGCCGAGTTCAGGAGCCAAAACATTTTTTTCTTCAATTTAGCCCACATATTTTAAAAGTAGGCTAAGAACGATAATTGGATATCCAGGCCTATCTATCATTCATGACCAAGATCTTCTTCGGCTCAGCGATAAAAATCTACTGCCTTAGATTTCACGAAACTTGCGATCCTAGATTCAACGCCATTTTTTTGAACTTTTGTTTACCTACAAATGTGTCTAGATGCTTGAAAAAAGGGCAGCCAAGGGATATAAAATCGGGATCATCTGGCTGATGTGACGAAACCTCCTATCCCAAGTCACTGAGTTTCTGCAGTGTCATTCCAATAACACGCGATGTTGCGTTGTTGTGGGTCGGAACTTGACCATTTTGACTGACCATTGCAGCTCACACTTTTTCCAAGCGAACGTGCAGTTTTTGAATTGTTTCCAATAAGCCTTTTCTGTGGTCTTGTTATTAGCCTCGAGAACGCTTTAATTGAAACACATGACAGTTTAGCCTTAGTTTTCGGCAGAGCCAGCCACTTACGCAACCTAATAGTGAAACTGGACTTACATGGCAGTGCCTCAATCGTTCTCTTTTCCTCAATTGGGCCCAGTATCACGACAAAGTCAAGATAAATGGAGGAGGGAGAGGAATTTATACAAAATAGCTGAACATCAGTGGTTGTGGAAAATGTCTGGTTGCTTCGGTGTGATCAACCCATTACCTTTATCGCTTGCGTTTATTCCAACCGATGCACTTTTCGTCACACGTCACTATTCGATCAAAACCATTGATTATTAGAGTGTCATAAAAAAGCATTAAACGCAATGCGAAATGTCAATGTATTTGCTTTTCACTGAGTTCGTGCGGGACCCATTTATCAAGACTTTCCAACGTTCCAATGCCTGACTTACCAATTTCTCTGGAAAATTTATGGGTTTTTGATCAATACTTGCTTTCAGCTGCTCACTGTTAAAAGTATATGGTCATCCTCTACCTTCTTTTTCAAGGCTTTCATTGATACTATGGAATTCCTGAACCCACATGCTTACTCTCCGTTTATTTGCAAGCCTTTTTTCAGAAGCATTATAAGCGAAATTTTACGCATTCAGGAAAGGTAAATGCATTTGTCCTTTTAAAATTTTAGTCATGAAATTTAAGTTTCAAAATTATACTCTGAAAGAAACTAAACGAGAATAAGTAAAATGAATACATAAGTTATTGAACATTTCATATTTTGTATATAAGTACAAAATATAGTAATTATTTTAATTTTTATGATCCCGTCGAAAATTCGGCCAGTATTTCCTGAACAGCGTAACAATGTTGGTCTTTCAGGAGAAAAGGTATGCACTTTGTAAATATAAAACAATGAAAAATGGATCGATGGTGCATACGGGTTTCGATTTACTTAAAATGGCGCATGCTAGAAAGATATTTGAGGAGGTTGGAACATAATTATACAGACTAACAAGGGCACGGGAGACCGGGATGTCCGTTTCTGGTCAATTAACCCTCATCAGCCAATCATAACCTTTATTGGGGATTGCGAAGCCTGAGTTCTAGACCGCCATTTTCGGTAATTGAGTGCTACAGTGTACAATTGCACCATGGACCCGGTACATCAGGCCGTTCCCGACTGGGCTAATAACATGATTGTAAATTAATTTGGGTTATCTTACCACGAAATAATAATTTTAGTGATTTGAGCGCTGGCTTTCACTTTGAAATACACAACGCAAATCTGCAAACATATTCATACATTAGTGCACGATGACCTCGCGGTTCCCTCACTTCACCAAGTAAGCATTCTTTCTCATTCGCTTGTTAATAAGAATTCCTTTACTTTCAGTAATTACGTAGGATCTGTTGAAGTGAATATTCACCTTGTCCACATGGTCTCGGGCGTTTCTTGAATGAGTAACCAGTGACAAGGCCCGCCAAACAAGCCTACATTTACCGTCGGCATCGCACATGGAGGTCCAATACCACTTGACTTGCTATGATACACCCAGTTTAGTCATCTTGTGCCAACGTAATAAATCGCTTTTCAAATGTGACTTCAAATTCGCCAGCGTTCGCTAAAATGTAAGTGTTGTGGATCTTAGGTGAACTGGGGTATTTCTCTTCGCAGTTGAGGTTTTTTTTTAGTGCAGAAGTATTCCTTTGAATTTTGAACTTCATGGTGGGTTATCTCAGGGCGGTCTAAGTGCTCCGGTTAAACAATTCTTTTTAAATCTAGCCCTTTGAAAGAAGGCATGAATGTTTTTATTCAGATAGTTTGCTGCTATCGCTGACGATGAGGCTATCGGTCACTTCACGAGACATGCTTATCCCACGGTGACTTGGGGCTAAATCCGTAGTCTCTACAATTAGATTCAGAATGACTAGCGGTACGAGTAAAAGTTCAAGTCCTTAAAATCCAGAGTTGGGTAGAGCTACCTCACTACAACAGGCAGAAACAGGAATCCCTGTTTACTTTGCCTTTGTAAGCCCTGTTGTCCTGCAGATATTCTCTATGTATAGCCAGACTGCAAAGCAGACCAGGTAAGTTCCATAGACAACAGAGTGTTCTGTTATCACGATCTAGTTCTAATGCTTGTATGTGACTTGGGATAAGAAGTGAATAATACATGTTCCGAGTACCTTGGCATTCACCGGTTATGGGTCTATCGGTAGAATTTTCAAGTTTATTTTTTAAGAATTTCTATGAGAACGACTGAAATACGGGCTTACTATGACGACTGATGAGTGTAGACAGAAAAAAGTTACCAACAAAGATAATGGAAATAGAAATGAACATTTATGGCCGTTTTGAGCTTCGGGTTTTGCACTGGCTGGTGTTGGGTTTGGCCGGCTGATGGTGGCTAATAAGCCAGAAACAGCCCTTTCAGTCCCATCTGTTTATATGGGCAGATATCATCTGACTTAGTAGCCGTCAGCAGTCAGTGATGTCACATTACGAGTTTTGCAACAGTTGAGGAATGACCCTGATACCTGTTGGTTAGAAGAACAACGCCCTAACCGCTGCGTTACGGGCTCGCTGTCCCTTCAAGTTCGCTCAGGTATATTAACAATAGAGGTGGGGCATTCAGTGGTCGCGTTAGGAAATGCACCCATCTCGTTTTGCCTGAGAGATAAATTGAGCTGCGCCAGCATCTGCACAGTGGCTAGCATAATAAAGACAGAATATAATTATCGACAAAGGCAAAGGAGAATAAAGCTCTACCTAACCCGAGGTATTGCAACACCCAAGGTCCGAACGCGTAACCTATTTGTTAGAAATCCAACGTCATAAATAGTGATCCCCGGGATCGTTTTCCTGTCGCATGTGATCGGCTATATTGACAGTGGTACTTGGGTGGTAATCGGTCACGTTAGGAGACACAGACGTCCCGCTTTATTTTTTAGCTCAGTTGCAAGACAACGAGCCGCTGACTCAATTGTTAGGGTGTTCAACTTCTTACCAACTGGTTGCACTTTAGAGCCGCATGCGTTAACACACCTGAGTTTGAGTATGTCTGGATGATGATGGCTCATAAGCCAGAAATTGCCATTCAAATCTCCGTTTTTTGGCAGTAGTAAATTTCTTCCTATAATATATGTGCTGTTGAGTGGTTGCTAGCCAAATAACCCCAAAACAAAAGGAAGAATGTGCTCCGTAAAGCAACCAGTGAACAGCCCGCGACTATTTATAAGTCTTATAAATCTAAAAATTTAGAGACTACAAGACGTTGTTGTATTCACAGTACAGTTATCACTTGCCACTTTGTAGCTTGCTTTTCGCTGACTTAATCCTTTGCTTGTTTTTTTATTTTAAAAATAAGCCATAAGCATTTTCTGACCCAAAAGCGTATAATATATTACTATTAGGATTAATGCATCTTAAGCATCTCGAAAAAAGACTGGACAACAGTAGCTTATGTAGGCCCACTCATTAATCCCTAATCCCTCATTTTTTCCTGCGGAAACGGTCGTTATAGGGTTCTATGGGTGGAGAATTAGGACACGCAGTGGACTTTACTTTAATAAATGCTAAATGCATTTTTATCTTACTGTATTTAGAAGTCTTGTTGTGTAAGATCTGTAGATTCTCCTAATCTGTATTACAGTAGTCGCCGGTTTTTAAGCCCACCTCGGGTCCTGACCAACTTGGGCTTAATAAGCGTCTGGGTCTATTGACCCTGGTCTTAATATCCGGCAACTACTGTATCGTTTAACTTTTTGCGTAATAACTCGATTATTAAATTGTAGGTTTCTTTTAATTCCCGAAAATTTGAAAAATTGATCAAAAGGTCGTCTACTTCAACTTACTTGAGGTCCAATTTACTGTTCTCGCGTTAGATTCGTAGCGTCCGGAACAACTTACTCTCGACGGCCGCGGGAAGCAACTTCAAATAATTTTTTTCAATTAACACGTATTTCTAAAAATTTCCTTTTCTGCCTTTTTCATTTCCACACCCGCAAAAACTCTATAACGACCGTTTTTGCAGGACAAAATGCTAGGACTAGGGGTAAATGAGTGGACCAAAAAAGCTACTTTTGCCAAAGACTAAATAAAAGGAAATAAACAGCATAAAGTAAGAACCCACAACAGAAACCAAAGAGAACGTCGGTTAGAGAGCATCTTTAGCAGAAATGGAGTAAAGTTATTCTTACATGAACGGTGCGTTCATCTCATCGTGTTCAGAACTAAACAATAATTCAGCATCATTATTTATTTTTAAATAATTATAGAAAATTTAATAGCTGATACCGTAACACTGTGCATTGTTTTCTTTTCTTACTATTATTTAAGAATTTACTGAAAGAGTATAGAAGAGTTCGCAAAAGCATAGGCAATGTTCACGAATATTGGAAACCGCAATATATATTGAGACAAATGTTTACATTCTAGGTATGTGTATGGGTAGAGAATACGAAGATATTTCGATCACCGGAATCATCGTTTTATTCGTTTGAGCTTTCGAACTCATACTTACTATTATTTTGCTTGCTTTTCCTTTTAGGCTTTTATCCCTGACGATGGCGTCTAGTAAGATTCCAAAAGATCAGACGAAACAAATGATTATTTCGTTGATCGATATATTTTCTTCATAAATGCAAATATCCTCGATCTAATACCACCAAGCTCGTGAGCTCGTGGCTCAACGGTTAGGACGATCGCCTTGACTGGAAAGATCGTGATTTCAAAACTCGGTGCGGCAGCAATTTCAGTGGCAAAACTGGGGTTAGATATCACTAGCCGATGATGCCTAATGTGGAAAAAAGGCCTCCCTAGTGTCCCATGTCTTTGCTGGTGATGTCCTTCTGCATATACAGTTCTGTGAATCCTGCAAACAAAGTTCAGGAAGAAATTTAACTGGGCAATTAAGCATAAAACTGGGCAGGTTATTTTAATGAACTAAGTGGATTTAATAATAAGAATTGCTTTGGTTCGGAAAACTGTCCTCTTATTTATTGGGGAAAATAGGCCCACATTTTTTGCTAAATCAGGAGTATGCTTACAAAAAAATAATTCTTTATGCTTTAAGGAAAGGCAGGACGAAAACCTCTTCTAATATACATTGTGCTTGGGAAGAATTCCATAATTAATAAAAAAGGGTTGAATAATAATCCATTCCAGTACTGGAATAATTTGTGCAAGTTTGATCAAATAGAACTAAAGTAAAGTTTAAGGATTCGCATTTATTTTCAGTACCAAGCATTAACAGAAGTTAAAAAATAGATATAGCTATTCTGTGAAGTTTTTTCGCAAAAAAATACAGTAACAAAAATGTTCTTGGTCGAACATTTTCTTTAACCGCACAGCTCGTCGTGCGCGTAAACAAAGTTTCTACATGTAACCACGGAGACAGCCAATATAAGGCTTTATTGAATGTAAGTCATGTAGAAATATATGTTCTGCTTAAGCGTAATTTAGAAACGGAACAGACAGGAAAATAATGAGAATTTTTTTAAATGGTCATAGATATGGCTTGATTTTTTTGCATTCGCACGTTTGTTATGGATCATGGAATTAAGTACCTTAAGCGGAAAAAATCCGTTATCAAGAGAAACATACGTTGTTTCAGCTCCAGTCAAATTTAATCGTTTTCTTCAAGTAAATTAAGGAAATTGTCGAAATTCTCCAATTTCCCCGTGACATTACCTTTGAAAAAGTTAAAATACACAAAAGGTCGTCGGCTAAATATCCAATAAAAGCACTTTTTTAAAGAGGTTACCTATTATGGAAAGTTTTATTATTAATCTTAGGAATAACAACATATGTGGTATCTAGAAGACATTTTGTATGCTCAACAATGTGATTTGCTGTTTTGAAGCATTTTCGCATATGAACTACGTGGCCAGGTCCATATAAGCTTATATCGAAAAGCTCGTTTTTTCGGTAAATGTGGTTTATTTATATCTTCGTTTAAAGGTTTTGATGTAAACATCGAACAGAAGCGCAAGTTATCAATTTATAAAAGAAGGCACTAAAAACGAGCAAAATGATGAGATACTTTATCCCATTATATTCAATAAATAGTTCTCCACTTATGTTATATGAACAAAATATTTGACTAAAGACAAGTTCTTTTTATATAAAGAAAGTGGTTGTTTTGAGTTTTATGCTTAAAAAAATGTATTTGTATTTTTTCTAATTTGTAGCTAATTTTGACGTCTCCAAAACCTTGGGATTATCGAGAAATTTTTTAATTTGCTTAACAAGCACTTAATACTTCTTTTAGTTCTTTTAAGTACTTCATATGCCTAATGCTGCTTATTATTATAACTCAGTTTTCGTCAATCTGTTCTTGCCAGTATGAGAGAAATGATCAAATATTTACAAACTTAGGTAAGTTGCTTGCAGGACTCGCCATACTGTATTTTGGAGAACCGAGGTAGTATGCCTTCCGAGATGATAAATGTATGAAGAAGGCTTGTTGGTAAATTAGGTTTTACTCGAGATTGTCGAGCTGCTGACACTACCTCGTGGTCAGACTGGAGGAAATTTTAGGACTGATATTTTCGCACTAGAGGGATATATTACATATATCTGGCAGAGGGGGACGACAGCAGTTGGGGGTATCCTTATACAGAACTGTTTCGTATGTATTTGTCTCAATTCAGCCAAAGATAACCTTGACCACTAGCAAGGGCCAGAAACGTAAGCATGCGCCCAAACACATCGGGTAGACGCTCCACCATTAGGATCTACTAGCTGAGTTATAGGCCTTTCGTCAAGCCGAAGATTACCAGTGCCGTTCCATCTGCGATTTTCTGTCGCTTCAGATTAGGTTTATAATTATTCGGTGGCTATAGCTTGGCAGACTTTGACCTGGCAGTTTGTTGCCTGTTCATGACTCTTACCTCTGATACTTAGTTTTGTTAACGTGGAGAAACCAGTAAGATCGGTATGTGCACATTGCTGGATGAATATATGTAAGATGCATTAGAACCGACAAAGAAAAGGAGACTGGAATGGCCATATCTGGCTTATTATCAGTCATTAGCAAGTTCTACCCAATCTCACGTGTGGATCGTCCGATTTTCCATGTCGGTGTCGGTTCCACTCCATTATATATCACTAGTCACAATTCGACTGCCTGCGAGGGCTCCAGTGTGAGCTTCAAGGCATAACGACAAGTATAGTAAGGAGTAGCGTTGGCCACCTTCCTATAAATCGTTCTTTTCCGTTCCTCCTGCAACACTACTTGAAGACCTTTTTCACCTTCAATGGGGCGGTGAACGAACAAGTCAAAGGTCCTGACGAGTGTCTTATTTCGTTCGACGTCTTTGCCCTGTTCTCCTCTGAACTGCATCCTCAATCACTGAAAGCACAGAGCGACGCTTACACAAAAAGCTAAAAGTATTCAAAAACACTTTGTTATGTACAAGCTTAAGCTCTGTCTTCAGAACTATTGTCAGTTGGACGACAAGTACTATCAACAAATAAATGGCCCTCAATTGGTTTGCCCGTATCGATGTGACTTGCAAACCTGGTGTTACAACCATCAGAAGATGAATTTCGCAAACACTCAAACCAAAAGTGTGGTCTGTTCTGTACATAATATTTTTGTTATAATAAGAACATGCAATGTTGAACAATTGCACAAGAGTTTAAATGGGGTCTTCTCACCTATTAAATTTGAATTCAGAAAAGGCAAGAGTACCTTTTTCACATTCTTGTACGTGTACATTTGATTAAATATCTCACGAAGTGTCACCCAGAATTCTGAAATGAGTTTTCGATTGAAACATATTAATTACAGATGGCTGTAATAGAGACTATCAAGCAGCCTTATCTCAGCATACATTGGACACTTCAGGATGCCAGCTTGTCAACGAGCTTCTTTTTGACCGCCTAGAAAAGGTATGTACTATAAAATGTGACTACTTAAGTATTATACCTGTTTGTCATTAATTTCGACAAACTTTATAGATTCAAATATATTTTTGGAAAACATGCATGAAAAATTATTTCTTTTATTCATTCTGCAGAAAATTACGCCTTCTTTCAATTTTATACTTAAAGAAATGGCATCTTTCGGTTTTAAAAAATTTCTTACTATAAGGTTTTTTACAATTTTCAGGTGTTGATTCAAAAACATTGTATCCGTCAATTTGTTAATGCTGCTCCATATCTGTTGCAACATCTCATGAGAACTATGTGAGATCTTCCTTAAACTGCAGGCGAAAAGGTACTTTTCCTTAAACAGTATGTATACAGTGTAGCGGTCACTAGGTTTTAAAATTATTCGGCAATTTAGAAACTTTTAAAAACCGAAAGATACCCTTTTTTAAGCATAAAATTTTACGAAGACGTACTCTGCTACCGAAAGGGTACACAAAATATTTATTGTGCATGTTTTCCAAAAAAATATATTCAAAAATATAAAGGCAGTCAAAATTAATGACAAAAAGTCACACTAATTAAGTAGTCACTCTTTGTAGTACATACTTTTTCATGATGGTCAGAAAGAAGCTCGTTAAAAAGCCGGCATCCTTAAATGTTCAAAATATTTTCAGATAAGGCTGTTCAATAGAAGATAATATTCGAGTCCCAGGAAGCAGTTCAAAAGCAGAAGATGCGATCGCTGGAATAAGAGTTCTATTTGCCTGACGTTTCGCATTCCCTCGGATTCGCTCTCAGTACCCGTCGAATGTGTTTTACTTCAGCGAATGGTAAGCCCGTGCAATTTTGGCAACCAATGCATACGCAAACGAGAGAAGAAGCCACGTCCAACTGGTCCAAACGTTTGGCGAGCTCTTTCGTACGTGAAGAATCCATCGGAAGCGGTCAGCCGCCTACTAACCCCACTTGAAGTTGGAGTTGTGCCAAAAGAAACCAGCAGGCGCCGGGTCATGAGGCCGAAAGACCAACTGTCACGGCAGGCTAGGGCTGGAGTTGTTTACCGCATCTGGTGCAGTTGTGGACAAAGTAAGTACGTTGGAGATACCGGACGATTACTCCGGACGCGAATGGCCGAGCATGCAGCGGCGGTGAGGAAGAAAGATGCCAACTCCCAGTTGCATCTCACTCGACGAGAACCGACCATATTTTCAAGTATGACTAGGCCGAAATCCTCGCAGAAGGTGATAACCGCGTGAGCCGCGAGCTGCTGGAGTCGTGGTTCCCAGGCCCCCAGTCCATCGGCAAGCGCAACGTTTTAACATTCCCATACAGTGTACTGAGAAATTTCCTGCGAACGAGAACCAGTCACGTGGGAAGGACCTAGCGCGACAACAACACTGAGGACATTGGGCATAATTGTCACGCAATTATCAAACCCGCATCCTACACAGACAAAAACGCTGTG
>JAYGXS010000004.1:38259590-38274590 GCA_036362985.1 Ligula intestinalis
CATGACATAGCAAATCTACCTTAAATAGTTGTTAGCCTCATTTTCAGCAAGCACTATTTCTTTCACGAAGGTGTCTTACACTCCTAGGAGTATTCATCATGAGGCAGCTTACCGGGTGAAAGTGAAACCAGTGCTCCCGGGTCCACTCTCTTGCATGATTTGTTGAATATTAGTTCCTGTTACTTAAGGCCCAGACCAGACCAGCGTTGCAAAAACTTTGCTGAAAACTGAAATGACGCACACAAAAATGCAAAAAAATACAGAACTTCAGAACCTAGTCTATGTGAAAGTGCTATTGCTATCTGGATCTTTTATTTAGAGAATTCAGTTAGTCATATATGAAATGTTAAAAGAACATAGAAAGTTCAATTTGAATTACGGAAACTAGTTTTTCCATAGCCCAATATTCTAATATTAAAGGAAATACTGACCTTACAAGGTTGTTGAAAAGTGGCATGGCTGTGCCATAGCAAACAACTCCGTTTTTTGACGAAAGTATGCAGAGTAGACCGTAAAAAAGCCAATGCCAGCACCACTATCAAAAGCATTTTGTATAAAGGCATCCTTCCAGTGTCCAGGGTTGGCTAGAATGCCTAACAAGAATTACAATGTACCAATAAAAAACCAAAGGTCTGAATAACAACCGTGAACTAGTAGAGTGAAACCTATTTGACTGTCCATTATTTTCGTGGCGGAGAAAACCGTGGACAAAGGGAGCGCACACACAAGTTTGAGCTACATCTAGGATGCAGTTTTTATCTACATTCTTCCTTATACCCCACTTAGTAGTTCTTGTCAGTACTGAAACCCGACTATTTCCATTTGCTTAGTGCCCTTTTGATTCCCGTCTTGCGTTTGCTGACCATTTTGCACAGGCGCGTAATTCTGATAAGTACTATTCTTTCGTCTCACGTTGGTGTATCCCAAAGTGCAGAAATTTTCGGCCAGGTTGCCGAACGATCTACGGGCGTAGAGTTAGTTTAGCATAAATTCTGTGTGCCGTTTATTTACATGATTATCCTCAGATCTAGTTCCAGCGCTGTACATGCTGTTTTCTCAGAAAGTTTAGTTTTAAGGACCCAGAAGGCTTTGCCTTCAGGCGCCCCATAGCAGCCGGGGTTGATGCTCTACATGGAAACTATTGGTAACTATCAATCGGCAACAAATATAGCAGAATAATAGATTCCTACCACAAGAAACATCTGGAGTCATTTAGCAGATATGACAAGTTTATGACTGAGCACAAACATTGCTTTGTATCTGGGCGACCAAGGATGCATTAACAAAGAGTTTTTTCACTGTCTGCTATTCTTCCTCAGTTACACTGCTGGCTCGTGTAATCTGAGTGTGAGTTTTTTAATTGAAACAAGCGAGTAGTCGTTTGAAATTGTGTCAACGACTTCTTTAGAATGTTCGGCTTTGCCGATGCATTTCTTAAATCCTATGTACCAAGAGGGCGTTCAAAGGCGTTTGCCTATATTTCCTTTAGTAAATTTGACTTGACTTGACTTGAATGAGTCGTGGCTCACTGGCTAAGGATCCATGACCTCTCCAAGTCGGAGGAAGGTGAAATCCTCGATAGAGGGTGACAAGCGTGCAAGTCGTGAGTTGTTTGATTCAGATTTCTTCGACTGGCAGGCTGTCACTATAATCCACTAAAACTTTGCCACAAGCGAACTGCTGATTTAAGATGCAAAGGTCGACGAACGGGTGTCGTTTTTTATTGAACATCTGGCCTGTAACATAAGTAGCGGTAAGGAAGCAAAATGTAAACAGAGCCGATGATACGCATAAATGCAGTGGGGGTTAGGGCGCTTGAATACTTCAGAAACAAAACCTTGCTTGTAGTCTAATTCCGCCAAATGGGCGTCATTGCAACTCATGGGTAAAAATGACTTGTAGGGCCAAAAAAAGAACATGGGCATAGTCACCATCAACAATACGTGTGGTTTTGCACCAAATACCCGGAACATTAGGTCCAGGATTAATGTGGTCGTTAGAGTTATGTTTAGGGTTACGTTTGAGGTTAGGAATAAGGTCATAGTGTTGGGAGTAAGGCCAGAATTAATATAAGTGCTTAATGTTTGGGTTCATATCAATTGTACGGCTAAGGGTAGAACTAGGGTTAAGAGTAAGGTTGAAGTTGAGGTTTATGTTTATGTAAGGATTAGCGTTTGGGTTACGACCCAAGACTATTTACTTTTCCTGAAATATATCGCAAGTCAGCTTATGTTAGGTGGGCAAGACATTCATATGCACGTGTTCTTTTTAGGTGGTCATGCAAGTCATCATTATTTGCTAATGTATTGCCTTTGCAATGCGAGGTTGAAGGATAAAGATAAGAGTCTGGGCCAGTGCAGCTCAGGAACTTTGAGAAACCTGCATGCATAACCATGGGAAGTTTAATTGTTTGGTCGTCGCCTTTGCCTCTGCCAGTGCCCATAAGTGTAGGCAATTAGAGCGCTTGACAACACTATATATGGCTCAAACTGCTTATTTGACGTCTAAATGGTGGACCTGCCAATTACAAAAGCCACAATTGTGGTAGGAATGAACGTTACACATCCTGTGCACTTACAGTCCTTTTGGTTAGCACCTAGTCACCCGACCAATAGAACCCCTTCCGGGAGAGCAACTGAAATTGTAGATGCACAGTAGAGAAGCCTACAAGGGCAGTCTGTCCTTACCTTCAAGATGGAAAAGTGGATTGCACTAGTAAGTTAGTATTTTATCTATGGCCGGATGCGTTCATGCAATAAACGAGTTCAGATAACACTGTAAATGTTCAGTGCGAGGTCTTCTAGAAAGGGCAGTGTGAGAATAGGACTATCATTTTAGCGGTTGGCACATTCATTTATGGCAGACGTTTGTCCATATATTTTGCCATATGCTTATCGAGAAACCGTTTTCTTGTAAATTTTTATAAATATGTCCGAAAGTTTATTCGTCAACTTATTTCGAGGACAAATTCTCTATTTCAATTAGTTAGGTACTTGACTTAGAGTGACACAATTGTACGAATTTGTGTACACCACCTTTTTTTCTTGAGGAATACACTTCTACAGCGTAGGAGTTCCAAACAGGGAAGGCAACCTCCCTTTTCCTTTTCTTAATCGAAAACAAGCGCTTTTTCTTTTATTCGTTATATCCGCTTAGCAGGGTTCGGCAAACTTTTTGACTCAGAGAGCCAAAAAAGCAAATATTCGGAAATATATTTCAGAAAGAGCATAAAGTATATTTAAGTACAAATGCTAGTATAATAAGCCTCTGAATTTATTCTTTAAATAATGTTCTTATAATACTCACTAGCAAAGAAGCCCGGCTTCGCCTTAAGGCCACCTTGCCCAACCCCCCCCCCCCCCCCACCCCCCCCCCCGGCCTCCCCCCCCCCCCCCCCCCCCCTCTTTCACGACGCGCACACAACCTTGGGGCTAAAACCGCTCCCAGCCGCTGCCGTAAACGCGCTGACCGTGAAGCGCTTGACCTAAATTTGCCAAGCCCCCCTCATATGCCCCCCCCCCCCCCCCAAGGGCAGCAGGCGGTAAAACAGCTGATACGGAGCGTAGGATAGACAGCTCGCAAAAGCGATTCCCAAGAGAGGCGGACAGGCATGCGAACTATGCTATCGGCGAATAAACCTATGGCTCTTGACGCCAGCCAATCAAAAACGGAATAGGAACCCCACAGAAACACAATATCGCTTTTATTATGTATGTAGATTTTGAATTTGATTTCTGGCGTTGCATGGATTCGCTGAAGGTTTTATAGTCTGGTCGGTAGTTGGTAAGGTTAAGCTTCATGCAAGCGTTGAGGCTTTCATCCGTTAGACGTGAGCTAATTGTGGACTGGATGTATCTATGATGTGAAAATGACTGCTCACATGCATACGTAGATCCAAACAGGGTCAATACAGCAAATCTCGCACGCTGCAATGTGTGGTATGTGACCGAAAGCATGTTCCAAGTTTTGATTATTAGCTAGTCTTCAGGTTGAAGTTTTTTTAATTTCTGTCCACATGTACTTGCTTGTCAATTCCGCTTTATGTCATGCCATACTTTCCAAATCTTCGTTGACTGACTTGAACTTATTCATCCACATGTCTTAGGCCTTAAGTTTAGCCAATTCTTCTTCAAAATCTCTAACGGAGAGATCAGGAATATAGCGTAGGTCGGCTGTGTTCAGTGAACAATCGGTTGGATGGGTGATAAACTTAAAAAGACGAGTGTGCTCTCGAAATTCTCCAAAGCGTGTTCTGAACGACTATAGAAGACTGGATGTGATGCCAACTAACTGGTGGACATCAGAGTTTTGAGTGGACTGACTTACTGTGCAAGCATCTTTATATTGTCTTAAATTTTCAAAATGTAGTAAACGATCTGTTTCAAGGCCCATGGTAAAGAGTTTAAGCTTGTTTTCAAAAGCAAACACGGATTGTTGAAGGGATAACACAGTATTTCCATTGCCTTGCAATTATACGTTAAGTTGGTTCAGATGTTCCGTCATATCCGCGAGATATTAAAACATAAGGAGGCGCTTAGTTTTGGCTAGTTCAGGATGCTCAATGCCTTTCATTTCAAGGAACGTCTGGATTTCAGTCAGGCAAGCTGCAGAACGGTTAAGCACCTTCACTTTTGGTAACCAGCGTACCTTGCTTTGCAAAATTAGACCATGATCGTTATTTCCAACTTCATCCGGCAGGGTTTTAAACGGTCGATCATTTGAGGCTCGTGCAAAAAAAGTTAATCCCATGGATAACCAGCGACATCGCTTTGCCAAGCTGCCCGTCGCATATCTGAGCAAAAAGAGCCCTGGCTTCGCCAGTGTCCACTGCCACCCGAAACTGCAATTGGAAGTTCTGTACATCATAAATCACTCCTTATGATGACTTGTGTCTTTCAATTTCCCACCTGGTATTTGGCCTGATGATTGTAGTGATCCAAGTCCAACCCACTTCATAGACCCCCTATAGAGTAACCAAAATCATACAATCGGAAGTTTCTGAAAGAGCCATACGCGATCATCAATAGAGCAATATGTGGCTCGCGAGCCATGGGTTGCAGACCCATGCGCTAGGGTATCACAATCCAGTTCTTCATCACAGATTAAAAAGATCACCAAAATTTGAGCAAAGGCACCAAGGTCTTCCATAACTAGATGTTTCTGATTCCTCTGTAGGTTTCTCATCAATGCATTCATTAGAAAGGATCCAAGGAATAATCCCGTCCCTATCGCATCAGCCTGGCGACTGAATACGCAATCACAGCTGAATTAAAGCCTTGACGTGTGGTGAGGGGACAACTGTTTTTTAATCATGGCGAACGTATGCGAATAAATACACATTCCACAGTCAGTGTTTCTGGCCTATCAAGTGTAAAAATATTCCACAAATACTTATGCGATGCAGACGCGATGTATTTAACTGTTATCTGACTATATATAATTGGTTGTAGTGTATGGGAGAGCTGTTAAATGTGCTAACTGTAAAATGGCCTTAAATGCATCCTTCAAAGTCAACCAGGTACGTCCGCCAATTTTGTCTTCCGCAACCTCTGGTGATGGGCTTAGGAATAAATCCGAAAGTTCAGCAAAACAGGGCCCTTTTTCTTCCAGTCTATTTAGTCGGAACTGCACAAAGCTTACAGTCCTGCGAGTCCTGCAAACAACTTTCATCATGATCCGAATTTTCGATCGGATTTTCAGGGTGCCACAGGGTGTTTGATCAATAAATTGGTTCCACCTCGGATTCGAACACATTTGGCTACTCTGCCCCTGTGCTTCCCAGCATCACACTATACATCAGCAAGAGATACAATTAAGTGGAAGTTATTTAAGAACAGAACGACTCGTTGACATTTTCAGCTACGACGCCGAACGATCTATGGGTGCAGAGTTCGGTTAGCATAAATTATGTGTGCAACTAAATTCTGTCACCTTAAAGACCTCGGGTGAAATAATGAAATGTTCAGACGTAGCTATTAGAAAGACGTCCTCAACATAAGGTTGCGACAGGAATTGATCTTAACTACTTCAAATATATAAGGCATGCTTATTGTTTTCCCTTGAGGTATTAGCACTTGAGTTACCATTTGCCTCACTGACGACGATGCAGCGGTTAGAAAATTTAATCCGGGCGTCCCCTTGATACTTCCTGCTATTTGTTGCTTTACCAGTGTGGCATGAGGACAGATATTTGTAAACAAATTTTCAGGCAATTTCGCCAGCATAGAGCAACCGGAAACTCACTTCAGTGAAGTGGCTTAAGACAGCCAGACTTGTTACTTCGTCTGTAGGAAGGGCGCCGATGGAACATAAGTAATGTTCGTAGTAAAAGCACAATTCAACCACCACGGAGAATTGGGCATTATACATGCTGGAAAACCATTTTTTCAAAAATACGACATAGCATTCAATAAACCAAAAAGTTTAATTACTAAAGTTCCATTTTACTTTGTTAAAATCATCTGCTTATGCGACGTGCACCTTTATAGTTGATATTACACAACGAGATAACCCAAGTTTAATCTTCTCGGGTGAGCGTCAAAGTGCCATAGCTGTCCCATTTCCTGTGAGTTTGTTCACGGAGAATTCACTTTCAAATATTTAATGCCATACTGTTATTTACTGTTTGTGAACTACAAAATGGAGTTTCAAGGACTTAAGGAAAATCTGTGCGAAGTATCTTTAAATTTTCCGCAACGTGTAATTGGGAAAAGACCACAAAACAGTACCCTTGGGTTTGAAGACTAAACACATCTTCTGGGTATTTTTTAGATCATCCTTGATGAGCAGAATACAAAGCTTTACAAAATGCTTCACAAGCCAGAAGTCAAGCAAGACCACTTAGTTTGGACAGTATACTGTAAAAAAGGAGCTAACAAAAGGCTATGCAGATAAGATTGGCTCACAGTACAAAGACCAGTTGTTGTGTGTTTGCACCTGTGCACGCAGGATTACAGGCAAGCCTGTGCAGTCCTTTTTTTGCTTTTGCCAATCAGGAAAAGGAGCACAGTAATTGGCGTAAAGCTGACTAGGCCAAAGGGCCAAGACGCAAGTTATCAATCTGACCGAGTGACAGGCAAGAACGTGTGATGCACGACCACGTGTGCCGATAATTTGCATGACTGCAAACTTGGCGGGCGATGGTACGAGGAGTCAGCGATAGTGGCGCAGGCCCCAGGATCTCCACTTATATACTTTGCTCTCTCCTTTCGTATCCACTTTGCCTGGTGTCAAGACAACGACAAGAATACCAGATGCAGGATCAGATGTAGTGATTGATATGGCTAAATGCTTATCTAGGAGTGTCACACACCTGACCAGCCCACGAAGGACGAGTTTTTCATAGGGATAAGAAAGGGAATGACTCAGATCCAAACTGACTGGGATTAACATAAAGGGTACATAAAAAGGAGTGATTGCAATTTAAACCTTCGTCTTGAGAGGTTACCTGAATTAACCCGTCTTTTGACAGCCATCTAAAACGAGACTTTTAGTGAGACGCGACAGTTGCAATGCGCACTGGCTTGTTTGGATTGGAAAATAGGCGCTCAATGTTGTAGAAGTATAGCCCTCAACGTCAAGCATATTCTCCAAGGCATCATTCTGCTGCCTTGCTTGGTTGTTCATCCGGGCTCAGGTGGCTGACATGGCCTCCTCCACTTGTGCATCCGCATTAAACCACAAGCCCTCCCCCCTGCTGCTAGGTCTGCACAGCCCAAATGAAGTATGCCATGCCCCGACCTGTGTGACCCATCGCAGATGCAAAAGGTTAGTCACATTAACGCTTTTCATTTTACTACGACCACTTAGTCTAAAGGCGTAAGCTTTCCGCGGTGACCCTTACTGGCATCCAGCTCTTATGCGTGGCTTCAAAACATTCCCCACTGCCAGCGTATTGGGGGGAAAGCGATTAAACGAATCAGATACCTCGAAATACACGCTTGAGTGTCCACCGAAGCACTGCATTAGTCATTTAATCCGCGAGCAAAATTCATTAGTGATATGATCGCTGACTGTGTGGGATAGGCTGTTATAGAGAAAAGCATTTGGCTCAATCGCAGAACTCTTCAGCATTATCCCATGTGTTGGTCTTGCCGCCCTTCCTTCTGTCGATCACTTCACTGCAACAAAGTCAAAGACGTCAGTTTGCTCATTCACTCACCTTTGAACGACCACTTACTTTCCGGTCGATGAAGTTGCATAAGTGCAGACTGATATTTGATAGAGAGCTAACCAGTAACTTAGATGAGACACATATACCGACGATGCCATGTCTTTCGCTGTGAACTGCTTTTATACGTTTTGGATCCATTAAAAGTGAGTTTAAAACCAACTGAGTTCGTGGTCCATCAGGTGACTGCTGCGTACATCCACTATCATTGTCAAGCACTTATGGGTCCTATACTCCGTCTGATACATTATTTGCTGGTGAAAATGTACGTCACGAAAGAACCGCTGCTCCACTTCTCAGGGAAGATGTTCAAGGTTAGTTTCAGATGGTTTTCTTTGACAGATTGCTGCCACAAGGTGGTTTTGTAGTAGATGGAACTCCTGTTTTCCTATTTATTATGGCCTTATTATTCCAAGTACTTAGGAGCTTAGTAAACCCACGGCTGTGTCGCTGATATACTTCTGTTCTGGGCCTGAAATATGAATACGGCTCGCTTCATTAACTGCTCTGTTTTAAGAAACTCCGTTGAGGCTGTCCTCTCTCAAGAATATTCGAACCTATATTTGATCATTTAGCTAACTAAGAGGGATTTAAGTGTGACGCCGCGTCACCAGATAGCATAATCTCATTAGTTGTAGCTTCTATGCAATGGAACGAAAAGTGGCACTAATCAAAATTTTCTGGCTATCAAAAACAGTTCAAATTTTAAGGCCGTTCAATTAGGTGGACTATACGTAAGGCTGTTTCTTTTTGTGACAAATATCTAAAAAACATCAGCTTATCTACTATGATCCATCCATACAACTGAGCAAGTGTTGTCCGCCATTTTCGCCTGAAGTTGTTAGGCTTAAGAATTTATATTTTACGAATGAAGGAGAACGTTAGCGTTCCAGATATTTGCATGGGTAAGAAAGGACGATGGTTGAGCACCGGATCCTGATATTTAGAACTCTTACGGGAGTTTAAACTTTCCCCTGACTCAATTTAGAGGTCAATTTAACTGATGGATCATCAACTTGACCTCCTCTAGAAACGTCCGTTAGTAAGAATATTGAAAAGAAATAAACGCCATCGTTGGGACAAGAAATTTCGTCGCCTGACTTTTTGGATTGCAGTTCAAACCCGTCTTCAGAGACAGCATCGGGGTTCTTGTTGCAGTGATTGCGTCTACTTTCGCTCAACTAATTTCTTTGTTTTCGGTCATTCACTTCAGGCCGTTACAGTGACATGGAAAATAGGTGACTAAAGCAGGCAGTTCGGTACAGTGCTAACATGCCAAGGACGTTGGGTTGTCACGGGTGTGGAACGGGGGAAGGGCTTTCTCACGGACGATGTCAGACGCGCTGCGTGCTCCCTGTGACCGTGAGCAGCGTGGTCGCACGGCGATATATGCCGCGGGATATATCGGCCGAACAACGAGACGTCTGGAGAAGAGGGTACGCGAACACATACCAGCCTGGTTAGGTAAAGGTAAAAATCAATCGATCTCAAGCTCAATCTTTCCACACCTAATCGATACAAATCACCAAGTTGACGCGAGAGAGGCCTTTCAGGTCATATACCAGACACCAGCACACTACTCTAAAGGCCTGCGTAAACGGGTGCTGGCCACAGCTGAGGCAGTGGCAATTCGTTTCGAAAAACCCACTCTTTGTTGTCAAAAGACGCTGGTACATGCAGTCTCCTTCCTGTGGCCGACTGCATACAAGGATCCCGCGCCGCCAGAAGCCACTACTTCAAAAGTCACGACGTCAGAAGCTACGCAGCCCGAAACAATACTACCCACAGCCGCAGAGAACACGCCGTGCGACCACGCTGCTCACAGTCACAGGGAGCACGCCGCGCGTCTGACATCGTCCGTTAGAAAGCCCCTCCCCCGTTCCACACCCGTGACAACCCAACGTCCTCGGCATGCTGAGTCCGGCGCGCAGGAGACGAGGGAACCACGAGATGACTAATTACCCCCTTTTCCCCTCCCCCCTACCTCAAGAACCATATTAGCACCGTACCGAACTGCCTGCTTTAGTCGCCTATTTTCCATGTCACTGAAACGGCCTGAAGTGAATGACCGAAAACAGCTGCTTGCCAATATGACTTTTCAATTGTAAACGAAATGGGCATTTTTGCCGAACTAATTCTCGCATTTTCGCTCCTTTCGGTAAAAGTATTGGTCTCTGAGAAGGACCCTCTCCTCCTCGGTGAAGCCGATCCCATTTACTAAGTGGATGCTCTGAGGTACCACTGTTTTTTATTGGTCTCTGTCGCACATCCGCAATTACGCACGATACGTAAATGAACCGAGCTTAGTAGCAACCCGTAATCTCGAAGTGAACATTCCGATATTGTCCAATGTTTTATAAATGCTGACTGCCCTACAGGCCCTAGAATTTTTTGAGCAGACTTTGAACTGTACATTTTGCAAGCACGTTATGGTGGCTCGGTGAGGAGGCCACCAGCGCTTCGTGTCAGAGCGACTCTGTGATTTTTAATTTCCTCATATGTTTTAATCAATACGCAGCCTTACTTTTTATGCAAAGCAGGTTCGTCATTGGTCACCGTTAGAAGTTCGTCCATAGCAAGAGAAAAGAACATAATGGTGCCTGTGTATCACTTACCTCATTTTCATTGTAATCCCCTTGGGGTTCAAGTACGAGACAGAACCAAAGATAAAGAGAGCACGTGTGGACGTGGGAACTAACCTGACTTAGTTGGCAAGCCTCATGCGTGCTAGTTTCTATAAACGGCTATCAAACGCTAGGAAAACTTTATTAAGATCACCCTCCGAAGATAACCTTCATTAACATTGCGATATGAAGGAGCCATGGGATCAGTGAAGAACCGAATTCCTCCATTGCTTCGCACTAACGTAAGCTACGACCGTGATAAACTTTTCATAATTTGAAGTATGCTCTGGATACTCGAAGGTTTGGCTTAACGCTATTCCCCTCTCTCATTGCGTATCAGTGTCATATCTGAGACAATGTTACCGTAGATTAACGTGGCTTTCCCGAATTGCGCCAAGAAAAACCCTCTTCTAATATCAGCGGAACGTGTGTCCGGTATCCCTTTCAGTCCGATGCATCAACATAGCCCCTGGATAATCGATAAAATGCAAGTAGTGATTCACTTTGCTTTCCTCATATCTCCAAACTCTCAAAATCACAGGCAAATTAACCCAAATTAGCTGCCTTTACACCTGTTTACTCAATCATGTTTTTTTTTAAAAGTATCCCTCGCTACACTAACCTGACAAAAAATGTAGTCATTGTCACCCAGCCACTGATCCACATTAATTTTGGTCCAAGAAATTTCCGGAAAGCCAGTAATGGACCTGATCAGGTGAAGCAGCCGATGGCATATTCAATAACTATCACGGGAATCGCCCATAGGAAGACTGAAAAAATCCACACGAGAACGAAGGTGAAAGCACCTGGAAAGTAAAAACACGATGCTTATTCACGGGTGAACCGAGACAGGAATACGGTTGGATACAGCTATTCCAAGATAAGAATGCGGCGTTCTGGCATTTGTATGCTTTGCATCCTTCATGAATTCAGTCTTTAGTCATAATTTGGATTTTAGGTTTTCGGAGATTGCAAATCCTCTTGCAATTGAAATTTTTTATAACTCTTATGTCCTATGCTATGCCCAGTATCTAAAGGCTTCTATTTTTTAGCTATGCAAAAACCAAAATCAGTATTGGTCAACTTAGCGATTCTTTTAGCATGCCCTCTGAGTGCCTGTTTTGGGCAGTGATACGTGGATACCGTTAGATGTTCCCGGATCCAACCATGGCACCCACGCAGCTAAGTATGATGCGCAAGGTTAAGGAAAACTAGACATTGTCTGACTCTGCTTTTGCCTCATCCTAAGCAGGCTGCGATTCATCGTTCTGGAAAAAATTTCAACGAATAGAGACAAATTTCAGAAAATGTTTTACTTGGCTAGAGTGAATTGCTTTGTTGGTAGTTAAGCAGGAGAGAAAACAGTCGTAATGGCTGAGTAATAGAGGCTATTGGTCACATGAAAAGTACAGTGGACCATTTGTTGAAATCCTTTCAATCTTATCAGATGCGTAGAGTTTGATGAGTCCGTTCATCAAATATTCCCATTTTTGACTGTAAAACCCTGAGCTGACGAATATTTCAGAGTTTTACATAGGACCTTCAAAGTTGCTAGCCACGATTCATATGTAAATGTATGCAAGACTTGGAACAAAGACCGCAAAATGCAGTTGATAATTCCAGTACTGTGCTGTAGTAAAGGAAATCAGCTCATATTCCTCGAAAGCTCATCAGAACGCAGGATTACTATCCAGGATTTAACACATCAGTGGTAGGCAGTGTTCGCGGTTAGTACGATACTTTGGACTAACTCCTTTCACTGAGTACTCACGTAACCGTCGGGTAATTTTTAATAGGGCTGTGCTTCAAGAATCACATGCTTCTAGGTCTAATAGGTTCACGTGGGAATGTGCATTTTTCCGCCATGGACAGGCAAATCACAGTGCATTTTTCCTGCATTTGCTTAATGTCCATTGTGGCTGTCGGGGGAGGGGGGGGCTTCATCTTCCAAGCCAATCAATTTGAGTATTTCGAGTTATGTTGCTTGTGACTGACAGATAGTCAGATTTTCAGACATATTGTAGTCTGCCTTTTTTGAAGATATCGTGGCCCCTTTCTGCATCAATTAAACAGAGCAGACTAAACTTCACATAAATTTTGGTTTTATGTAGCACAGACTATCCTCGTGACTGTCATGAAAACCACAAGTGTACATGCTCTTTTAAAAAAACTTCGTAAATGACAGTCGAGAGAAAGAAATAGTTCAGGCTCTGTCGCAGTCTTTTAGCATCAGCTGATAAGCGAAGACTTCATATATGCATCAGTTTCGACTTGGAAACATCTCATGGCGTGTTGTGATTTACAGTGGATTGCCTTTATGATGAAATGCACGGTTTTTTTACAAGAATATCCCTGTTACGCAAAATCAGTCCAATCTGCAGCCCCCAAATTATTGCAGCAGTTAAGTAAACGTCGTAATGAAAAAATAAAATACGCTGTGGTTTATCAAGTAATATTGCTTGGTAAGTAAAGTCCACATGTGTTTTTTTATTTTTTGGAGATAAAGTCTAAAACAAAATGAAAAATTTTGCCCAGTTTTTTTACTTCCCTAAAAATCTGGGATACATCTTCGCCTGAAAATAAACGAACTTAATTTTCAATCTATACCTGAGCCGTTTTCAGTAAATATTTTTACTTCTAGACTCAGTTCTAAGATAAAAAAGCAGAGCATCGTGTCAGAATATGAACGAAAATTTTGGGAAAACTAATCATCTTGTGTCTGGCCCGTTTCAGGTTGTTCTATTCCTTTGCTCTATAGATAGAAGACGTTAGAACACTTTTCGCACATGCCTTGACAAAGGAATTTGGCGGAATATCTCGGGTGTTTGTATACAAGGTACCCAAAAACATGTATACCAATTTTAAATAATTGTAAACTTGATGCTCATTATAATTGTATTATTTCAAAAATTTAAATATTTTCAAGTATCATTTTATTGTTTTTTCAGTGCATTTTCTCAGACTGACGTCAATTTTAGTTCAGACATTGTTATAAATACTACCCGCAATACTGTATTATTCAGTTTAGATCATCGATATTAAGAGCATGAACTAAACTTGGGATATAATTTTTCCAATGACATCGTTGCATAATGCGGAAACATGCAGTGAAAAAAGCAACAAGATGATAATATTTTTCCATTTTTTAAATAATTAAATTATTATAAACGCCAAGCGTACAACTATTTAAAATGTGCATGCATTTTTTGGGACACTCTGTTTATGCTTGTTTAGGATCTTTATTTTCGGTAGGGTAAAACAAGTAACAGCCTTATAAGTTTATTAAGTTTTATGACGCACAACTAAGCAGATTTGCAAGGTAGAATTTTCTAAACTTAATTCGCTCTTCTTTTCCCGACAGTAATGCATTATCTCATATTTGCACTAACCTCAATTTCGTGAACGCAAAACAAAATTTCTGTTGTCTGTACTCATATAAGTCAAAAGTGTCTGGTCTTTATTAATGTTCTTTTTCAGAACAACACGCACAAACAAGAAGTCCTTCCGCAGCGTTTAGTACCTTGGATTTCAACAAGCGTTTTATTTGGCCAAATTACGTCCCTATTTGCCCCCAGTATTCTAGTAAACATAATCTCGCACCTCAATTCAACTCAATGAACAAAATACACAATCGCCAATGTGTGTTAAATCCCCCACTTAAATTTTGATTTTCACATTTCATCCAATCAAGGGAAATAGAAGCTGTATTTTCTGTGTTCGATCTGTAGTCAGGAGTCAATTTTGTATGTATTCAGCAACAGATGATCCGACTTCATAATTCGGAATCAGTTGGAACCGATAAACACCATAAACTACCGTATTAAACAACTAAGAGATATTTTTCCATAAAAAATGATGCTGGGTTGTTTGTCCTTTTAAAAAAGACTATGATGTTCATATCCCTCTCGCATTCCTCCTGTTTCACCACCTTGACGATTGATTATGCTGTCATTAGAAAAACTGTGATCACATCTTCAGCAAATAGTCTCAGTTGGTTTAGGAATTCTCCCCTGAAGAGAAATCAGTTATATCCTTATATTCTTTCGATTTTAGTACCATCCTGCTCCGAAGGCATATTAACCATCTCATGGGCGACTGTTCTGTCTTAACATCTATCAAATAAAATTCATTTTGTGTCTTTTCTAACCAATTTGTAAGGTTTTTTTCACTGTTTGCTAACTTTTTTGTATGCGAATGTCTATTAGA
>JAYGXS010000004.1:38275751-38333151 GCA_036362985.1 Ligula intestinalis
AGTAGTAGTAGTAGTAGTAGTAGTAGTAGTAGTAGTAGTAGTAGTAGTAGTAGTAGTAGTAGTAGTAGTAGTAGTAGTAGTAGTAGTAGTAGTAGTAGTAGTAGTAGTAGTAGTAGTTCAGATGTTCTGACTTCGAAAATACACAATTCTGTCAATTATTATTTGACAACACCAAAAGGCTGGTGAAATTTAATCAGGGAGGACGAGCTCACTAAAATTCGGATACTGTCCATTTAGGTCCTCTGAATTATTTTCATCCACGAAAACTAAAAATATGGACCATGAATGTAATCTAGATGTATACTGCCGAGGGCTTACTCGGGATGTTAAGTGATATGGGCGAATTTTGTAGGTTTCCATCTGCTCGATTGTGGTTTTTTCCTCAACAACGCTGCTTATAGGAGGCTTATCAGTGCCATTAGGATAGCTTTCTTCAGAGAAAGAATTTGTGAAGCCAACGTTCGTATATGATGGATTGGCTCCATACTGACCTCCTTCTGAAGTTTTGCTTTTTTAACGACTTATACGCAGCGTTAGCATACCCATTACCATGGTTTTCCTCGGTCACCATATCCGAGCTGACTTTACTAGGAAGTAGAATTGCCCAATCACCTTCTAGAATTAGAGATGACTCTTGCTCATAGTGTGTGGCGGGTTGTTTATTGGGTCCGCTAGTTAGGTTAGTATCAAAGTGCATTAAGTTGGTAGGTGGTACAATCTTGTGTGTGCCTGCGTCGACCCTGCTTACATTGTAGTGGTCTTGTCTGACCGACGCCCTCCTAACGCTTGACGAAACAGACAAGGTCACTCAGAGCTTAGGACCTCGCGCGCAAGCAGTTTTCCCGCGTGCCTCGAGGCATGCCTAACCGGACGGGCGACCGCCACTGCTGTCAGACGAAACTGACGTGCACCCAAACGCACGCACGATGTCCCCCCATTCTGGCCTCAACCCACGGTGACTTGACCTCAATCGGTCTAGATAAATCTCAAGGTCGATACTACCGCTAGACGCACTGACGCATTTATTAATGCGTCCACGCCAGTTCGCCCACGTGTGGCCCAATCAATGGCCTTCATGGTAGGCAGGCAAGTAGCCCTTGTTGGATCCGGAACCCCAACGGGTGGGCCTCAATCCCGGCGGCGAGGAGGAGGAGAAGGAGGAGTCGGAGCAGCATAGTCAGGAGGGGCTGCTTTGTCATAAAAAAAACAGATGGAGAGGAGAAGAGAGGGATCCATCATAGGGAGGTTTGGTGTAGCAGACCTTGGCCGCTCTGAGAGCGGGTGGGAACGCGGTCGAAGACGCGTCTGCTGTGGTTGCAGCTAACGGTGGCGGCTCGAATGTCTGCTCCCTAGACATCACTCCGAACCCGACCCGAATAGGGAACGGACGCACTACACCGCGAGTCAACACTCCTGACATCTATTCTCCTATCTTTCTGCAGAATAAACTTTTCCTAACAATCTGACATTCCCAAGACTTCTCCCACCTCCCTAGGAACCGGGCCTGGAAGATTGTAGCTGTTAAGGTTAACCGTCTTAGCCTTAACTCCTATAATATCTTCCAGTCGTATGATAGGAAAGGAAGGCACACAGGATAGCAGATAATAGTTTATGATCACTGTTTCTGCTTGTACATCAGCTCTACCTTCTGTGGGTCTAGCGCTTGTCCTCCTATGCACCTCGGTCTTGTCTGCAGCTCGGTAGTCCCTGCACCTCAGTCTTGTCTGTAGCTCAATAGTATCTGCACCTCTGTCTTGTCTGCAGCTCGGTAGTGTCTGCACCTCGTCCTGTGTCTGTCAGCAGCGTGTGTTCTCGTGTCGTTCTCGTCTCGGCCAACAGCAGGTTTTGGCAACAGAGTCTTATGTCACTAGAAGCAGAATATCGTGTCCCCAGCCGCAGAGTGCCGCCTCGTGTTGGTGGCAGCGAATTAAAAGACCAAAGGCCTTTTTTCCCTGTTGGTATCTCTGCTTGTGGCCCATGCGAGCAGCCATCGTGTGGTGTCTTCAGTGTGACACTTGGCACACACGCTTTGCCTCTGGCCAGGCGTGACCTCAGAACTCGGCCGGCGGCTGTCCTTGCATCCTCGCGTGTCGGCTATTTGAAGGTCGCGTTCTTGTCCCGTTCTGCCTGTCTCCACTGGCATGTGAACTTCCTTTGTTCTCTTGCCTTGACGTTGTTCAGTGCCTGGTGACAGTGACCTAGACTTATCTTCTGTGTGAGATTTCTGGAACCCACTTCATTTCACAACTTTTAATTCTGAAGATCCTGTCGTCATGGTTTCACAGCAGACTGTTACTGAATCTAACATCAATTTCGCCTACTCTTTCGCATTTGATAATTGAAGTTGATAGCTGTGATTGCGTTTCTCGATAGCCCATTGGACTGTGGGTGTGCAATGTTTGCGAATGATAATAAAATCTGTAAAAGTATCCACAGTGCTGCCGACAAAGCCAATTTTCTATATCATCTTTGTTAATTGGACGAGTGGAACCACAGGTGGCTCATGTCCTTCATCTCGACCAAATGGACTCTGTTCTCTTTGGGAAATCGAAATTTGCTCCATGATAAATTGTCCCACTTATTAAACGGAATGCTACTACTAGAAGCAGAAACACAGAGATGTTGGTGCTTGGGGTTCAGACAACCTACAGCCATTTATGCATTTTTGCAAGGCAGAAAAGGTCGCAATGTCAATGCTGTACCCCATCATGCGGGAACTTACTGCTTTTGATGAAGATTGCTTTTCTGAAGTCTTCCGATTGTTTGGAAAGCTGCATATTTAATATGCGATCTGAGCCTGGAGACCCTGGACGCAATGAGATCCTAATTTTTACGAAATAACGCAGAAACAAACCACAAAATTAGTAACAGTTTAAGGTATACGGTCATGCGAGATCTGGTTTCGTTACTTTAATTTCTATCATTGGAGTCTTATATAGTTTTTTTCAATCCTACTACAAACGTTCCACAACGTGCGTGGCTTGTCTGCGCCTTTCTATATGATGACTTTTTCCTAGTGTTATGGCTTTTACGCGACGAATAGGGGATTCGAAGGCGTAAGCCAATTTTTCTCAAATATGCTGAACTGAGTTGAAATGCCCCACACTTCCAACTACATGAAGGAGACTCTCCCAAAGGACATGATTCCCAGAAAACGAAGATCTGTATTTGCGGCTATGTGCTGTTCTCCATCACATAATCCACGATGAACTGCGCCGTATGCTTGCTGCGGGAGATTGCTATATTACGAAGAATGAATTTAGGAGCCTAGGATTGGGAGCACCAAATCGGTGCGCTTATTTATAGACTATGACCTGAGAACCATGATTTGAGCAGCTCGTTGCTTACGCGGTTGCCACCTCTTGTGAGGATTTCGGCATCGTCAAACTTGAAAATAGGGCCGGGTCCCGTCGACTGAGCTGCAACATAGAAGCTGTTCTCTTTCTTCCTCACCACCACTGCATGCTCGGCCATTCGCGTCCGGAGTAATCTCCCGGTTTGTCTGACGTAGTTGCTTTGTCCACAACTACACCAGATCCGGTAGACGACTCCAGCCATTTCCTGCCGTGGCAGTGGGTCTTTCAGTCTCATGACCCGGCGCCTGACGGTTGCTTCTGGACTGTGCGCAACTCCAACTCTAGGTGAGGTGAGTAGATGGCTGACCGCTTCCGATACATTCTTCACGTACGGAAGAGCTCGTCAAACGTTTGGGCCAGTTGGATGTGGCTTCTTCTCTCGTTTGCATATACATGGGTTGACAAAATTGCGCGGTTAAACATTCGTTCTCTGAACCGTCGAAGATGTTTTAATTCAGCAACTTTGTCTTCCAATTCGCAGCAATGCGTCCCAGCGCGCCGGTATAGTGCTCTTACGGAGCTTCGTTTGTAACCGATTGGGTGGTTGCTGTTGTAGTTCAGGACTTGCATAGTGTTAGTTGCTTTCCTAAATACAGTAGTCCCCGGCTATTAAGCCCACGGTTAATAAGCTCAGCCACGTATTAAGCCCACATCAGCTTGGGACGGAATTTTACACAGCGAAATCTGCCGGGTAATAAGCCCAGTCGCCGGCTACAAAGCCCAGTTTGTCGGATGTGATTTGTTTTCATTTTTTATGTTAAATTTGGCGACACCCTTTTTGGACGGCAGCAGACATGAGGGGTCAAAAGGACAAATCCCCAACACAAGAAAGCCAAACGCGCTAACGCACCCAAACCGCAGCGCTGAGGACACACACAAAAGGAACAGCGCGTTCAGGCCCACGCTAGACGATGCCGACAGGCGTAACCCCAAAGCCTACCAAGGTCATCTGGCTAGCCTCTCTAGGTTTCGAAAATTTTAAAGTTGATTTCCTTCACATGCTTTTCACCATGGCCAAACGAAAGCTATCATCAGATATCAACTTTTCGATCGCCCAGCAAGTGGCAAAGTGGCCCGTTCTCACTGCTGCACAGATGCTATCTGCAGCGTGTGGCATTACGTGAGGGGTGTCGTGTCAAGTGACATATGTTCTGTCGGCCAAGAGTGGCGTTGAGGGGCATGCTGAAGTTTCCCTTGGGTGGCGGCGACAAACTAGGCCAGGGGTTTGCAACCTTGGTAGGATTGTGTCATGGGGTCATGTGAGTATGCGCGAAGCGCGCCAAACTCCAAGACGGGAGAGTGGTAATAGGGGATAGTATGGGTGGGGCAAATCAGGGGAAGAAAGAGAGCGCAATAATTCCAAAAACTAAGAAAATTACGTACAAAATCGGCTAAAAATTGGTTTTTCGAGTTAAAAAAAGGAAAAAGCAGCGTGAAAACCAAGAAAATTAAGCTGCGAAAGGCAATTAGAGGTGAAATAATCAAGGAATTGAATATCTGGTCTCAAGGACATGCAAACCCGAGCCACTGCGCTGGTTACCAATAAAATACCAGCAGCCGAAATATCATGTTTGGCTAACCAAAACAGGCGCGAAGTACGAAGCTAGACGGTGTAACGAGCGAAGAAACTGAATGATTGTTTAAGTACACCAAGGTCTTCACTTTTGGTGCGGACCCAGGATGGAGATGCTTTGATCGAGGGTCAGTAAAGAAACCGGTGCCCTTTTCCCTCACAGCCGCTGACCCTCTTCCCGCCGCCGTCGTCGTCAATAGTATCACAGTCCCACACACAATGTCAGCACCCCCGTCTCGCCACTGCAGTTGCCCACAGCACGGCATTCCCCGCCGGTAACTGATCAGACATTAGAGAACACACTACACTCAAGATGGGACTTGTATCTATGTAACGCCGTTCCCTATCCCCATACTATTTTCTTACTCTGTACGTATTTTATTACTAGTAGATTCCTCTCCGTATATTCATGTTCCCTTTTACTCCGGCCTTGATATTTGTGTGCTTGGGTGATGCTTATCAATCCAATTCCGAGCTTCCGCTACAGAACCAACTTCACGTCATTTATCCTTTAGGTGTGGGCCAACCTCGACATCCCCGGCCCGCTACAACGGTGAAGCGTCCGAGCGGGAAAAGCCAAATGGATTGCTGGGAGCCAGAATCAGAACCACGGGAGCTTGCACGGGTTTGGATTTTTCACCGAAGATACTCCCTAATAGATTATCCATCTCATCAAAAGGAGAATTATGATTATCTCCGAAGGAGTCCATGAGGGAATATGAGAATGTCGGGATTGAGTAACGTTTATTGAACAAACAATCGGGTAGAAAAATATCGAAGGAAAGGGCAGTAGAAAAAAAGCGTAAGACTTAACGTATGGGAGGAGAATGGGACGATGGAGTGGAAAAAAAACCGACGATGGAACGAAAACCGCGAGCCGCGATTTCTCCAGCAAAACCAAAATTGAAACTAGACAACCAAGGAAACCAATTAAAGCAAACGAGGGTCAGGGTGGTTCGTTAAATAACCCCCCCCCCTTCTCCTAAGATGTAGCACTGTCTTCAGTGCTGGTGTCAGCTAGGGGGGAGGGAATGGTGACCTCTAATGCTACAGGAGGGACTTGATCAGCTGGAACTATGTGGAGGGAAACGTCCTCGTTGTCGTCGGTGTCGATGTCGACACGGGGTAAAGGTACGGTTATCTCGGGGGCAACAGGTGGGAGTTTGTTGGGGGGAGGATGGGAAGGGAGTCGGCCGTGGTAGTGTTTAAGCTTATCAACATGAGGCGTGAACGGGGGCGGTAAGGATTCGAGGCGTCAAGAAAGAGGAGAGTGGTTGGGGACACAAGGTCGACGACGCGGAAGGGTCTGGTCCAGGGGTATTGAAACTTGGAGGAGGCGCCACGGCGATGGGAGGTAGTCTTTAACATGAAAAGGTCGTTCAACTGGAAAGGGTTACCCGCGATACGGCGAACGAAGTTATCTTTCTGATGTTCAGCGTAAGTTCCTAGTGTTCGCCGGGCGGCATTGTGAGCACGACGGATAGGTTCTCGTAACTGGACGTCATAGGGATGGATGGAGGTAGGGTTGGGGTGGGGAGATGGTAACAAAGGTCAAAGGGTAGGCGGGGGTCTTGGCCGGTCCAGAGGTAGTGTGTCGTAAAACCGGTGGAGGAGTGCACGGAGCCCCGGTACGTTAGCAAACACAGGGGAAGTTAAACGTCCCAATCTCTCTCGTGACCATCCTTGGAAAAGGCAGAAAAAAGCTGTGTAGGGTGCGATAAGTGCGTTCTATGAGTTTGTTGCCTTCGTGATGGCAGGGAGTGGTACGGGTCTTGTTGACCCTGAGAATGGCACAAACATTTTGGAATAGTTGGGAGTCGAAATTACTTCCACGATCGGTGTGGATGTCTGTTTAAGTCACTTTAAGTCACTTTATTAAGGGAAGAAGGCTTTCGCTCTTGAGCTCCCTATTCATAACCAAAATCGCATAATAGGTCCACCGTAACAATAGTAAATAATACAAATATACAAATGTAAGCTTAACATCAGTGATAAGTGTGGGCCAGTTGCAAGGTGCTGCTACTGACGCTTTGTTGATTATATCTGCCACAATTTCTCAGCAAATGAGAATCAAGTTTGTGTTTAAAAATGTCAACAGTATCTGAGAGGACCACATCTTCCGGGAGTCCGTTCCACGCTCCAATGACCCTCTGAGAGAAGGCGTTTCGTCGAACGTCGATACGGGCCGGTTTCCTCTGTAGTTTAAAAGGATGACCTCGCAGATGGTCAGTCCGAGCCCATTCGAAGAAATCATCCAATTCTAGGGCGCAGTCTCGGCCTCTAACAACACGGTAGATTTGTATGAGGTCCCCGTGGAGTTGCCTATAATTGAGAGGGAAAAGATCAAGTTCGGTCAGTCTGTCTTCATAAGGCAGATGACCAAAATTCTTGACCATCTTCATAGCCCTCGCCTGCACTCGTTCCAGGTGCAGGTAATCCTTCTTGAACCACAAACGCCAGGCCTGGACAGCATACTCCAAGTGGGACCGAACAAACGCTCCGTAGGTTTTCCTAAAGAGCTCCTTGTCAATGTTGACGAATCCCCACCATATCGCAAACAGCACCTGTGTTGCGCATTTAGCTGCCTTAACACACTGAGCAGACGGTTTAAGTGAGGAATTTATTAGAACACCGAGATCTTTTTGTTCGTTCACATTTGAAAGCGGGTGCCCATCGAGGAGGTATTGGAAGGAATCGTTCTCCTCATCAGTCCTTCTAGTACGGAGTCTTAAAACCACACACTTACTGATGTTAAAGTTTAAGAGCCAACGAGCAGACCCGCAGCTAAGGCGATTAAGACTCTCTTGAAGCGCTTTCCTATCGGCGTCAGACCTGATGGATCTCCAGAGTTTGACGTCGTCGGCAAACATGATAGCGCTGCAACCCAGGTCGTTGACACAGTCGTTGATATATATAAGGAAGAGCAGTAGCCCTAAGACAGAGCCTTGGGGGACGCCACTCAGAACAGATGTAGGGTTTGACTTTGAGTCACCAATGCACACAGTTTGCGATCGCCCTGTGAGAAAATCTGTGATCCATGCCAGCAGGTTTCCTCTTATGCCAATTTCTGACTATTTATACATTAGACACTTATGTGGGACGCTGTTAAATGCCTTCTTGAAGTCCATATAGATGATGTCAACCTTACCATCTTCATCCAGTGCGCGAGTCCACTGCTCAGTGGAGAGTAGAAGGCTGGAAAGGCAAGAATGGTTCTTTCTGAAGCCGTGTTGGAGCCCTGACAGTAGGTTGTTCTCCTCCAAGAACTTCATTGTCGTTTTCTTAATTATCGTTTCCATCACCTTACAGCAAATGCAAGTTAGGCTGACGGGCCGGTAATTCTTGAGCTTCGTGCGAGTTCCGCCCTTGTATATCGGGTAAATATTTGCCATTTTCCATTTGGATGGCAGTTTTCCTAGTTCAAATGAAGAACGAAAGATATGTGCTAGGGGCTCCGAGAGTTCGCTTGCCAATTCTTTCAAGAAATTGGCTGGTATATTGTCTGGACTGGATGACTTTGCTTCTTTGAGGCTGTGCAGCTCCCTCTCAACTACAGATGTTGGAAATAGTAGAGAATGGAGTGCCGGACCGGCGTTTACAACAGCACTGTTGGCATTATCGAAATGAAGCTCGGTTTTCCTAGTGAATACCGAGGCAAAGAACCAGCTACAGAACTCGGCTTTCTCGTCATTCTCAACGACTTCTCCGCCATCATCATTCTTAAGTACTGCGACAGGATCCTTGTTTTTTAATCTACTGTTAATATAGCGGAATAGAATTTTGGGCTTTTCTTCGGCCTGCTGGAGGATTTTCGATTCATAGTTTTTCCTGGCCTGGCGAATTGATTTTTTTACTGCATTTCTTTGGCGTCGAGATTCCTCGAGGTGTACTGGCGACTCAGTTTTCCTGAATAACTTCCATTTCCTATTCGTCTTCTTCAGTTGCCTGTTAAGGTTTCACGCCAACCAGGCAGGACGAATAGTCGTCTTGTGTACCTTCACCGGACAAAAGCGCTTGATCAGATATAATGCAACCCTCTTGAGTGATCTCCAATCCTCCTCCCGATCCCCTTTGAGCAGACAGTCCCAATTCGCGGAAGATAGTGCATTCTTCATTGAATTGAAATCTGCCTTCCATATTTTTGGCTGGTCCTCCGTTTTCCTCAGCCGTTGAGTATGGAGAGAGTAATCCCACATTAGCGTCGTATGGTCACTCTTACCGAGCGGAGTACTTGAATGCACTTCATCTATGTAGGACGAATCCTTCGTGAAAATGAAATGCAAACAAGTAGCCCGCTGGTTTTCTCGAAATCTGGTTATGCCCTTAACGTTCTGAACTAGAGAAAGGTCAAGCGTGAGATCCATTAATTTGGAACTAAAGGAAGTTGACGCCGCCTCAACTGTCAGGTTGTTCCATTCAATTGCAGGGGCGTTGAAGTCACCAATGATAAGAACCTCCTGGTGGCTAGCAGCTTCTTTCACCAGACCAAGGAGCGAGTCGTCGGCTCCACTCAGAATGTTTGGTGGCCGGTAAACGGCCAGGAATTCAAGGTTCTGTGAATTCGCCTTCTTGATCTTTAACCAGACGGACTCATACTCCAGGGCTAGAGTGTGTTTTCTTTCTACAACAGAGATTTCAGTTCTGACATATATGGCAACCCCATTTCCTTGTCGGTTTTGGCGGTCTTTGTGGAAAAGCTGGTATGCTGGAATCGAAATCTCCGAATTTGTGATTTCTGTTTTTAGCCATGCTTCCGTTATGGCAACTACATCAGGTTTCCGCTTCGAAAGTACTGCCTAAAGTTCATCAATTTTTGAGGGAAGACTTTGCACATTAGTGTAAAGAAAGCTCAATTTAAACTTATTCACCACTTTATGCAGGCGGTTGCCTCTTGCGTGAGATTGCATGCAGGGAGCTGTCGATGCTGATGGAGACGGACTGTTGTCCATCCCGACTAGGCTGTTAGCCTTTTCGGCTTTCTCCAGAGGAGTGACGATCTCCTAGTTCAGAATCCGAAGATTGCTCTCTCCGGGTTCGCATCTCCTGTAGAGTTCTACTTTAAGCTATCTCCATTTCTCCCGCTCCGCGGAGGAAAAATCCCGCTGAAAAAAAACCGTCGGGTGTGAGTATCTAAGTATTGGTTTGCTGCAAAGTATGAACCTGTATTTAAGGTTCTTATTTCACTTCTGGACTCAAATTCATTTGAAAGCAACCTCATGAATTTACCTCAGATTGAGTCTGTGGTGCATTTAGTATCATCAGAAGTTTCAGATAGATCAAAGCGTAGCTGTAATGTAGTCTTCTGAAACTTTCCTCAAACGAGTAATCCAATGGTAGCAATACAAAACATTTTTCAACAATGTGGGATAAGTATAGGCATAGTGTCTATCAAAAGACTAAATTCGCGAAGTAAAAACAAACCAATATTTCTAACATGTTCTACCCACGCCGAAGCTCAAATGTTTCTACAAAACTCTGAAAGAAATAGGAGTTTTCGGAGTTTTAAAGCATATATAGGCCCTGACTTGACCCCGATGCAGCGCAGATAAGTTTTTCACAAAGACAAAGGGCGTAAACAAAGTCAGCCACACATTGTCGCAAAGGACGGAAACACTCCACAAAATGCTACTTCAGAGGAACAATTAACGAGTTCCTCCTCCTCTGGGAAGGAAAACGAAAACCATCAACGTAGCATCAGCTTACATGACTTGAGGGCGACTTTTTCTAATTATAATAATGACAACCAGAAAGCAAATAATAAACCTGCCGAAGCAATTAAGGGAAAGAATAAGGTTCAAACAAAAAGACCCCGAAATAGTACAACCCCATTAGACATGAACGACACTTATCCTGAATCTAATCAAGATACACTGATCAATAACAACACAAGTCTAAACATGTCCATAAATAGCAATACCAGTCCTAACTCAACGAACTAAAGTAGTAAACCAGTGTTAGATTACTTCCCCCGAACAACCCAGAATAGACCACCATTCCCAAACAGAATTGCATATCAAAACGAATATCCGTATTTAAATACACATCCTCAAATGACACCTAACCCCTTCTCTCAACCCATGTATCCTAGCCCATACACAAGACAACCACCGCACACCCAACCCTTTCAATATGACACACACACACTCAAATCTCACCTCGCACAACACCATACCTCCGATAGTTACACAATGCCATCGAATTCCATCATTCTCATCACCAATTTTTCCCAATAATGCACAATTCGCCACAAATAGTCCAACACCACCATATTATCCACCAATCACACCATTTCCGCACATGAGCCCTCAACACGATCAAACAAGTAATAGGAATCCATCTCTTCACAACAGATTCCAGCTTTTGTATCCGACACCATAAGTGTTGCTCTTATTAATGCTAGATCGATAGTAAACAAAGTTCCGCGTCTTAGGACTTTTATTGATACACACAATCCCGATATAGTCTTTTTAACAGAAACATGGATAAACGAATCAACCTCCAATGCTTCACTTTTTGTAGCAAACTACACCTTCTATAGACAGGACCGTGCTAATAAACGAGGAGGAGGTTGTATGATCTACATAAGATCTACCATAGAACAGAGTGGCTTTGAGGTTCTTCAGGAGACGTTCAATGGCGAAGCGTGCTTCGCTATAATAACATACAAGACCCTTAAAAGCATTCTAATTGGATGTTTGTACACCCCTCCGGAATAAAGTAATGATGACACGGGCCTTACAAATCTACTAGATATTCTATCAAATATCCAAACCGAATGTAAGATAATTGCAGGAGACTTAAACAGTCCAAAAATAAACTGGACAGAACTATCAGCCCCATCCAGACATGATGAATTATTATCATCAATTGTGTTTTATAACTGGACGCAAATAATAAACAAACCAACCAGAGGAAACAATATACTCGATGTTATTCTCACCAATGATATCTGGCCCTTATATACGCACTACGACAGCTTAACCTTTGATAGTGATCATAAGACAATAATATTAGTGCTCATTGATCCTAGTTAAACTTCTATAAACCCCAAGAATCTTGACATTGAATCTATGAATAACTACATTAGGTCATTGGAGTGGAGCTCTTTCCTCCTAACGACATCCCCTCTAGAAGCTGTAAACATATTATATGCTACCCTTAATTTAATTCGAAATACACTTATTGACGAGAGATCCCCATGTAAGAAATCACTTATCCCAAACTTCCTTTACAAACGGCTAAATAACTTAAAAAACAACTCCACGACCCATGTATTAGTTATCTATCTACGCTCAGACGCATTACAGAGATTCACGAGTTAGCCCAGAACATTGGAACAAATACGACGATAGCAGCAGAACATCGGGCAATCGAGTCCCCAGAAGGGACAGCCCAAATATTTCGGATAAAAATAATCATCAAAAACAAGGCCCCCAAATCATGCTTGATGACCAAGGAACAGTAATTACAAATAACAAACAAATAGCAAACCTGTTTAACGAGTATTTCTCAACCAACTATTCAGTCGAGGAAGAACAAATTTCCCAACCAACAGTAATGACGGCACTAGTATTAAAAGAGATATTGTTTAACGAAGAAACTGTAGAGAAAGCTATCCGCCAACTGTCCAATTCCACATCATATGGAACGGATAGAATCCCTCCTTGCATACTGACACATATGACATATGCCCCAATACTTCTGTCTAACCTTTTCTCGTTACTGCAGTCAAATGGTACTTATCCAGAAATCTGGAAAAAATCATGTATCACCCCAATTTACAAAAACGGAAATCGGTCCAATGCCCAAAATTATGGTGGTGTTCACCGAACATCGGTTTTAGCAAAAAATCTTAGAAAGAATAATTTATAACCAAATGTTAGACCATCTGACGAATGTAAATCTCATACCTCCCTCTCAACATGCCTTTTTACGTAAAAATTCATGTCAGTCCTGCCATCTCACTTTCTTGGAATTCATCGCCAGAAAATCGAGATGATGGGAACATGGTAGCTACAATTTACTTTGATCTAAAGAAAGCCTTTGACAAAGTTCCCCATAAAAGACTGATCGTGAAGCTAGTGAGTCACGGGATTCGCCCCCCCCCCTCCTTGATTTCCTCAAATCATATCTTCAAAACCGATTCCAAGTAGTAAAACTTCGAAATATAATATCAGAACCAGCTCATATAAGCAGTGGTGTTTTTCAAGGCACTATCCTAGGTCCCCTCTTATTTCTCATTTACATTCATGAGTTATCCACGATATCAACCTCTGCTAAGACATTTTAGATGCATATGACTTAAAACTCGCATATGCCTATAACAAACGTTCGATAAGTAGTGTGCATAGAACAATTGAATTAGACCTTCAAAAACTAAACGACTGGAGTGTTCAATGGCAAATGCCGTTTTCACCAACAAAATGTCATCTCATGATTTTTGGACCACTAAAACTTCCCCCATAATGTTTAGTGGTCAAGAAATAAAAGAGATAACATCTTTAAAAGAATTAGGTCTTAGCTATTCTAATACTCTTGACTTATCCCCACATGTTAAACAAATCGCATCAAAAGCCAATCGACTATGTGGCTTCATCAGTAAAAATTTCACATCAATTACACTTAAGACTAAACTTAACAAAATGTACGTTTTACCTATTCTAGATTACTGCTCAATATTTTTCAGTACCATGTCATCAGATGGCAGACAGAAACTAGAAAAAATCCAACGAAGGTTTACCAGAGTTTTGTGTAAACGCGAAGACGCCCGAGACTCCTATACAATAATGTACAATAGATATGGTCTTAAACCCCTCTGGCAAATGCGACTCCAAAATGGTTTAATTTTCCTATTTAAAGTGACACATAATCAGAACATCCTTAGCAATAATATGTTAACAAAGCAAAACGGTTCCCGTCCCACTAGAAACATCAGCATACAATTCATAACGCTAAAGCTAGGACGGCCCAGCGATCAAATTTCTACACCATAAGATATGCGATCATGTGGAATGCCCTACCCAACGATATTTGCAAAAGCCACAGTTAAGCCGAATTTAGAAGAAAGACCAAGCAGTTCTTCTCAAATGACATGCCGCATATATCTCTGAAAAAATAGGACACTTTGCTAACTAGTTCTTTGACGTCCAATTCGGACCAAAAGGGATCTAACGGTCCAGGAGAGTTCCCGCACATTTTGGGGAAAACTGGTTACTGCTGGAGGCTTTCCAATCGACGGTTTCCAACGCTGATCAAATCAAAGCTTAAGCAAAATTGTGTCTTGCCTCCTTTTCCAATCCTTAAAAATAAAAATAAAAACTAAGAACAATTTATCTATTCCAATATTCTTCCACTAACATCTCAATGTTTATAAAAAATTATTATGAAAGACAATAATTTTCTCTACAACTATACTTAAATATATATTGTTTCCTCTTATGATGTATCAGAAGTATAAATGCTAATAATGTCAATCTCAATCTCACTTAGATATTCGACAAACGAAAGGCCAAGTTTCTTCTGCCGATGCACTTGAATGACGATGGTGCTTCGCAGCTGCCTCGACCCACCTCAGACATCTGCAACGTCCCCTTATTATCAAACTTCTGCCAATGGACAACGATTGTAATCTCTGTATCGAGCAGACCCATATATGTGGAAGATGCGATGTTGTAGCGGACCAGGGATGTCGACGTTGGCACACACCTAAAGGATAAGAGACCTGAAGATAGCTCTGCATCGGAAACTCGGAGCTGAATTGATAAGCATCACCCAAGCACACAAATATTAAGGCCGGATTAGAAGGAAACGTGAATATATGCAGAGGAATTCTTCTAGTTATAAAGAATATGTATAGAGTAAGAAAATAATATTGGGATAGGGAACGGCGTTACACAGATACAAGTCCCATCTGGAGTGGAGTGTGTTCTCTTATGTCTGATCAGTTACCGGTGGGGAACACAGTGCTGTGGGCGACTGCAGTGGCGAGACGGGAGTGCTGACATTGTGTGTGGGACTGCGATACGATTGACGATGGTGGCGGCGGGAAGGTGGTCAGCGGCTGTGAGGGAAAAGGGCACCGGTTTCTTCACTGACACTCGATCACAGCATCTCCATCCTGGGTCCGCACCAAAAGTGACGACCTTGGTGTATTTAAACAATCATTCAGTCTCTTGGGTTGTTACAATTGTAACGAACCAACCCGGACCATGGGTGCTTGAATGCCCCAAGGGCACTTTTTGGCGCGGATCCGGATGAGGATGGTGTGAACGTCTGTTGGTGATGATGCCGGTTTTCCTTCTCTCTCCCTCTGCTGGCACCACTTTCCCCCGTTCCATGTCACCGCTACACGCTCTTCCTGCCGTCCTGTGTTACCGTTACACACTCCTCCTGCCGTCAGCACCACCATGGCCCTCACCCGCAATTGCCCACTGCGCTGCACTCCCGCCGGTATCTTACTTATATTCTGTGATCACCCCTCACTCCAAATGGATCATTTGCACAGACCCTTGGTAATCCCCGTATCGTATCCTTTCCACACTTTATTGTTTACCATTCGTCTTATATCAACAGACTGTATTGCTTACTATCACGTTGTTCTTCTATCTCTTTCTACGATTGCATGTTGTGGTGATTGAAAACCCCGTTCGGCGTTACTTCTGAAGAATCATATGCGTGAATTACTCCTTTAGGTGTGTGCCAACCTTGACGGTCCCGCCCTCAAACTGACCACGGCTAAGTAAACCTCAGTTAAAGGACATGACAGTTTTTCCAGACCCCAAGTATTCTAACTATAAAACCGTAACACAACCAATGCAAAGTTATTTTATTTCATGTTTATCTAGTATTGAACCTTAGAAGTCAGGTTCTTTTTACTTTAAAAATCCTCCTTATTTCGCACACTATTGACCTAGTAAAAGACCAAAACAAATGCAATAGTCAATGCGAAAGAAGGGGTTTGGGTTAGGTTTTTTCCTGCCTTCTGGGGTTTTTGACGGCGCAAAAGATGTGCTTGAAAAATAAACCTTTTTATTATTATTAACAATAGCTGGACCTCAGCCTCACTCTTCAGAACAACCTTCAACGGTCTTGGTCGGCGTTGTTCATCTTTTGATTCTGTTATACGGCCCATTCGGACTGCCTTTAGAGCTTCGACTTTCTCCTCACCCTTTAGGAGGAATTTCAGATATTCTTTAAAAAACTTCCTGTCTTCTTAATATCTTGATTTCGGGGTATCGGAAGTACCTTCTGTCATGCCTTTTATGACTGTGCAGTTTATACGAGTGGTACTCACCTTCCGACTGTCATCCCCTTCTGCTTCTCAAGGGTTTGTTAGGACAGATTCGCTTCGAGGTTCAGCGCTTTTGTTCGTTTTGGCCTGCTAAGGTGGCCTTTTTGTTTGCCTCGTGCTCAAGCTCGGCCAACTTTTATTAGCACTTGGGCTTAGTTGGCCTTTTTTGGGAGCCCGAGAGCGCTTCTTCGTTCTCTGAGAAGCCAGTGGGTTGACCGTTTCCCCTGTCCATGACAGACTACCAACTCCATCAAGCACCCTGGCTGCCAGATTATTTTTGTGCGTAGACACTTCAGCGAGGGATGTTGCTTCTCCGTACGTAAGGGTTCCTCGCTCAAGTTCACGCATCGCCGGTTTCTCCTCACGAGGGAGAAATCGAAAAAAAACTTCAGCTCCTCCACCTCCACTCTAAGACTATTAACCACCTTCTCAAGGTTCGTAAATTTGTTCAAAAGGGTAAAATATGATACGGAGGCTTCATCTTCATGAGTTTCATCCCTTAAACTTTTCTGACTTTGAGTTCGCTTGGTAGGAGGAGATTTCAAAGAACTTCTAGATGGAGTTTCTGTAGTCAGTAGCGGAATTCGGAAACTATCATTCAATTTCATGATGGCAAAGAGAGGTAGGCGCTCAACTTATACGCGAGGGGTCCAGGGTTCGAATCCGGGTGGTAGCGTGACTTTTCTTCCTTGTTGCGATGATGTCGGGATTTCGAATGCAGGCACTGGCGAACATTCCTTCCCGACTTCCAAAGCTGTATCGCACATAGTTTCATTTTTTTTGTCACCATCTTTTCACAAAAGACCGTTAATGAATCAAATAGTAAAGTGGATTGCTTTTTGACTGTTAATAGCCGATTTTTATTACTGTCATTTTGTGTCTTTGTGGTGGAGTTGATTAGATGCTCAACTTGGTGTGACCCAGTTCCTCATACAGATTAGTAAGGACGGAGTCGATGAGGCAGCCGGATACGATGGGACGTAAATGATAGGAATCGGCGTTGCCAGAGAAGAGAATGTCGTTATCAATGAGACGGTGGGGCCATTGTTGTAGTAGGAGACGGGCCCTAGCGCTAGAATCGCGCATCTCGCGTTCCGTGGGTTTGGGGAGATCGGAAGAAAGATGTCGATAGATGGTGGTGGTGTCGGGATCGGAGCCATGCGCGGAGGCCCATTCGAAATGGGTGGGTTCAGAAATAACCAGTGCGTTGACGGATTCGACAGAGTCTGGGGTATGGAGGGTGAGGTTGGAGGGTAGACGGGATAGGGTGTCAGCATTGCCATGGCCGGGACAAGGGCGATAAACACACTCATAATCAAAGTTCTGTAAGAACTCTTGCCAACGTGCAAATTGGTGCATCGGGCCCTTAGGAGACTGGAGTGGTGATCAGTACGGATGACGAAGTGCTTACCCAGCAGTAGATTTCTGAACTGTCGGACGGAAGTAACGACAGCCCTAAGTTCCCTGCGAGTAACGCTGTAGTTACGCTGGGTCCGTGACAGGATGTTGCTGGCAAAGCAGATGGGGTATTCGAGACCGTTACTGTAAGTTTGTGTTAGTACGGTGCTAATAGCCGACCCGCTGGCGTCGATGCCTATACTTAAATCCGGTGCATCCGCAGCGACATTAGGGAAAGATAGCACCAGGGCGGAGCAGAGAGCATCACTTTGCTAGTTAGAAGCAGTCGCGCAGTCGGTGGACCAAACGAAAGGGGCATTTTTCTGAGTAAATTTATGAAAGGGGAGGCAATTTTTGCGAAGTTACGGATAAAATGGCGATAATAGGACATAAGACCGATAAAACTTCCGAGTTCTGTCTGGCAGCGGCCATGTACGGATATGTTGTACTTGGTCGTGGAGAGGTGCGATGTGGCCGGGGGATAGTGGTGACCGAGAAATTCAACTTCGGGGCGGAGAAAAAGGCATTTTTTGGGATTGAGGGTAAGACCTGCACCGCATAAAGCTTCTAGGACGAGGCGGAGATTAGAATTATGTTCATCGACCGAATCCCCTTAAACGATGATATCGTCGAGATTAACAAGGCAAACGCGGGGGGAAAAGATGTCTAAGGACCCGGAATCTCAGGCACTCAAAAGTTGCAGCGGCGTTGCACAGGCCAAAAGGCATTGTCTGGAATTCGAAAAGGTCTTGTGGGACGGTAAAGGCCGTTTTCTGGCGGTCGTTGGGGTGCACCTCGACCTGCCAGTAGCCGAACTTGAGGTCGAGGGTAGAGAACCACCGGGCGTTTTCGAGGGACTCCAACGTATCTTCGAGTCGGGGAAAAGGGCAAGAATCTCGCGTCCTGATACGGCGGGGGGGGGGTTCCACAGCGGTTTTGAGTCGCCGTTGTCGATGCGATGTTGAACAAGGTGGGTATGGCCTAGGGAATCGTTGGACCAGGAGAAAAGGTCGGGGAATCGAGAAAGGAGGTCGCGAAGTTGATGTAAGGCATCAGGCTCAACTGAGTCTGGAGGTGGGAGGATATCATCTAAGGGGGTAGGGACGAGGGCAACTGCAGCCAGGACAGTATTATAAACGAGGTCAAAATCCGTATCAGAATCACAGGGAGTGGTAGGGTTACGGGGTGAGAGGTCACTGGTTTATGCAAGGACGAGACGTCGGTCACGGGCCTAGAGTACGCAATTATGATTAGTGAGAAAGTCTTAACCGAAAATTACGGGCCATGGACTGGAAGGACAAACTAAAAAATAGTGAATAACTTCATAATCGCACAAAGAGAAGGGTAGGGAAAAAGAGCCTGAAATGGGGATCTGGAGCCCGTTAGCGGCCTGCATAGGACGAGGCCGGGACAAGGTTTCTATGTGGCATCTAAAAGTCTGGGGAATGCTAGAGGGAGTTATGAGGGAAACGCTAGCGCCGGTATCAACTAACGCCTTGAAAGTGTGATTGTAAATAAGGATAATGACAATAAAGGCAGAAGTAGGAGAAGGTTCATCGAAGGTCAGAAGAATAGGAGACTTACAGGGTTGACTGTGGCCGTATCGACAAGCATCGGGGCCGAAATGCCGCGCAGTAACGACACCCAGGGTTGTGTTGTGGAAATCTTACGGGAAGGCCTGGTTTCGAGAAGACAGCGTGGGGTGGCGGCGGCGGCAGCCACGGACAGGTATGTAGAGGAAAGGCCGTTTTAGGGTTGGCGGCTGGAGGGCGGTCAGAGGATGGTCGGAAGGCCAGGGAGTTGTAATGGTTCGTATACTGGCGACAGCGCCCGATGGCAGTGGGGAGGTCGGGAGGAGATTTGATCAGGAAATGCTCCATGACGGTACTGTCACGGAGACCAGTGGTGAAACGGTAGAGGATAAGGCAGTCCCGTGCTAATTTGGGAATATCGGGGTATGCCATCCTGGCATAACGGGTAAGTTAAAGTGCGAATTCAGCTGGAGGTTGTTTGGGCTGCTGTTTCAGGCTGTTGAAGTACACGGCTGCGGCGCCAGCTGACATTTGGTTGTCGAAGAGGGATAATAAGGTAGCCTGGGCATCAGCGAAGGATGCGCACAAGGTAATTCAAGAAGAAAGCGCCAATTCGCAGGCGTCGGAATCAAGGAAGTTGAGGGCATATCGAGTATGTTCGTCGGAGGGGATGTCAGCCAGAAAAATATACAATCGGGTGAGGCATTGTCTGAAGTTTTTGCCAGGCTGGAAGGTTTGGGGTACTAGAAGTGTATTCGGGGCGTTGGGGGGAGCAGCTGTGGAGGGTTGGGGACGTGGAAGGGAGGGCTGAGGAAGGATAACCGGTGGGGAAAAGGGGCCGGGACCGGCTGCCACCGTTGTAGCGTCCGAGCGGGGAAAGCCAAACGGATTGCTGGGGGGCAGAATCAGAACCACGGGAGCTTGCACGGGTTTGGATCTTTCACCGAAGATACTTCTTAAAGATTATCCATCTCATCAATAGGAGAATTATGATTATCTCCGAAGGAGTCCATGAGGGAATATGAGAATGTCAAGGATTGAGCAACGTTTATTGAACGAACGATCGGGTAGAAAAATATAGAAGAAAAGGGTAGTAGAAAAAAAGCGTAAGACTTAACGTGTGGGAGGAGAATGGGACGATGGAGTGGAAAAAACTGACGATGGAACGAAAACCGCGAGCCGCGACTTCTCCTGCAAAACCAAAATTGAAACTAGACAACCAAGGAAACCAATTAAAACAAACGAGAGTCAGGGTGGTTAATTGCAACGGACATTAGGGGGAATTACCAGGTGAGTACTGTTTCTCCCTAACGAAGTGCGTGTTAATTACTGAAATCGGTAGACTAATTTTAATTCAATTTCTCCTAATATTGCTGATAAAATTGATGGTATGGTTTGCGGTTAGGTGCACGAACGGGTGCGCAAATGAAGTACATTGAGCAGGTTTTCTATCTTATCTAGCAGGAACGCCTGGACGCCATCCGGAGAAGCCGATTTTGCAACGGTCAGCAGCCAGACAGACTGATTTGGAGCTATCGGGTATGATCCCAACTGGGCCTGCGTTAAGCGTGTTAAGTGCGCAAGTGGTCTGTCATTATAATCGCAGGTCTAAGTAGAAAGATACCGAGTAGGCAACCAAAGCAAATATTATGAGAATTTTCCTTCCCACATAGCTTTGGAAAAACGCAAACCACGGAAGCCAATTTTCGGAGAGAAATCCCGTCCAATACTGCACCGAACAGCTAACAGCAGGCGCAGCCTTGCCTGCTAGTTAATCGACAAAGGAGGTAAGCCGAAAGACGTCTAGGTGTTCAGGAACAGAAGAGCACCGGACAGGAGAGGGAAAAATTAAGTGGCCAAAGGGTGGAGGGGCAAGAAGACGACCTATTCAGAGGGTTAAGGTTCACCTTGGTTAGTTAGGTTGGTCTACGGGGGACGGAGATTTTAAGGATGAGTCTAAAATTGCACGCGTTTTATACTTTAACCTGGATCACAGGTTACCGATGTCACTACGATTGGAACAACCGACACCAGACAATGAGCTTCTGCAAACCATCAATTAGGACGAACTGGTACCCTACATCCGCACCAAAAGTCTCCTAGCAATGGACCTACGAACCTATTGCGGCGGACGAGTGTTCCTGTATAAGTCTGCGCAGAACGGAGAGGGAAAAATCTTCAGGTGTACTCTGTGCCTCAAAAAACAATCTGCGCGGACGCATTGTGTATTTTACGGAAGCTTGTTAACGTTGCATAAGCTAGCAAATATGTGCCTGGCGTTTATTGCCGGCAGAACGGTACAGAAAGTGGGAGCTGTTTGTGGAGTATCCCTAAGACCAGACTTTAACTGGTTTGCAATTTGTATGAACGTCAGTTCCAACTTCTGAACAGGGTAGCTTCGATCATCGGTGGACCGGGCATTCAAGTGCCGGTGGACGAGTCGATGATCAACCACCGTAAGTACAAACGAGGACGAAAGTGCGGCAATTGTGGGTAATCGGTATGCACGACACTGTGAAGAGAAGGGCAGTGTGCGAACAACTGAGCAGCCACTCTGCGCCGTCCCTCTGCAGTGTCATATGCCGGAGAGTAAAGTACGGCAGTGAAATTTTGACAGACTGCTGGAGCAGCTATAGTAAGCTGAAGACATTGGGTTATTCACATTATATGGTAAACCACACTGATAACTTTGCGGACCAAATTATGGGCACGCACACGCAAGCCATTGAGGCGTTTTTGGAGTCGACTTTAACGGGGTCTGCGCCAAAGTGGACCTATTCCAGGAAGGTCCGTTTGGGTACAAATTGAGAAAATCCAATACCGAATGTGGTTTGCTTTCCGTTTGAATAAGGTACCGGAAGCCTGAGATATTTTCTGCAGTCACATAGCTCATCTGTATCCCGTGAGTATGATGGAAGGTATATTGTTTTCCTACGGCACCTAACCGTTACCCAACAGAAGCGAAACTGCGCACTCGAAAATGGCTGGTAAACAAGAACCTCAATCCGGAGACTTGCTGCCTTCCGCGGTTTAAGGAAATGGAGGACATGAACATGCAGGCAGATGGCGGAAACGAAGGCAAACCCAGTGGATCGGGTAAGAGTTTAAATGCATGGAAAACTAGTCGTAAATTAAGGTTATGTGAACGAAAGGACGGTGTGGTTGGGTGGAATGCCTTAGATTCCCACAGACATAAGGCAATACCCAGCAATCGCAATGCATGGATTAGGAAGGTGCAGTGATGATGCTAGTTCAGATTTGGATATCCCTCGTGAAGGTGAGTTTCAGGAAAGTTTGTCGTAATAGTTTTTTTTGCTGTAAATGCAATCGAGTAATGCGGCAGCCACTTAACGACAAGCAAAGCAAACGAAGCTCGCCACGCGTCGAAAGAAGACTGCGGTGGAAGCGACAATAGAAACAAACCGTAGATACCCGGCGGGGAAGGTAAAATGGATAACTTACAATTTATTTTGCAGCATGTGCCACAGCCAAAACTGAACTGCGCAATGGCAAAGTTTACTGCAGGTGGGTGGCCAAAAGATAAAAGAAGTGGAGGAAGCTGGATCGACGAGCGCCCAATAAAATAAATTCATAAGAATGCGGATGCTGTCACAGGTAAGACAGCTTAGTGAAGACTAAAGTATTTATAAGCATCCCTGTAGAAGGAACGAAGCAGCCAAAGCCACCGTATGCAGTCAAAGGGAACGGCTAAGACAGTGCTGAAGGAGGTCGTTTGTTAATATTTTTCTGCAAATGTTACTTTGTGTGAGTAAAGGGAAACACTGCATCATAAGTTTCTTAAGTGTGAAGGGGAGAAAAGGACTTATTTAGTCGACGTTTTACAGAGGATAAGTCAGCCGATTATGAAAGTGTAACTTGGGCGAACTGTTGTGGGAATCCTAAATGGCGCGGAGCATGGGGACCGCAAGGTCAAGATCAAGGCGCGCAACTTATCTTTCAAAGCTAAGTGTAATATATATTTATTAGAAATTCATTGTTACTTGCTGAAGTTACTAGCTTAATTTTTGTTATTTATTTGTATATCTAACCCTTTAGCAACTGCACATACCGGTAGTTGTCTTTTTTTATCGATAGGTCAAAATATACATTTTTATAGTGTTTCACCGACATAGCGCTATGTCGGAAGTAGGATGAGGCCTTCATTCCAGTTCCGGTAGATTCACGTAAAAAGCAAGTAATCTATTGCGTCAATACTAAATTATATCTGAAAATTTGGTAATATATCAATTTCCAGCAAGAAATAGTTTGCATTACTCGATATACCATTTGAGATAATTTTCATCCTGCGTAGCCTCTTGGGTAATTCAAATTTTCTGGCGAAATTTGCACATAACTTTGCTTAGAACATATCCTATCACTCACCTCCTATTCAATATGATACCTAAGCCACAACTGAGACGTGAATTAACCCGTAATACCAATCCCCCTATCGATAAACCCATCTTAAGCATGAAGAAACTTGATCTTGATGCTTTAGACAATTTTAGTAAGTTTTATAACCAAAACGCTTGTCTGTTAACGGTCCTTGGTGCCATCTTTGAAAGCGTGCATTGAACGACTGAAGGAGACTGGATGTGAAGCCAACTAGCTGGTGGAGATAAAATTTTTGATTGGACCCACTGACTGTGCATGCATCTTTATACTATCTCATATTTTCAAAATGTAGTAATAGATCTGTTTCAAGATGCATGATAAGAATTCAAGATTGTTTTCAAAAGCAAACACGGATTGTTGAAGAGATAACACTGTGTTTCCATTTGCTTGCAATGTAACGTTCAGTATGTTCAGATGTTCGGTCATATCCACGTAATGCTAATATATGAGGAGCCACCCAGTTTTTAGCTTGCTCACTATGCTCAATGCCCTTCATTTCTAGGAACGTCCGGATTTCGTTCAGGCAAGCTGCAGAACGGTTAAGCACCTTCAATTTTGGCATCCAACGTACATTGCTTTGCAAAATCAGACCATTATAGTTATTTCCAACTTTAGCAATGTTTAAACTGTCGATCATTTGAGGCTCGGGCAACAATCAAGTTAATCACACTAATGATCAGCGACTTCACTTGCCCAAGCTGCCCGTCACATAACCCGTTTGAACGGGTAAGGAGGCAGAGTCTTGATAACCGAACGGGATCAGTCGTATGCCGCTTTCACCAATGCAGGCCAGAACACTGCCTACTTATTCTTACTTATCAGAAGTCTCTTATTTAGTATAATTCAGTATATATAAGGTAAAGAGGCTGAGACTTTGAAAACCCTATTTACAGATAGATGCTGTCAGATCATGCATATTGTTCAAAGTCATATATTCGCCCTGACACTTCCTCATAATCTACCATCACTTACTTTCCGCAGGTGCCAAGATAGTATCAAGACCGAGACTGATACTGCTACTATTCCTAAACTACTTATTCAGGATTCGTCTGCGTGATATTATTATTATTACGGCTCTATTTATAGTCAAAGGTGACACTGATTAAAAGTCAGCGATGCGGCTCGAACCCCTCGATCTCAAAAATTAGTGTGAGTTCGGATAATACAGGTTTGAGGCTCGGAACGTATGGGTGTTTTGCCTTGATTTCCTCCTTCATAACTCTATTTAGCAAGAAATGTCTCAGTTTCTCCCATGGTTAGACTGCAATGACTAAGATACTGCTATTAGGGATGTCAGTGATAGGTATTAATCGTGCCACCTGAATGACGCACCCGGGGTCAGAAGCCATGTCAAAAGACAGTCGGAACAGCTAGGATAAGGTGTGCTTCTACAGCAATAAACAGAAAAATAAACAGTGCATGACAGGTGAAAATGCGATAGAGAAATCAAAAGAAGTGCAAACATGCGTTCGCGGTGCTTAGACGAGCAGTCAAGTGAATGATGCAGGCGCAATGCTACCAGCTTATAAAGGTATAGGAAAACGGGCGGGAATGAAAGGACGAGGTACGAATAAGAACACGGTGCGGGGAACAAAGATGATGTGGAGTGGTGAATGAGGACACGGGCATAAAGTTTGGGGTATTTCAACAAATGACAAGACAGCCAAAGAGGACAAGGGATAAGAGCATGGCAAAAAACACGTGGATACAGAATGTGACAAGATGGATGACTAAGCGGGTTTAAGGACGCATGCTTTGGCTAAGTCGGCAATCTAAACCTACATAGGCAGGTTCTCATGAGTGATGTAGCCGTTGAAAGCCACTTGATAAAGCTTTGTGTCGGTCAAGTACCCTGTAAGCAGTTTCACACCTGACAGTTCGGCCATAAATTGCGATGATGTCCAACATATGCTCCAAGCAGGTTGGTGCTGTGATTTGCGCGTGAGTTAGGTTTGAAGTGATAATGGGCTTACCGCAGCATCAGCCGCTCTCTCTTCCCTCATCCATCTGAGCGCGTTGTATATTTGTCTCATGTAAGATCCGGAGAGCTTCCCACGCATTTATGCCGGGAATGGCATAAAAAGCGCAAAAGGTCCTATCTTTAGGATGGAGGCGTAATTTAACATCATGCGCCCCCGCGTCAGCATCTCTCCCGATTGCCGAGTATTTGTTGGTATACCGCCTGACAATATTAAGAAAGGAAGGACATAGGATTATATGCACAGCATCTAATGCTTTGTTAAAGATAGGGTATGCGCAAGCTCAGACCTAGTTTACTCAATAAAATTAACTGCTCTGAATTCGAAAACGCAGCAATTCAGCAAAATTTTCTGGTGATGAGGTTTCGCTTAACTGATTACCATCCAAGTAACATATCGTAGAAAATTCCCTCCGTTAGTTAAACTGCCCGAAAGCTTAGTTGTAAGATCGGAATCCACAAATTGCTGATTCGACTGCTTTGTAATATAGGTGGGATTTAATTTTCCGACTATTCCCCGCTAGATTCAAATAGGAGGGAACTCTCGGTGGTGTGTAACAACCCAAGAGACTGAATGATTGTTTAAGTACACCAAGGTGGTCACTTTTGGCGCGAACCCAGGACGGAGATGCTGTGATCGAGTGTCAGTTAAGAGACCGGTGCCCTTTTCCCTCACAGCCGCTGACCCCCTTCCGGCCGCCGTCGTCGTTAATCGTATCGCAATCCCACACACAATGTCAGCACTCCCGTCTCGCCACTGCAGTCGCCCACAGCACTGTTATCCCCACCGGTAACTTATCAGACATAAGAGAACACACTCCACTCAAGATGGGACTTGTATCTATGTAACGCCGTTCCCTATCCCCATATTATTTTCTTACTCTGTACGTATTTTTTTATTACTAGTAGATTCCTCTCCGTAAATTTATGTTCCCTTTTACTCCGGCCTTGATATTTGTGTGCTTGGGTGATGCTTATCAATCCAATTCCGAGTTTCCGCTACGGAACCATCTTCAGGTCTCTTATCCTTTAGGTGTGTGCCAACCTCGACATCCCTTGCCCGCTACAGTGGTTTGCGCTACTAAAGCCTGAAGATGTCTGACGTCATCGTAGACGACGCGCTTGTCGATTTTGCCGACAAATCCTTCAAAATCGATGGGAAAAAGGAGGCCAAAAAGATCGTGCAAGCCTTGAAGAAATGCCCTCAAGTGGCGGTTTTGCGGCTCTCGGGGAACACTTTGGGCGTCGAAGGAGCTGAGGCCATTGGATCAGAGCTATCTAACCATCCGAATCTCAAACGCTGTTTATTTAGTGATATTTTCACAGGTTGGACTCTTAGATAAGTTTTAAAGCATTAGGTCGAATGGTTGATGAAATTGCGCCTGCTCTTAGACATCTGTCTGCGGGCATTATTTCCGCTGGGACGCAGTTGACCGAACTCGATCTGAGTGACAATGCGTTTGGTCCTAGGGGAGTAGTAGGCGTGACAGAACTTTTAGCCAGTCCTGTCTGCTATACGCTGCAAGTAAGTCTCAAATCTTTCCAATTATTTTCACAGACCTTGAAAATGAACAACCAAGGGCTCGGGCACCAAGGTTGCCGACACTTGACAGAAGCCTTATTAAAAGGTCTCCGAGACAGTAACGGCTCCGGTCCCAAACTCAAGACCTTTTCGGCGGGTCGTAACAGATTAGAAAATTACGGAGCAAAACTTCTGGCAGGAGTGTTTTCGGAAATGAAATCGCTTGAAGAGGTAACTGAAGTGTCTATTCTCCACGCTATTGCTTCAATTTTAAACACCATCTTACTACTATATTGCCACACGACTGACTGAGACACAGTCCTGTTTTCTGCTATCATGCACCCTATTCTCTAATGTGCGTTCAGAAATTTCTAACAAAAGACATCGTAGTAGGCATTGACTTTAGGTAAATTAACATGTTCTCTGGAATCAAAGTCTTCTTAGATGCTTAGCACTGATGTACAACATGACCGCATTGGAGAAACAATTTTAACTTAGCTCTAATTTACCAAAAGGATGAGTGTTGTATAGTCTGACAATGCATGAAAGTTGCAGGGTTGTCTAGGTCATTGGAAATGACGCTACGACTCGTGAGGCGGGTTTGCGTATTGCTTATTCGATAAAATAAATTCAACTTAGGCCAAAACTAGTTTGCTAAAACTTTAAATGCAAGTTTTAATAGGCCTTCGTTATAACTTTGTGTGTTCCTGTGTCAACACCGGTTATGCCCCCCAGGTACGTGTTGGGAATGTAACGCAGAGAGGATAACCGAGAATATTTTGCTATAACAATTCCTGCGTAAACATTAAGTCAGCACGTGTCAGTCGACTTGTCCCGTGTTCACCAGCAATTCGTATGTGGTTGCGTCACGGCGTTCTAGTCTGCAGCAAGTCCTGCCTCCCGTGTCCGCTCTCGCATTTAAAGGCAATCGGTCCGTGCCCGCTTTGGCTTTATCTGGGTAGCCATCGGATGCTGGTTGACCTCTCAAGACATGCATAATTCAACGGCGTTGTTATCCGTGGCCACAACTCTTTGTGACTGTGCGCTTACCTCTATTCGCGCGCCTTTGTCCGGCATGACCTTATAATGTCTGTCTGTCCGGATAACAATGGTGGTGGCTCACGTGCTTGGCCATCCTACCAGCTTTATCTAAGTGGACCTACAGAGCATGTCTTTTAGATGAACCACTCGGCCTCACTGCATTACCCCGGTTAATCTCTGCTTGAATAGCTGCTACAGTTTCTGTGCTATTGACCATAGGCATGACCACGTAGGCTTCCACCAAATGTACTGCTGACGTGGCAGATGGCATTTTGCTTGGTGCTTTCTGTTATCATGCAGAAGTTTCATTTCGAAACGGAACCGTGAAAATCTTGCGTCCAGTCCCTCAGTTATCATCTTCTTTCCGTGCATACATATATACACATATATCGACATTCTGGCAGATTGGACACGCCTATGACTTTCACTGGTGTACACTTTGTTCACAAAAGAGTTGAAATTCAGTTTCTGCTTCTTCGTCTTAGTGTGCTTAAATAAGTAGAAGTACACTCCTGACGCACGGTACTCAATTTTCAATTACGAATCCTCAAAAGCTAGATAGTTTAGCTAGCATGTCATGCAATTAAAAAGTTTCTGCTCAACTAGCATGATAACCATATACTGGGCATAAATATTTAGGATTTGACTCCTTTAGGACTTCCATTGCTTTACAAGACTTGTAGTGCCCCGTTACTATGTGCATCCCAGAACCCGCATCTTCTATGGACCTGTCTGTCCATCTTGTTACCAGGTGCCTAACAAATTCGCAGGCAGTAACTAGTAGCATTAGCTTTATTGGTTTGTTGTGAAAAGTACTGACTGTCGCTTCTGGTGAGTAAGAATTTGCGTACCGTGTAGCAGTACCATCTTTTGACTAAACTGGGTACCGATCCACCAAGCAAATTACAAGCCTAATCTTATTTTGCGTCTTCCACTGGCACCGATTTTTTTGGACTAGGTTCCTATTAATCGTCCTTTAGAGACTAATGACATCGCTTACACCACTGTCCTACTTGCGGTGGACATTTACTGTTTATTCGTTGAGTTCTGGGGTCCTTTGCATGCACATTGTTGGTATTCAAAACGAGTACAAGCAAGGTGCTAACTAGGGTTTACCCTAGAACATGCTTCTCAACGGTATTAACGTCGCAGCGCTCTCCAAAAGGGTTTAAATCAGCGTATTTCCTAGCCCTAAACCTTCGCTTCCAATACGTGCTCTTGCGCTTCTGACAGTGAAGGCACTAATGCCACTGCAGTAACAACTATCGTTCGCTCCATCGTATTTTGCAGTGTATATTCCAGTCCGTTCTTGATATAAACTTTTTGGAAGATCAACATGCAAGTACCTTCTATCCATCACCGTTTATTTCCACGTACCGGTACAAGTAAGTAAGTTTATTTACAGCTTCAATCGCATAAAGCCAAGGAACTGCATATTTTCCTTTCTTTGCTGTTTTCTTGCGTACATGCCAGATACTGTTTGTTATGTGGACTTGACGTTCAACTGAGCTCCCTGAATAGAAGCCACCGGAAGGTTTTATTAAGACTAGTGATTAATAACTATCTGCATTTGGGAGGAGCAGAAATACCCATATATAAATGGTAATGTCGGATGAACTTAATTTGGCTGGACGCTCTTTAGCTTTATCAGAATTTATTTGCAATCATGCATTCACCAATCATCCATTCACCTAGCTTTACTTATACCAAAATGGTATTGGCATTCATGGGATGGACGGAATTCAGTGCCTGGTTAACGCCATTGCATTGAATTCTAACCTTCGCGTTCTAAACTTATCGGACAACACACTTACTGCTGATGGAGGAACGGAACTCGCGCGAAGCTTGGTGTACCTTTCAAATCTCGAGGTTCGTTAATACTTCTGATTATCAAGTGTCAAGTTGTCTGAGCTACTCTTATTTTTTCTTCTTTCTATTTCAACGATGTATACGTTTTTCCTGCTTATATCAAACAATTTTAAATGCATGTATAATTTTCATGTTAGATATCATGCCTTGAAAGTTATTTCAGTAATTTTAATCATAGGAGCTCATTTTGGACGATTGCTTAATTCGAGGACGTGGCTGTCGCTCTTTGGCAAATGAACTTGAACGAGAAAATGTAGTTCCCAATCTGACGTGTCTCCGCCTCTACGGCAATGAAATCACACGCGACGCGGGTGTCCACCTTGCCCTCTGTCTTGCAGGAAAGACAAAACTGAAACACCTCAACCTAAATGCAAACGAATTTGGTTCCGAAGGCATCGATATGGTTATACGCACCCTTGAGTCTATCGACCTCATTGAGGCTCTTGAAGTACCTCCAGCTGATCGAAGTACAGATGACAGTGTCTCGGACGACGTCGATCCCCGATATCGTGCATTTGATGAGGACCAAGGCAGTGATAATGAGGAGGAAGATGACTACGAGGAAGGTGAATACAATGAGGGCGAGGAGGCCGAGGACTTTGAGGATGATCAAGTCTGCCCGACGGAATCAGGTTTACACAGCATGGGCAAAAGTGCCGACTCTTCATTCCAAACAGTAAAAGAACGTTCTGTTGGAGGTCCCTTCGGATATGTGCCTCGTAAGTTATCCGCAAAACATATAAACTATGTAAATATCGCACACCCCTCTAGATATAGTTTCAGATTCTTTTGTATTTATCTGAAAAGCCAGCTCGTTGTACGTTTCACACTATAAATTTACCACAACAAAGTCGAGTGAGGCGTTTGAATGAGATGGCTGTTTGAAGCCTGTGACAATCGACTGTTATACTAGGCGTTTTGCCATGCCTAAATGTCCAATCTCCCACCTCATTTTGTCCGAAGATAATAGTACAATTATCTAACCATTATGAACGGTTATTCATTGTCCCCACAGGCTTTGTCCAGACCGACTCAACCAAAACGATCCTCATCAATGCTTACCACAGTTTTTTACGAGCAGACTAGAATTTGCAATTTTATATTCATACAGTTCAACTGTCGAGTGCGACGATGTCCATCACGTGTTTCACAGCAAGCTGGAAGCAAGGGCCGTGACTTATGCGTGCATTAGATTATGCTAAGAGTATAAGTGAGCCGCATCTGCACTCTGCCCCTCCTCCATTTGAGCGCAGCGTCATGATAAACTCAAGAAGATCGGAGGCAGGAGAGAGCGTAAGTGGCTGGCGCAGTCGGAGCTGCCTCTAGGCATGTCACCACACATGACTCGGATTGAGTGCCATAGAGGCCACATTAATAAAGAGCCATTACAGCCTAACTCTCAGGTCACCAGTAAACCACTCCACGCAAACTTACAGTGAGATGAATCCGCGGTGCGAGTTATCCCGTCATTTCCTAACCTAAGGCACGGATTTTAGCGCAATGCGACAGCTTCAAGCGCGTAAGATTTTCTACGGTGAGGAAAATGCCCTGACTCGTCGACCTAATTAACCAACTCCTAATCACTATCCGAGTCAGTCAGTTAAGTGATGCGGGAAATGAACGCAGCTGCTGACCTAATTAATAACCTCGTCTGCGTGTTCTGCGTACACGACCTGGACCCCAAACAAAAACGCCTGGATTCACCTCTCACATGTGTCAGAGTGCCAGACGTCACGTTAAGGAGCCTCTCCGTCGTCCCCTCTACAAAAACACTGATTAGGCTGACTATGTGCTCTATGTTCTATCGTCAGTTCGGAACCTTCCAAGCTACTGCACTTAAAACATCGTAATTTTCTCAGGCTTGGATCACACATCCAGCAAAGGAGCCGCATAAAGAAGGAGCTGAGAATCATATTTCTCTCCCACATGAGGGGTATTAATAGTAAATATGCTTTATGTCCGATGTAGGTTCTGGTGGGGAGACTAGCGGAGGTATATTAGTCAACGGCATTCTATCACAGGTTCTCATGGAGGCGCCTGTGGCCTAATAGACCCATGCGGAGTGTGAATGTAAGCGGAAAGTTGCGATAGGTGCCGTAAGTGTATGCTGGTATTGTATTCAACGCAGTTTCGATTACCATGTGCTCGACACACGGTCTAAAAACCAGATGGTCTCCTACGCTCACACCGTGCCCGCCTGCTGGCTATCAGGGCCAACCTTACTAGGCTAGACGATTACGTAGGTAGTAAGAAAACAGAGGCAACATTTCTGCGGTTAATGGATGAGGTTCAGCCCCCAACTAAGTATATCCGTTTCCTTGTGAATCCGCTTGTCTCTGCTCCGTTTCCGTTCCTGCCTTGCCAGTTTGATTTGGACTTCTACCCATAGTTATGCAATAACTTCACGGCCATCCGACTCCGGGACCGAGCTTGTCACCAAATGCCTTGAGTAGTTACAGATGATGACACCAGATTGATGTGAAGGGTAATCACGATATTTGACAATATGCTGTGAATCATTCCTACTAAATTTACCTCAATTCGCAACTTTGATCTTTCTATTCTGTCTTAAGTTTTCAGCTTCATTGAAGACCTCTATTTTCTATTTGGTGAGGTTTTTCTTGGCTTCGTGGCCACAATTTAACGTAGTTCATTTGATTTCAAAAATACTTGCTTTTTAGTTAAAGAAACTGTAGCTTCTGCCATTTATTAAATTGGCCATCTATGGTTACGCTATCTACCCTAAGTGGCATGTGTTTAGTCCAGCGTGGCCCTTAATTTCGTTTTCAACATGACACGATCTGCCACTTCTTTAGCGTAACATCCATATTGGTTTAACCGGTCAGTGATATTAGTTCATCGGATTTTCCGACTAACTTTTAAACCAACTCCCTGCTGCCTTTTAAATTCAGCAAAATCAACGGAAAAGCAGACGGAAGCAGGGGGCGGTGTCTTCAGCTTTCGCTCCGTTCTCTCCGACATTCAGAATGAGGCTAACGCAAATCACGGCTCCAATCTGTTTTCTGCGCTCGACAGTACTGACGCGTCAGTATGCCGCAGTAAACTCTGGGCAAACGCTTCCATTGGCTCCAAAGCAGCACCCGTCTCCGGCCTCTTTGCTCCTCCACGTCTCGGTATTGTTGTGACTCCTCCGAAGGTTAATCCACCTTCCGGTGGTTTGTTTACCACGTCGGCTGCCTTGCAGCCGGCTGGCGTGGGCTCAAAATTTAAGGAGGCGGAAGCTTTGGATTGTCTTAAGAGATGTATGGCATCACCCGAGGATGATGAACTCATGCGAATTTTGGCAGGTTTGTTCTCATTTAGACATAATTGTCCCTTAAAAATTCCTTTTTACTGTCACAAATTGTGCAGTGGACTATTTTTACCCGATCTACCTTCTGCACAAAGTACTGTAAATAATTTAGTCACACACATAGCTGCTCTCTGATCGCGAAAGCTGGACGCCCATAGCACTGTTGCACGAACTAACTTTATTTATAAGTCTGAGTCGATCTAATCAGACACATTCTCATTTTTCTCTTGTACTCTTGACGCTTTTCACGGTCACCTAGTTAAGTGCACTCATATTTTATCTAATCTGACAGCTGTTCGGTTCTAGACCTCAAGCTGCACGGTCTGTCTTCTTCATGTCTCCTCCTGCACCATTGACGTGCCACCCTTTATCATTAATGTATCAAAAAGGCCATATTTTACTGAAGTTAATTTCGGAAGATAAGCATGCGTTTGGAAGAAAGAGGAGCGTTCACCGGGAGAGGTTTATTATAAACCTGACGGTTCGGGTAGTGGTCTCGTCTACCCATCTTCAGAGAATGGGTACTCTGGCTCAAAGCCCTGACACCAGCGTATGCGGCATAACCACGCGACCAGCCGCCGCCGCGGCCAACGTGCTTGTTCCGAGCACCAGTCATGGTGTCACAAAAGGCCACGGGACGAACACAAGAGGGCGACACGGTGACAGGCAAAAGACCAGGTGAAGAGAAGACTGAGGCCACAGCCAGAGACACACAGAGTGGCTCAAACGTGATTGGTCAAACAGGCACACGAAAGAAAGGACGGCATAAAGACGAGGGCTTTGAGCCAGAGTACCCATTCTCTGAAGATGAGTAGACGAGACCACTACCCGAAACGACAGGCTTATAATAAACCTCCCCTGGTGAACGCTCATCTTTCTTCTGATCTACCACCCGTGAATCGAATTTTCAGCACTATCACTGAACATACGTTTGTTTTCGATAAATTATCGCCAGGTGTTTACACTTGTAGTGGTCCATGTAGTGTTTGTGCCTGGATCACTACAATCATCAGGCCGAATCCCAGGTTGGGGGAAAAAGGCAAAAGTCACCAGAATGAGTAGTTGATTGTGTGCAAAACTCCCAGTTGCAATCGCAGGTAGCTGACTGGCTAGCAGCCCTTGTTGGATCTGGAGCTCCGCCGGGTGAGTCTCAATCCCGGCGGCGAGGAGGAGGAGTTGGAGCAGCATGGTCGGGAAAATCTGCTCTGTCATCAAACGCACAGATGGAGAAGAGGAGGGATAGATCCACCGTAGGGAGGTTTGGTGTAGCAGACCTTGGCCGCCGTGAAGGCGGGTAGGAACGCGACGGAGACGCGTCTGCTGTGGTTCCCATCTGAGGTGGCAGTGGCCACTGGCGAAGCCAGGGCTGGTCCTGACTGCGTCCAGCCAGGCCTGTGAGTGTCGACTGTCTGTTGTGTGGGGTGATGACAGTTGTTTTTACGTGACTGTGAGGCGGAGTTCAAGTGGTTTGCTATTGGTGTGCTGCAAGTTGCCCGAGCGGATTTTGCCTGCAAAGGCCCCCCCTGCTGCGTTGGCCAAAGGGGTGGTGTGTGAAGTGGCCCTTAGGGAGCCGCGACTATTCGGGCACGCGTGTGCGGTCGTATGTGCGCACGTATGTCTGTGAGTGGAAGTCGGTCACGTGCTGGTCGTCAGGTCACCAAGTGAAACAGCCGCGTGCAAAGACAAATGATGTTGGGGGGAAGCGGGCTTTGCAAAACAAAAAGGGGGAGGAATGATGGCCCACCGCCACACACTTACATTGTGGCTCAATAAATAAACAATGCGGGTAGATAGAAAAAATAGCGTGGATGTCGGGATAGGTGGTGGGGCGGAGTATCGGGGTCAAACATTTGATCAGCGTTAGAGCGGACTGGTAGCTGAGCGAGGTAATAAGCTGCTGGTCGTAGGATTAGCGGCCTTCGGCTATGGTAACTGCGGCGCTCCGACGAAGTTCTTTTGGGCACAGGGAACCGGTTGGCCTAGCCTGATGGCGGCCGCTTCTGCCGTAGCCAAAAGACGCTGTCCAAGCAATTTTGAATAGCTTGAGGGCACATTTTAGATCATTCGGAAGGCCTCTTGCATCCACACGGTGGTCTGAATCCACCAAGTGTGCTAGAATGAAACTGCTTACGCCCTTTATTTGGCCCTTCCCTAACCATGCTGGAATGTGTTCTCGTACTCTTTTAGACAAACGCCGGCTCGTGCAACCAATATATCCTGCCCCACAGGAGCAGGTGAATTACTATATCCGCATAGAACTGGTTTGGGCTGGTAGTTTTTCCTTGATCTCTCCGTATAGGATGAGAGCAGTCGAGAACAGTACATGATCGTTGGCTGCTGTAAAGGTGGTTGCCACAGCTTGACTCAGGCGTCTTTTTAGAAGTTCGCTTGGTCCGTGCCTTTGAGGTGAGACTCTGATGAATACTCGTTTCGTATAAACCGAAAGGCAGGCATCCCAAGAAATTTATTTTCATGGAAAGGCATCTTTTGGGAAATAAGTAAGTTTATTGAGTAAATTTTCGACACTGGATCCCCAGTTCGTCGTCAGACATGAGAGAAATTTGCAAACAACAGTTAGCATTTCAAAGTTCTCATACAGTTGTATAGTCTGTCTGGTGTGGGTGTTAATTGGGGGTTACAATTTGCGTCACATCGTGATGGACATGATTATCAGTCGCAATGCCGTAATGACTAATGGGCAGCTGTAATTTAAGTCAGTCCGGTGTCGGTCTGGGATCAGTCCAAGTTATCCGGTGTGGACGATAATTGCGGTTCATGTTGGTCCATGTTTGTTGGCTGCCTGAGTGGAACTATCAGGTTCCTTTTTCTTGGCTTGTTGTTGTCTCATGCATCGGCGCCCAAAACGAACACATGACGAGTCCTTCCTACATAAGGAACGTGTCTGAACTCGTTGAAAGACATTTGCGGAAACACCAAATAAAAGTGGCGCACAAACTGATGGCTACTTTACGCAATCAATTAGTACACCCTAAGAATAGGATTGGCTACCTCGATAAGAATGAAGCCATCTACAAAAACGCATGATAAGCTTGTGATAAGGTATATTGGGGCCCAACAGGAAGATAAGTCTCTACACGCATCTGCGAGCACCAATCGGCAGCGATGAACCATAACCGTTTTCCGAAGTGGCTATGCATTGCCTTGACACAGGACATACTTTTGCATGGTACAAAACGCATCGTTGGAGTGTGCCCCTCCAAAAAAGGCTGAAAATTTCTTGAGACCATGCACTCCGATGACTCATGCATCAACTGGCGTATTGAGTTAGCCGGAGTGTACAAACACCTCAAAGAAAGGTGGAAAAGACTGCAGCCGACAAACATGGACCAACATGAACCGCAATTATCGTCCACACCGGATAACGTGGACTGATCCCAGACCGACCCCGGACTGACTTAAATTACAGCTGCCCATTAGTCATTACGGCATTGCGACTGATAATCATGTCCATCACGATATGACGCAAATTGTAACCCCCAATTAACACCCACACCAGACTGAATATACAACTGTATGAGCACTTTGAAATGCTAACTGTTGTTTGCAAATTTCTCTCAAGTCTGACGACGAACTGGGGATCCAGTGTCGAAAATTTACTCAATAAACTTACTTATTTCCCAAAGGATGCCTTTCCATGTGAATATTCGTTTCTTGTCTGCTGTTAACATTGATGGCTTTGGTGGCCTTTCAGCCATGTTCTTAGCGATAAATCGACTGGAATACCCATTTTGTCGAAACACGCCTTCAACAATCTTAAGCTCCTCTTTGATTTTATCAGTCGAGCAAATCCTTTTCGCCCTTTCCGTCAAACATCGCCCAAAATTAGGTTTGAAGTTTAACGGTACGGAGCTAGAAAAATGGATGTATTGCCCGGACCACGTCTTCTTATGATACCCTACGTTGAATGCTCCCATCGGCTAATTTACTCAATAGTACACAAAGGAATGGGAGCGATCCAGATTGTTCTTCTTCTGATGTAAACTGGATAGACGGATGCGCCCTATTTACTGTATGCATTAGAGCTGAAAGTTTGGTTTGATCTGATGCAACCGCGAATATATCATCTACATAACGTTCGTAGTACGTGAGGTTATTTATCTGGTGGCTAAGTTGCACAGCTTCTTGTTTTCCCATGAACATATTTGATAGAAGCATACCCAGGAACGAGCCCATAGCTACTCCGTCCAATTGTGTTTACCTGTTGTCAAACAGGAATTGTACATTCAAGGTTCAGTTAGTAGTAATCCCTTGAGTGTATTTACCGGCATTCCTGTTATGGTGATTCGAGGTAATGAATTCACAGATGTCATTTACTGTTTTTGTGACCGGCACGTTCCTGAACAAGGAGGAGCTATCCAGTGAAAAAACCACCGTCCCGTTCAGGTCAAGGTCTTGAACTTCGTTCACGTATTCCAAAGTGTCTTGGAGACTGTGGTGCTAGTTAACTCTCTATGGGTTTCAGTTTGTCCACTAGCCATTTCTTCTTTTATGTCTTGCTAAACTTTTATTTGTTTGACAGAATGGATGGCATTTTTGCAATGTAAATTGTTCTGTCCGTTAGATCAACGCCAGTTCCTTTATCCGGCCTCGTTATGAGGATATCTTTATTCTGCCGGAGGTGTTTTAGTTTCTCCATGTGTGCCTTGTTAGTAGACCCCGATGTTTCTGAACGCTGTTTAAGTACTGATAGGAAAATTTTACTAGCTTAGACTTCAAGTGATATAAGCTCTCGGTGGAAAGTGGCTTAAGGTCATTCGTTTGATTCGGCAAGTTCTCCAACTGTTTCCAACTCTAGTTGGTTGGGTTTTTGGTGGGGACAGCATAAATTTGGACCCAGTGATAAGGCTTCGATCTAAGTTTTATCAAGTGATATAGACGAATATTTGTGTACGCACCGACTTGGGTCATGAGGAAGCTTCAATTGTGGTGTACACTCTGAAGGAGAGAAGTTGTCTATTTTTCCTGCTTCTTCCCGATAGACTGTAGGTAATTTTAGAATTTCAGTCTTTCATCTTGGCTTAGGTGGTCGAGTATGGCTGAACTTTCACACAAGTGACGCTCTAATTCTTCCACTTTTACACGGATGCTTTCTAGTTTATTCTTGGTATATCTTCTCAAGGTATATCTGGTAATAACCGTACGGCTCCTTCAAATTACTCTCCAGTAGGAGTTCTGGTACTCATTTACTTCGACACATCTGCCAATAAAGTTGGCCCATACTATCGCCTCCACAAGTTTGGTGTTGATTCGTAGTTACCCATTGAGCGCCTTGAGTGCCATCTCTGCATGCATTTGGAGAATTCCTCTCGGATAAATTAGGTACTTGCATGTTAAGCCAACAAACCCCTGTGACAAGGCAGCGCGGTATCACAGACGACTTAATGTGAAGCGTTGTCTTCCCCAAAAAGCCAATACAATAGCGGGCACGTATAGTGCTGGTTGTCTGAAATTTCTTAAGATATTAGTGAACAAGCCAGAAATGGCGTACTGGAGTGAATTTTTTGACTTGATGTATGCATCTGTTATAGAAATAAATTAAAGTTGCAACATTTCAAACTCCAACAAAATAAAAGAAACGCAAGCTACTCACTAAAAATATCAATTATCCTCTAAAGTGGTAGATATCTACAGTGGGTGCACGTTGGAAAACGTAATGAATGTCATTTTGCGGGAAGTCAGCACACGCGGCGTGCCCCCAAACTATCATAACAGTATAGTTAGAACTATAATTAAAAAAGTCAGAGTTAGGTTGAGAAATTACTATTTACCAGCGTAGAAAAATGTAATTTTCACAAAAATCTGCTAACTCAAGAAATTACAATATGAAAATTCAGTAATGCAATGTGAAATAAAAGTGTTAAAGGCATGGGAATGGAAAAAATGGCAAGGTTATGCCGAATAAGTACCAATACAAAATTTTTATATACTATATGTTTTCCAATAACAGTAAAACTTGGGCTTAATGTGTCAGAAATAGATGTAGTTACCTTAGGTACAGTTGTTTCCAAATTTTGCATATTCGGACACATTTCCGTTCTTAATGCATGAAAAGATTCGTGCCTGCTTTGTATCAATTTCTATTGACAATTGCAAAAAGATTTTCTATGAAAATCACGTCCCGACTGTTGAGCTGAATACAAATACATTGACGGCCACACACGGATAGACTGGCTGTTCACTACAAAGTTAGATTACGGTTGTACTTGTTATCAAATTCATACCATCTTGTATATGTTGAAAGAAATTTCCGTTTGTCACCTTTTTTAAAATTATTTCCAGAGTTCGAGTGCGACGAGCAGCAAGCTGTTTTGGAAGTGCTGCTGAACACTTTACGAATTTCACAGATTTGCTTTGTTTGTCCATAAAAACCGATTTCGTTCAACCTATTTACCGGAAACTTAGAAATAACAAATATTTTAAAAGCATTTACCTAAATAATGAGTTCTTAAGCATTCTTCCTTTGATAGCTGTCTGTGTGGGTCATGACTTTAGAATCGCCCAAACATTGCCAAGAAAAATTATTTTCCACAACGAAAGCCAAAATTGAATACGACTAAGATTGATTAAAAAAACTTTCAAGACCAAGTTACTTTCTTAAAAAGCGCTGTAATTAGATATTTCGAAGTTTAGTATCTGTGTACGATAGTTTTTCGAAGTTAAAGTCAAGATCAAAATGGCATATTTTGACCGGTTTTTGACTTCCCTAAAGCTGAGGAAAAAATTGTGCTGGAAATGAAAGAGCTTACATTTCTACGTAAACCAGAGCAGTTTTCAATGCCTTCTTTTACTTCAGGGCAGTGTTCTTTTATTTTAATTAGGCAATAGAGTGAATCTAGATATCCTCTTATATCTTTAAATATGGTAATCTTCTACTTCTTCCGTTTGGAGTTTTGATATTTATTGATTTCCGTCTATATTTGGACGGACTTGATTTACGAGGTTAATTAGAAAACATGAGATTGCGAGGTACTCCATTTAAAGTCAAATAGGCCTACTAATTTCGGCGTAGTAAAACACCTTTTTGCGTCTTGTAAGTTTATTACTTACCTTTAGGGCACCAAACGTAACACATTTGTAGAGCAAACATTTGTTAACTAGATTCATCAGCCTTTTCTCGATTCTAGTCCTCAATTTCATGGACGCGAAACAAATTTTTCTCTTTAGTGAACAAATATAATTGAACTTTTTCTGCTCTTTGTGAATGTTTTTTATACTTCAGCACGCACAAATATGAAGCTTTTCCCCGCAGTGCTTAATAGCATAGGAAATTCCTTGGAAATCAACAAACGTTGGATTTTGCCCATTTCTGCCTATATTTTCTCAGAGTATACTGACCTGAACGGAAATCAATTCTAGTAAACAGCATTTTGCGCCTCAAGCCAAGCCAATGAATTTCATAAACGACCTCCAGTTTTGAAGACAGCGTGTGTAGCAGAATTTAATGGCACCATAAATTTCGCGAGCACTCATAGGACGAACACAACGGCAATTGGCAGCCAGAGCAAAAGAGCACTTGCCGAGTTGGTTATTAAGACAGGAGAATAGGACTCCCCGTTCTTCTATCACTGAACACCTATTGGATACGGGTCATTCTGTTGACCCTAAAACATCCTGCCGAGTACTTGTTCGGGCACGAACAACTCGCATCTTACGCTACCTGGAGGCAGCATACATAAGGCGGTTTAAACCTGACCTATGTAACTAACTGGAGCATGTGGTGAACCTAACCCTGCCGTGGTAGCACCGGCTCCTTGTTTTCCCACCCCCTTCCCACATTTTTGCCTTAGATGTTTTTGCCTTAGACATTTTACTGCGTTTTTTGCTGCCCACAATGTTTGAATTCCTACTTTATTGATTGCCTCTTGGCTATCTCAAGTGACCTTGATGTTTTGGATCGATTTTTCTGTATGAATTCAATTCTGTAATTTATCATTCGTTATTCTGTTTATGCAGCGAGCGGAAGCGGCTGATGAGCGCTCGCGAAATTTATGGTGCCATTAAATTCTGCTACACACGCTGTCTTCAAATTTGTACCTGGGAAACGATGTTTCGGACCTCCAGTTTGTGTTAAATCCCGCACTCCTAATCCTTTCATCAGATATGCCACCTACTGTAGATGCCCCATCATGGGTTTTGGTAGAATTTCTTTATATTGATGGGCTTGGTTGTTTAGGAACGTTGATTCCGAAGTAGCCTGAGCAAAATAAGAATAGGAAAAGGCAGAAAAAATTCTACCGGATGGACCTTTTAAAAATGTTTCTCTTTACTGTTATAAATGCGTCTCATGCAAATTAGTCCGTACTAGTCAGTGTGCCCTTGACTACGATGAAATTTGGCCGGCTAAATCCACACAATATTCAGTAAATCTCCTCCATTTAAATTTTCAGACAAATTACCTTGTTGGAGCAAGTGGAATATCAATGAGGTCACTCTGATCGAAATTTCCACCACACCTGAAGCGCTTGTGAGATTTGCTTTCCGTTTCGCCAGGCAACACGGTTCAAATCCCAATCAAATGGATCTGGCAATCAGAGCCCTTCTCTCCGCCTGCACTGCAGACTCCCATCCGGTGGTAGCAGCTAAGCAAAAGGAGCAACAGCTAATTTCACTGTCTGGGCGTGCTGTCAATCAGATTTTAGTTCATGTAGGTGCAATGAAGCCTGACCGCAGCGATCCGACGGAACTCAAGGCCTCGGAGGAGGTGATGCTTTATTCGAAAACCTACCTGGAAGTACTTAAGTGTTTCCTGACTCAGCATGGAGCGCGTCTGGATAGCGGCGTTCGTCAGTCCTTGGCTCTGCTGCTCAGCCAGCACAAGGAAGCCCATCCACAGGCACCACTTATCGCGAATGCTCTGGATGATGTGTTGGGCACCCTGGAGGCAAAACTGGGCTCTCTTTCCGTGTCCTAAGAAACATAACTGCTTGGATAACCTTATGTACAGTTTTACACAGCCAGATTTTATGTTGACCCCTGAGTGTTCACAGTCTGAATAAAAATTCATTTTATTGTCCATCGCTGACTTTTTGTGTTGTCAGCTTTGTACTCTGCAAAGGGCTCTGTCTTGCGCTTACATAAAATGTGTTTTGCAAGTAGCGCTTGAATATAAATTAACAGCGCTATGCTACGGTCTATTGCATGCTGACAGCAGCTACAGGAGTAAGTTGTGAGGACCGTTGCTCGATAAACCTTCAAAAGGTCCTCCGCTTTAACTCTCAACGTAGTCAATATATATGCGTGTAGGAAACACTATCCCCAGAAGCGGTTGGAATAGCCATTTTTGATTTAGTTGTCGTCGCCAGCGAGCCATATCCAACCCCGGGTACGTATGTGAATTTTACAGCACCGCCGATATAGGTTTTCATTAAAAATCTAGACACGTGTTTCGCCGATGTTACTGCTGCGACACGATACAGTTGTGGGGTTTCTATCCCCAAGTGGGTCCCTCGGTCTTCTCTATGTCGTTTCTGGTGTGTGAACTGCGGAGAATAATCAAGCTTATATTTTCTCAATTACTAGGTGCTCCTTAATAACATTGCCATATGAAATGTATCCTGAGTGTTCGTAGAATAGGCAATACGCAATTATTTCACAGGAGTTGATTGCCTTTGGCTCAAATGTTTGTTAAAATTTGGGATCTGACACTACAAACTAATGTCTTACGCTTAATAGTTTTCGAATTTATTAGCTTGCTCGTTCTACGTATCTGCTCCGTGTTGTGTCTCGGGGCTGAACCTAGAGCTCCTTTGGCGGTATCATGGCGAACAGTAATATACGCAGGTGATCACCGTGAGTTAGAGCGGATAGATAAATGTGTGCGCACACATGGCGCGGTTGGTCCACCACTGGGGTCTTCCAAATGGGTTGTGAGCACTTTACCCAACCGATATATTTATGTGGGTTGAAGGTTCAAGGTCGAGATTCTTCTTGCGTAGAACCAGTAAACTGTTCGTAGAATATGCATCAGATGCATGCATGTGTGTGTTTCAAATTGTTGTCACCTTTACTTTAATGCACCATGACTTTTTAGAAGTGAGTACTGCGAATGCGGAGGATCGTGGACTGTAGGCGCCTGCGGCTTTTCCTCTCGGGATTGGCCGCATTTACGGCCGGTTCTTTGACAACTGGCGCTGGTTTTCTTCTCTACGGTGGCCTACCCAATGCATTTGATGATGATCGGCCAATATTCAAAATGGCGCTGTGCAGAGCCGCACCTGGTGCTTCTCGCGCTTTAGTGGGTGGGGTAGGTGACACGGTAGATAGCAGTTTTTTGCAGCCGGACGCGCACCCCTCCGCTTTCAGCAAGGATGGTCCCCTTCCCGACGCCGTCGCATACGTTGGCCTTCCAACTGCGGAACCCGTGAAGATCCTCCCTGGGTTTTTACTGTTGTATGACCGACGTACGCGTATACCACGTTGGACTTTGGAACATCTAACCTCCGAACGCTTCAGGGGTAATGAAACTGATGTGGTTGACCGGTATGTTGAACTTGACTGTCTTGATTTTAAGTCCGGTGATTCAGCAGTTTTTTCCCTTCTTCCGTAGTGTTATTACGTACGCTACACTTAAATATTGAAACCTTCGTTGATGAATGTTCAGGTAGTCTAATAATTTTCAGATCAGATTTGAACGCAGTTATCCTTTAATGGTCACGTTGCCTGGTTTTTCGATCGCAAAGTGTGGAGTTCCGCTCGTATATACGCCATCCTGTAGTGTTTGGCTAAAAAATACTGGAAGTTCACTATTCCCACACGGTTAGCATTCACTGATATGTCCACTTTTTCCTGTCAAGTCCTTTTGGTTTTTTTTTCAAGATAGCGAGACTATTTTCGTTTAGATAGCGTTTAAGTTTGGCCATATGTCCCCAATGAATGCGAGAAAGACTTTTCTAGAATTTCGGGACCATGATGAGGTTTTAACTGGCGAGTACATTAATTAAACCTCTCCGATACTGCTGTCTTCAGAAGAGGACAGTAAAATATGCCAATACAAGCGTAAAGGATGTGTTCACCCGCACTTCTGAAAGCCGTCGGTCTCGCCATATCCTATCTCCGGTCTTCTTGGCTTTTGAACAAAGTAAATGCAACGAAATTCATAGGATTTAATGACGTCATTAAATCTAGCGAATCTCGTTGCTTATGCCTTGTTTACAGTTTTTCTGAAAGAATGCTTCTTTTTGACTTTGTCTTGACATTTGATTCAGGTGTGTGAGTACTTTTTTTTACTTGTATTTGACCCGATCAGCTCCTGTTGTTGGATGAATCGGTTTCACGGATGTCACGGTTAGCGGCGGCCCATTGGTGACCATCGGAATCGAGCTCCTCGCAAATATTAACCCAGTGTTTGTTCTAGTGTCGCAAGCCGTAAGGAGTTACGAGGCGCATGCGTTCGACGTCCGACTTGGCAATGTTGAGCCACGTCTTCAGTTGACCGCCATGTCGGTATCTCCAGTTTGCACTACTATCGGGATTCACGGCTAATCTACAGATGGTTTGCGCAAGACATGGCCAAACCATTGCAATCGGAGATGCTGGATGTATGTGTCGTGATTGGGAGATAGTCGCGTTATTCAGTACACAATAGCCGAATAGTCGAGAAGAATGAGAAGTCGAGTATCCTAGAATTGGGCTTTACTCATCTTATAATTGTCGTACACGAACTAAAAAGGAATAAAGAGCGGTAAGGATTATATAGGCAAACATCAAGCGTTCGTAGGGAGGCAGGGGTGAATGTTAATCAACAAGAATGAGCGAAAAGGGGGTGAACGAGTGTCAGATTAGTATTAACACCACATTCTCCCCGGCCAACAAAAAAGGGGCATAATGTTCACAAATCTACTCTAGAGTTTGAGCGGGATAAATCCTAAGCATTTCGGTTGCGAAGGCAGTATGGATGGATACGTTGTTGTTGTTTTATTAACGTCTCCAGGTTATGCTCATGTGGGTCGTCTTCATTATGGCCCATGACTAATTTGCGTTTTGTGATAACTTGATTACCAGCATGTTAATTTGCACCCCTCCCTATATAATTTTAACGGCCCGATGAGAATTTATCGAAAGCTATGTATGCTCGCCAAATACTCTGCTGAATTGTTTATTCAGATCGCAAGAATGTCCTTCCAAAAAAATTTTTCTGTAATTAAAATATGTTAAACATCTTACCTTTATTTTATTACAATTTCTTACGGATTGTTCTTTAAATTCCGACAAATTTTTTTGACGAATTTCTGTATCCTCAAGCTTCATTCCATAAAAATGGATCTCTGTTCAGTGTTCAAATCAAAACCTTTAACGTAACATATCTATTTAAAACCCTTATTCCTTATATCATCCCCGATGAAAAAGAAGAGGAGACTCTTTCTGAGACCAAAGTATATTCAGGCTGACGTTTCAAAAGCTCGCTCGCTTTCATCGTCAGAGCAAGGTGTCTGTATTCCTGTGTGCGTCAGATAAATGTGAACGGTCATTCACCCATGTGTCAATCGATTGCTCCGATCGATTTTCTTGACTGTTTGAATTGCTCGCGCCGTCGTGAGCCATGTAAAGTCGTTTTTGTGACTCGTGAGAGTTTACACCCTCTTTGCTCGCGGCTACCGGCTGTCGGCCCTGTTTATCTCCGCCCAACCTATTGCTTCGTTTTGAGCCGATGTTAGCCTTTTGCGGAGCGCTTGGTAGGCGGGATTAAGGTCCATGGCTCTGTTTAGTGTGCCAGTCGAGGACGAACTTTCTAGCAGCAGTCTGGCCATCTTGTCGTTGGCCCGGCCTATTACCCTTGCTTTTTCAAAGGCGAATTTGTGTTTCTTCTGCTTTACGTGGTCATAGACCAAAGACAGCTTATCATCGCGGTTGATTGCGAGCTGATGCTTATGCAACCTTGTGCCAAGGCGTCTGCCCGTTTCACCGACATACCTTGCAATTCACTCTTGGCATGGTATGCTGTAGACCACACCTGATTGTTGTGTCAGAGGTAGCGGGTCTTTAGGCCTCATGAGTTGCTGTCTGATGGTTGATTCCGGCCTGTGAGCCACGCCAATCCCGAATGGTTTCAGGATTCTTGCAGCCGCCTCTGATACATTCTTCACATAAGGGATTGCGATCCAAAACTTAGGGTCATCTCCTTTCGACCGCTCATGGTGGGGCTTCTTAAGACACTTGCGTACAAAGGACTTCGGATAACCGTTGGCGTGAAATAGGGCATGCAGTACTTATTCTCCTCCTTTTTCCCACTTTCGTCACCGCAGTGTGTCTGAACGCGTTGGAAAAGGGTCCTAACACAACTGCGTTTGTGACCAACGGGGTGGTTGCTTCTGAAGTGGAGAATGCGCATGGTATTGGTTGCCTTGCGGTAGACCGTTGTTCTTATCTTGCCGTCTTCCAGCTTCGTTACTTGTGTGACAAGGAAGGGTAATTGATTGTTGACCTCCTCTTTCATGGTGAACTGGATGTCAGGAAAGATGGAGTTCAGCAGTGCGTTGAAAGCCTGCACTTTGCTCCTTTTGATGATAACGAAAGTGTCGTCAACGTATCTGGCCCAGAACTTCGGGGGAGACGAGCTGAAGACCAGCCGCTCGAGCCTCTGCGCTACGTTTATCGGCGAACACGGTTGGTCCGGCGGGTTGGGTGCAGTTTCCGGTCTGCAGTTGCGCGGCCAAGAACTGAAACAGTAAGCGGCAATTCCAAAGAGGGTGCAGCATTCGGTTTGGGGATTGGGTGGTCCGTTGGAATGGGAAAGGTGTCCAGCAAGATGTCGAGAGGCAGTAATGCGCCTGATTTGGATCCGTTAGATTGCTGCACTGCCGCCGTCGTATCTGATTGTGGGGACGAACCCGGATGACATCACAGACCAATACGTCAAACAGCGTGTGCTGTTATCGTCGCCTCTATTCAGTCTTGGAATCTTTGCCGATAGTCGCGAACGAAAAAAGGTGTTCCGACGAGAAGCTTGCTGCGACAAGCAGATGAAGGTGACTGTATGTGAGGATGGCAGATTATTAGGCAACAGTGCATGGAACTTGGTTCGAAGTTTCCGGCTCATTGGGGCTTCGACAGGAGAGACACCGGGTTGGGTGGTCCTGTCGGAAAACAGGAACGCAAATAGTATCTTGCCCGTAGTCCCCTTCACCGAGCTTTAAATAGGGCTTGTTGGAATGTGTCGACGAAACGTTCCGCCTGACCGATAGATTGGAGATAGTAGAGCGTGAAACGAGGGTACTGGATGTGTAGTCGGCGGCAGAAATCCTCAAAGGTCGATGAGGTAACTTAGGAGGCATTATCGGACACCAGAACATCCGGTAGGCCATGTTGGCCGAAGATGCCCCGTAGGAAGTTGATAGTGGCAGAGTTGGTTGCCGGATTCAGCGGTGCAATTTCGGGCAACTTTGAGCAGGCTTCGACCACGACTAGCTAAGTGATCCCATCCATTGTGCCAGCGAAATCGATGTTCACACGTGACCAAGGCCTATCCGGAGTTTGCCATTGTACTAGCGGTTGACGAGTAGACATTTCGAGGCTTCTTGACAACGGGAACATCGCCGAACGAGATCGTCGCTGTCGCTGTCAATACTCGGCCAATAGGTAAAACTGCGAGCAATGGAATTCATTCGACTGGTACTAGGATGAACAGCATGTAACTGGCGTAGCAAAACAGGTCAAAGTGAAGGAGGATCCACCAAACGGTCTGCAAACATGAGGCAGTAATCAACCACAGACAGCGATGCTCGATGCAGGAAGAGCTGTTGAAGATAGTCAGTGAGAGCAGTGGCTGGGCAACTGGTTTGCACATAGGTGATAGCTTGATGGAAAACTGGATCCTGTTCGGTAGCGCATCGGATGTCGGCGGCAGTTACAGGTATGCCGCGTCCGAAAGCTGACGGCGCACATCGTCCTCAATCGAAATGACAGCAATCATCGTATCTTCCTCGGTTTCTTGATGCTTACAAATGAAGCGGAAAAGGGAGTCAGCCTGGCCGAAGTCGATAGTGCGACAGTAGCGGATATCAAAATCTTAACCGAGAAAAATGGTTGCTCATCGTTGAAGTCTGCTAGCTGAATAGGCTGGAATGCCCTTCTTCGAACGGAAGATTGACAGCACCGGTTTATAGTCGGTCACCAGCATGAAATGAAAACCGTGCAGCAGCTTGTGGAACGTCTTGACGGCAACTAGGACGGATAGTGCTTTTTCGATTTGGTCATACTTCTTCTCAGCAGACGTGAACGTTCGGGATGCGTGCATGATCGCCATTTCGGACCTGTCGGAAAAATTGGCCGAACTGACGGTACCAATGCCATGGTTGGCGGCAATGTCGAGTCATAATGCGTAAGCAGCAGATCTAAACGCAGCATCGACTTCAGCTCGACAGAAGGCTTTTCACTGTCGGAGGACCAACACCGGGGAACATCCTTCTGAAGCAGACGGTTGGGCGGGGCTCGTAAGTCATGCAGCGACGGTAGGAAGACACTATAGTAGTTGATCAGGCCAAAAAGCGGTCGAAGTTGTGATAAATCCTTAGGTGCAGGCATCCGTTGGATGTCACGAATATTTTCGGGATCTGAATGGCAACCAGTGGCATCAAAAATGAATCAGAGATACTTATTTGACTCGAGGAAACATTGACGCTTGTTGGCTCGCAGCCGGAAGCCATATTCCTGCACGCCCTCGGTCTTGGAGCTCAGCCATTGAGCTAACCATAATGTTGATGTCGTCCAGGTACCCAGCCGTACCAGGAATGCGGGAGCACATTGCGTCCATTGTCGTCAACGCCTTTCTGTGCTGTGACTCATCGTGGGAATGGACGCATTCCCAATACGTACGCTGTCGAAAACAGACATTTATAACATGGGAGAAACCCAATGTAGTGGAATTATGAAGTCTTCCATCATTGATCCAACTGCTTCGAATTACGTGGCACCCAAACACTCTTGATGAACGCATAAGACTTCTCCCTCCTGGTATTCAGATGCCCTACAGCAACTTTAAAACACACCCGACAAAATAAAAGACATCCTTCACCATGCCATCTCCACCTAGTATAAGGAAGTAGTCCACAACTGCTTGGATTTTGACATAATCTTCAAAAAGACATAAAATGATGCCGTATCCCAGTGTATACGTGAAGCTTTGACCTGATCCTTTACAGCCACTACCACATCTCGACTTGAATTTGTAATGACACCACTGTAGCTAACCCTCCTCCATCGTAGTACATCGAGTTCCTCTGGGTAGGCTGTGCGTTGCTTGTGCGAAAGGAATTCTCGCCGTCTAGCATCGGATATCCAGCTCTTCTTTCTTTATTTCTCGATGTGTTTTCGCATTTAAAAAATGTAAATTAACATTTTTCAAACATGCTTTCGTTTTGAGAAGATTATTTAAGTAGGATTGTTATAATAACTTTCGTGCAGCGTAACCTAAAATGATTTCAGTTACCTTGGGATGCAGAGTTTTGAACGAGCTTCTCTGTGAACACCTGAATTAACTGCACTCTGTGAAAGTGGCTACTTAAGTATTTCGCATTTCCTCATTGATTTTCGATGCCTGTATGCATTCAACTGAAATTTAGAAAGGATTGTTTGCTTTCTTACGTTCATTTGGTTGCAAATGACGTCTTCTTTAAATTGGGCACTTGAATAAAGGACATCCTTTGACTTGAAATATTTTAAGACCTTAAAATTCCCATTTACAATCCATCACATCTTTCTATTTATTACGGTTGCTTTTAAAGTTAACTGCATCTTCTACATTCGTCGTAAATGTTTATACGCACTATAAGACCTCTTCATTATAGCGCAAAGAAGCGCATGCTTTTCCGTAGATGGAATATATACAACATGTAGGTTGCAAACTATGAATTCAAATGTAACAACAGGTTGGTGTTAAAATTATTCGGCAATTGAAAAGCTTTTTTTGTAAACCGCAAGATATCCCATGTGTCAATATACAATTTGAAGAAGACAGGACATTTTTATCCCTGCTTTCTATGAAATATATATTTGAATGTGCAATGACATCGAAAATTAATAAGATTGATTCATACTACGCAGGTGTAATCTTTGCAGGCAATTGGAAGGAACGTCGTTCAAAAGCCGGCATCCTGTCTTGACTGCTATCCTGGGGTTGCGCCCGTAGATAGTTAGTCTTATACTGCTACCTAAATAATATATTTAATCGAAAACACATTTGCGAATTTCGGTTAAAATTTCAGGCGATAACACATGTGCCGTACTATCCAGGTGACTGTTCGGGTTTCGGAGGCGGTGTTTGCCGGCAACGACGTATCGTGAGTCATGATTCAAGACCAGCAAATTTGTATGATGTAGAAATTCAGGGGCATTGTGTGGATTGGTCTGCTAGTCTTTAAGTGAGCCTTTGGATAGATTTCCGGTCGCTTGTGCTTACTATGGCTCAGTTTACTCATTTTGCTCTGAAGCATTTTATAGCACCGTCAGTTGCCAGATCCTAATCCTCCAAGCCCCGCTACCATCGTTTTTCGAGTTTAAGCTTCTACTGATGGCCACAAAAACCCGTTCACCACCGTGGTAACCAGGCAGAATTATACAGCATAAAATAACGGGCAGGCCTTTGAAATTGAACCGCCATTTGTTTCTGATTTCTACTTCGATACGAAGTTTCTTATCTTTGCATCAGTTGACCTATTTTGCTCATTATATGCACTTTTTATCCTTCTGTGTTTATTTGAACTAAAAAGCTGGGGTCGTCTGCAAACGACGCTAGCACTGTTTTGAAGGATGGAAAATTTCGCATGCATTTTTTGACCTACTCGCCGATGTCGAAATTTGCTGTTTTCTGTCATTATGCATTGTTTGTGATCTTCCGGTGTTGCCTGTTTTGCCTGCCCATTTTTATCCTCGGTGAATGTCGGATTTTCTGCTGAAAAGTTTGAACTTCTGCTTTTAAAATAGCAGACGGTTAAGCGTTCTCTGGGACCAGGTGTTTATTTGTCCGACGTTTCAAACTTTCACGCGAGTTCATTGTCAAGGAATGAAACATTGTACAGTTCACTGCGTATTTAACCCAGATCTGCCGGGAGTGACCTTGCCCTTGACCTTTGCCCTCGATTTGTTCGCGTAACGCGAGGTAGACATCAGGAAGATCGATATGTCTATTAATTGAATCCGAACATGAATGCCATGCTTCCTGCAGCAGGCGTGAAGTTCGGTCGTCCGACCGACCCAGTATTCGCACACGTTCGAAGCCGTGCCCTGGCGTGGATGCGTGAGTGGCTACTAAGGAAAGCCTTCCTTCCGTCGCACGGCGAGTTCATGCGGCTGTATCCTTGTCAGAACCCGTTCGCCTTTTTCACCAACATACTTAACTTGACCTCAAAGACAGTCGATGCGGTAAATGACACCGGATTTATAATTAACAGTTAATGAGTCTTTAGGTTGCATAAGTTGCCTGCGGATTGTTGCTTTTGGTCTGTGAGTGACGCCAATCCCGAATTCGCTGACCAGTCGAGCGAATTCTTCGGATACACCAACAGTATAAGGTATGGCTCGCCAACGTGTGAGTTCTGGCTTTTCCGTTGGTTTCCTTCGTTTGGCTACTCGTCTGAATTTTTTCGACGAATGCTGCAGGGTATCCATTTATCGTGAAAAGTTTTCGCAGGAACTTGACTTCGGCCTTCTTGTCGGCTGCTTCGCTGCAATGCGTTTTTACACGGCGATAGAGTGTTCGCACGCAGCTGCGTTTGTGCAAGACCGGATGCTTACTAAGGTAACTAAGAATGCGAGAGGTATTAGTCGCCTTCCTATAAACTGTTGTTTAAAGTTCCCCACCGTCTTTTCTTCACACCAGCACGTCGAGGAACAGCAAATAGCAGTCTTTTTCTTCCTCCATCGTGAACTGGATGTCGCGGAAGGTCGAGTTCAGATTCCCTGTGAAACCCCCAATCTTGTCTCGACTAATGATGAAAACCTGACATCAACATACCGGACCTACAATCGTGGTTGATAGTGGTCAAAAGCCAGTGCCTCCAGTCGTAATACCGCCTCAGCAATCATGCTGCACAATGGCAACACCACTGGTGTACCTTTGGAGGTGAAAAAGTTGCCCAATCGGTGTTTCAGGAGTCCAATAAAATGCCTTATTTTGAGCTTCGTGTCCTTCTCTTTGTTTTGCTCATCTAACAAGGTTTAAATGGTTTTAACTGCAAGATGATGCAATATTGGGATGAAAAGTGAGGTCACATCGAAAGATACCATCACTTCGTCATGTGTTAGTCGAATACCCTGCAGTTTTTGTATGAATTGTTCACCTGAGTTGACGATCGTTGCAGAGCCCTGGATGAGAAATTTGAGGCGTTGAAACAGCTATTTGGCTAGGTGAAGCGTTGGGGCTCCTCTGAGGGAATCGATCGGTCGTAGGAGGTTTCCTGGTTTTTGGAACTTGGGGAGGAAATCGAATTTTGGCAGCGGTACATCCTTTGGTTTCGTCTTTTGCCAGTCGAACTGTGTTATTGTCTTCGCCTTTTAAAATAAAACGGTCTATCTCTCACTGCTGCCCAAGCTTTTATTGGGGGTCATATAAACTTGCCCACTTCCTCACTTTGGCTCCAAGGGAAGAATGATAAAACAGGCTGATGATGTCCAGATCCACGATTTTCCTGAAAGCCATCTGCCATTTTATTTAACAAGACTTGATTTCAGTACATAAAAGGAGGCGTGTAAATTCGCATATTTTTAAAATCCCTTTGCCATATGCTTCTGACACCCACAGCTCAAACTTCGATTTCTTTGAGGATCAATCCGAAAAGGGACATCTGAGGTCTAGCAACCAGGACTACTTCCGCAGCGGTTTTGATCGTGGTCACATGGCCGCGGCGGGGAACCACAAGTTTGACGTAGAGGCTATGCAGAAGTCCTTCATCTTGAGCAACATTGCTCCTCAGGTAGGCTCTTCGTGCTTTTCCGAGATAAATCAAGTCTGTTTTCTGTACTTTTTCCAACTAGAGCTTAAAAGGCCAGACAGTTAACTCCCCCAAGAATACTGCTCGACAGAGTAAATCTACAGCCCTATGTCGTTTATTTTGGAAGTGGGAAGTTGTGTGTGAAATCGAACACATCAAGTAATAGGAGCCATTGCCCGAAAAGACCGAAATAAGCGGTTTTGATGCACAAGAAATAGTTTATTAGGAAATTCACATGCAGTGCTTTTAAGTGGTTGCTTCCCTTCCGGTGTCCCACTCCCTCTCAGAGTTTCGTTAATTTTCTAACCAAATGTTTCAGTTCTAGAGAAACTGAACACAGAATGGATGCGAATTTATTAAAATAACTTATGTTGCGTTAGCATTGCGTTTACTCTAACTTATGTTAGTTATTGTTATAGGAAATGCGTACGCTCTCATTATTCAACTAGTTTCGACATGGAAACTGCGACCCTTACTATTTGTCAGTAGCCCTTCTCTGTCCCATGTATATATTGTTGACGAAAAAAATGGAATATCCTGCGTCTCCTGTATTTTCTACAGTCACCTTCCTCGGAGAAACAATAATTACTGCTACTTTCGGTAAATTCAGGTTTAATCAACACTTTAAAAAGGAACTTTAATCTATTTATGCTGTTAGAAGCAGACAGGTGAGTTCTAGAAAGCTGTCAAGAAAAAGAAGCGATCGTTCGCGCAAGTAATTCACCGACTTGGTGTTTTGGATTTTCATCCGAACCCACCATTAGCAACAGCCGCTGTTAATGAATGATGATCGAATGATATGAGTAATCATGAGTTCGAGTGCGAATCGGGATTGTTAGGCCAATAAACTTCTGTTCGGGCTTTCACCAACTGCTCGGAACTCACAGTTTTCTGTCAGAATGCGTTTCAAAAGTCATTATGTCATATCGTTGGCCTTTTTGCGGTAGGACCTGGGACCCTGTCTGTTGCAAGACGTGTCGCTCAACATAGGTGGAGGAGGTGAGTTAAGGTCAAAGTTAAAGTTAAGACACGAAAATAGTTCCCCAAGAACTTATCGCATGGTCACATGTAATCCGCAAATTCTTATTCCCGTGTCCAAATCTATGCCATCAACAACTTTTACCTCTCACAGAGGCCAGAGGGACAAATTGTGGCTTCTCTGTCGTTTCAATATAGCCATACTCCACGCTAGACCTGGTTCCTGAGGCAAGATCGATGAACGTCTTCGTCATATCCCTAAGGGTTTTTTCAACCTTCCCTGAGGTGTTTGCTTGTTCTGCCTTTACAACAGGGGAGCTGCCAAGCGCCTCTTGACTTTGAACATCTGTTAGTTGTTTTTAGCTACATGCGGTACGCCTGAAACTGGTCTACGTGTGCGCTTACCTGAATTAATTCCTACATATTCTGTTTCAAAGGTTGGTGTCGGGTTCAATCGTGGCGTTTGGTCGGACCTGGAAAAGTATGTGAGAGCCATAGCTCGTCGGAGTGTCAATGTAGTTGTCCTCACGGGTCCCCTCTTTCTTCCTTCGTAAGTTGACGATGCTGTTTTACTTGAAGTCTTGGAATGCCCCCTCCCCCCGCGACTACCACCGCCGATACCTATTTGTTTTTCAGTCAGCCTCAGTGGCGCGTTTTGCCAAAGATTTTTCCAGACAACAATGTTTTCCAAGTTCAGTGTATTAATCGTAGCGACTATAATCCGTTCGAGTAAATATCTCAGAAGGAAATATCGCAGCTTTGTCAATCAAGTCGAACGCACTCAGCGTAGCCTTTCCAAACACATGGAGTTGTAAAAAATATGCTTCTTCATTTAGAGGGCATATTATCGGTCGTTGTCGTCACCAAGCCGGGACATATGGTGTTCCCTTATAGGTGTAGTCACATTGGTAGATGAACAGTCACCAACTGCGATGCCTCACAGTTACGATCCACCTTAAATACTTGGTTCGCATCGAAAACATATTTCAGAATTTCGGTCGGCATTTCAAGAGATGGGAAATCTATTCAGTATATTGTCCCCTTGCCTTTTGATCTGCGTTTAAAGCCCTCGAGAATGCTGCTGTTCCAACTCTTATCTCATTCTCCTTTCAGGCCCGATCGTAATTCTGCCAACCGTCGCCAAGTTACCTACGAAGTGATTGGTCCAAATGCCGTGGCGGTACCCACTCACTTTTTCAAGGCGGCTGCCGTTCAACAGTTTCCCGGGGGTCCCTGGAAAACTTATGCTTGGGTACTACCAAACAAAGAACTGCCCGAAGGCACCCGCCTTAATACTTTTATCGTACCTCTGAAGGACCTGGAACGTGCTGCCGGCCTCGAAATCTTCCCCAATCTCTATAAGTCCTGATCCGAGTTTTCCCACGACTGTCTTTGCACTCGTGAGACAATAGTTGTGTACGCATGCGCATGTACTCAGTGACTTTCCCGAGAGATATGCTGTGATCCGATAGTCAGTGTAAATAAAGTCATTTTCAAAATAGTCGGTCTTATCTGTAGTCGTCTGTTTAGCCTATCTAATATCTAACTGTTTAGACGTATATATACGAAAGCTAGTTTTTGTGATTTAAAATAAATACACGTTGAACTTACAGCGCTCGTTGATTGTTTCGAGTTAAATTTTGGGGTGTTGCAGTGGCGGTAAGTAGTCATCCGGTGACGTGCACCTTGATATGGTTCTTTGGTTCCGATGGCTTTGCTTCTCTTCGCACCCTCAATCTGCCAGTATTTTTACCCTGAATCGGTTCCTGTGCCACATTTTAAACCCTGTATATATGGCATTCCAGGAGTATGGCACCTTAAGGAGTTGTCTTAATTCCCTTGCCGAGAAGGCGTCATGATTATGTTAAGTCAACCGAATCTGTTGCAGTTGCGGGCAAAACCACTATCTCGAAGCCATCAGGAGGTTAGATGCGGATCGCCGAACAGGCAGCAAAAGTGAGACGAAATGACAACAGCTCTTAAGCCGTTGCTCATTCTACGGGACCGAAGTATGTCTAAAAGATTAACGGAATTGAAGATCTTGCCTCAGTGAACCGGAAGAAAAAAAGGTGAAATATATTATCTTCGACGGGTATTCAGCGGAAATAGGTAACCGCGCAACTTCGTCAACCGGTGCATGCGCAAACGAGAGGGGCAACAAAATCGTACCGATCCCGAATTTTGGCAAGCGATCCCGTACGTCAAAAATATATCGGAGGCCGTCGACCGCCTTCTTAAACCACAGGTTGGAGGCAACCATCAGGCGTCAGATAATGAAACCAAAAGACGTATCGCAACGAAAAGAAGCACCTGGAGTATTCTATAGGATCTGATGCAGCTGCGGGCAAAGCGGCTATGTCGGACAAATGGGAAGACTTCTCAAGATGCGAGTGGTCGAACACGCGGCAGCAGTGCAGAACAATGATGCTAATTCTCAGGTTAAGGCTCATTTGACGCGACCCGGCCGCACGTTCAAATTTAATGAAGTTTAGATTCTTGCGAGGTAATAATCATGGTAGTCGTGAATTACTTGAGTCACAGTTCACACCACCCTCCCCTCCCCAGTCTATAACCACGTGTAGCGATTTGTCCAATCCATATTCGATGCTGAAGCTTAATTTGGTCAAAGCAAGTCGTCACTTGGGGAACGCACAGGCCACCGCGTTGTCTAGTGCCAACAACAAAGAAGCAGATGGCCGAGCAACCATCACGTCCAATGTTACCGTGGGGTGAAAGGTTAGCGGGTCAAGGCTAGCACACCGGTCATCAAGCCATTAGTGCACAAGTGGACAATTATTCTCGATAGGGGACGCTTATTGTCACGAGTGTGCAGTATCATAGTGACCGCATACTATAAATACTGTAATTCCCGTGCATGAATAACCCGTTTTTCTTAACGTCCCTGATGAATGATCGGGGGCAGATTTTCAAATGTCAGACGAATAAAGGTCCTGTCCCGTTGATAACGTTTTTCTCAATTACTTCCTAGGAAATCAAGATTGGTAACATATGCTTTCAGCAAATCATCATCAGGCCGGAACATTTGCAGGGTAATTAAAACTACACAGATGGAGAGGGTTAATTAGTGTAGTCTAATTAAAAGTAATCGTTTACGCGAGGTCGGTGTGTAGAGGTCCATGCGTCCGGGTAGGGGGTAATTGGGTTAGGTTGTGGGGGTTGATCAGAGGGCAGATACATGGGGGGATAATTGC
>JAYGXS010000004.1:38337484-38355012 GCA_036362985.1 Ligula intestinalis
TGTATATTTTAAGGGTAACAGGCAAGAAATGCCCTTGAGGACCCTATTAATGTAACGCAAACAGGTTATTTTTACAGTTAATGTGCAGTCGGGTGGAGCACATATGATATCATAACAGAATTTCGAGTGAATTTTCACTGAAAAGAATGATAACGGTCTAAAGCCAGAAAAATTGTTCACAGTGCTGGCAGTAGGAAATCGTGTTGTAAAAGTCGCCTTTTGTCAAATAAAATCACATCAACTCTTCTTTTAAATTCCGCAATTGTGTCAGCGGAAACCGTCTCGCTTAGTAGCAAGTTCCAAGGCCGGACCACGCGTTGACTGAAGAAATATTTTCGGAGGTCTAATCGGGTGCGTTCGTTTGTGACCTTGTAAGGATGGCCACGCTGGTGAGTAGTGGTGGCTAATTGGAAGAAATCCTCCAATTTTAGGGAGGAAATGTGGCCCCGGATTATCCGGAATGTCCAGAGCAGGCTGCACTGGACGTTCCTGTAAGACAAAGTAAAAAGGTCAAGTTTTATCAATCTCTCCTGATATGGTAAGTCCCTGAGACCGTCGACCATCTTTGTCGCCCTGCGTTGCACTTTTTCAAGAAGCTCCACATCTTTCTTCAACCACGGTGTCCAAACTGGCATTCCGCATTCAAGATGTGGTCTCACAAAGGTGCCAAATATTTTTCTGAAGAGTTCAGGTGGAAAGATTTTGAACGCTGGTCTGATCCAGTGCAGGGTACTAGTTGCCTTCTGGACGGACGTTTTACAGTGCTCTGTTTGCGTCAAGTTCGCGGTTGTCCATATACCCAGATCTTTGTGCGTCTCAACTTCTTTTAATGCGGTACCATTGATAAAATAACTGTGTTTCGGAGGCACTTTTCGCCCCGGGCTTATTTGCAGAACAAGACACTTGGATACATTAAAGTTAAGAAGCCACGTGGATGTCCAGATAACCAGTTTATCGATGTTCGACTGTAGTTTCTTTGCATCGTCGGCGCACCTAATTTCAGCCCATATTTTTATGTCATCCTCAAACATGACAGCTGCGCAATCAAGCTCATTTAGACAGTCGTTTACGTAAATCAGGAATAGCAGCGGACCCAAAACTGAGCCTTGTGGTACACCACTCTCGACCATTGTCCATTCTGAGGTTGAGCTCCGACAACGACCCTCTGTTCTCTGAGGGACAAGAAACTACTGATCCATTTATACATTTTTCCTTGGATTCCCACGTCCCAAATCTTCTGCAGAAGAAGCCTGTGTGGTACACTATCGAAGGCCTTTTTGAAGTCGAAGAATATAACATCAATTGGATAGCCTTTATCAGCGGCCTTTGTCCACTTCTCCTGTGAGTAAAGAGCACTCGTGAGGCAAGAGCGTCCTGTGCGAAAGCAGTGCTGACCATCACATAGTATTTTGTTGCTTTCAAGGAAATACATGAAATGCTTCTTAATAATGCGCTCCATTACTTTGCACGCGATGCAAGTTAGACAGACAGGACGGTAATTAGCGCAATCAAGTCGCGAACCTCCCTTATAAATCGGGGTGACGTTTGCCCACTTCCATTCTTCTGGGAGTTCGCCTTCGTCAAAAGATTTCTGGAAGATGGCAGCCAGGGGTTTGCATAGTTCGTTAGCTAATTCTCTTAGTGCTAGTGCAGGAATTTTGTCCGGCCCAGGTGATTTGGCAGGCTTAAGTTGGAGTAATTCGGCCCTGACAGTGTTGTGTGAAAACTCTAGGTCCTCTATTTTGGGCAATAAGGAGGAGGGTATGGGTGCAGTTATCGGTCGATGAGCGGACGGACCGTCAGCAAAAGTTGTAGGTTCTCGGGTGTAGACAGATTCAAAGAAATCGGAGAAGAGGGAGGCTTTCATCTGGTCTTCGGTCACCAGTTGTCCATCGGCTGATCTAAGGGGAAGGATCAGTTCCTGAGATCTCTTCATGCTTCGTATGTAACCGTACAAGATCTTGGGGTGTTCCAGCGACTTGTGTAATATGTTCAACTCGTATTTCTTGCGCAGTTTAGTAGCTTCTCTTTTACAAATGTTACGTTGTTGCTTATACTTCCGTAAGTGTTTACCGAAGCCGGTTAATCTGTAGCGTCTCCAGAAGCGGTTTCTTTTTTTGAAAGCGGCCTGCAAGTTTGAGTTCATCCACTTCGGGTGATTCGTACTTGTCTTTCTTCTGAAGGGACAGTTGATACAAAGAGTCCTTTTCTACGTCGAGCTAAAGGTCATCCACTGTTCATTTGCCCCACCTTGGAGATCTGTTTCCCATGATACCTTTGACATTTCTCTTCTCATAAGTGGGTAGTCGCCCTTCCAAATGTTTCTTTCCCATGCGTCGGAGGAGTAGGGTTTGGAGAACAGCGAATACTCGAAATACAGCATAATATGGTCGCTTGACCCAAATGGGGGTTGATCCTGCAGGTCAATCACAGTTTCCTTCGCTCGGGTAAAGATAAGGTCGAGACAGTTCGACTGTTGTCCTTCCCTAGCCCGCGTTCCAAACGCGACGGTTCGGCAAAGCAGTTTGGCTGTGGCTCATTGTAGTAATTTGTGATTGAAGTTGTATTGAAGACCCTGTGCAGTTCATGTCTGCCAGTCAACACCAGGAGCGTTAAAGTCCCCAACGATAAGGATGTCTTTTTTCTCACTTACCCTATACAATTCTGCTATGAGGATAGTGTCTTGGTCATGAGAATGGTTTGGCGGGCGGTATGTCACCGAAAGCGTCAGTGGCCTGGCGTACTTAGCAGATATAGTAATATTTAGCATTTCCACATCTCGTGCTGGGACCGGTACTTTAGCCGTGGCTGTCAGCTTGCAAGTGACATAGACTATAAGCCCTCTTCCCCTAGTTGTTCTGTCTTTTCTGAAAAGCTGATATCCTCTAAGTGATAATTCAGAATCAGCGATATCTTTTGAAAGCCAGGTTTCAGTTAAAGCCATGATGTCTGGTTTCACCTCCTCGACCAATTTTTTTTAGTTCGTCCAGCTTGTTAAACAAGCTTTGTACATTTGCGGTTAGGATCTTTAGTGATAGTTTACTCCGTGAGGCCCAACCCTCATCGTGACAGGTTTTGGCCAGAGGAAGGGCTCCTTGACTTGTATTATTCGCCCATCTTTTATTTTCAGGCCCTTTGCCCCGCTTTCCGTCCTCTCTCTCAATTCTATCCTTACTTGCCTCATTTTCATCCGCTCCCTCGGCTCGTATTCTGGCTGAAAAACACTTGCTTGTGCGAATTTCGTAAGGCCACTTTTCCTTTCAGCAGTTTTGTTCCCAAGCCTTCGTTATCGAATATAACTTTGAGAGGCCTTGGGTTTGTTTGTAGGTCGCGGCCTGGGTCTGCTTTACCCAGACGGAAGGCTTTATTTACGGTATAGTTTTCCCCATTCTTTAGGACTGCGCTGGATGCTCGCACACAACGAGTAAAAATTTCCAATGTTATCTCCAACCCCACGCATGTGAGGAGTGGAGTTATACAGGGTAGTGTACTGGATCCGCTCCTATTTTGCCTGTTTGTTAACGAAGTTTCAGATTGTTTTCAGTATGGCAGACACTTCATGTACGCTGATGATTTAAAAGTCGCTTATCGATATAAACCGGCAGATTGCAACATCGTGCTCGAGCTGATAAAACAGGATCTTCAGGCCTTCGCCCAGTGGTGTTGCACATGGCGCCTCACCCTTTCATGGCACAAATGTTCCCTTATGGTTGTTGGCAACGACCATAAACCGGAATTAAGCATTGACGGCCACGAACTAAATGTCCCAGGAGTTATCAAGGATTTGGGCATATCCTACTCTAATAGTCTCAATTTGTCAGAGCACTGTGCCCTGATAGTCTCAAAAGCACGCCGAACCACCGGATTTATCCTTAGAAATTTTAAGACTATCAAGGTTAGAACTAGCCTCTATAATTTGTTCGTGAGACCTAGTCTTGAATACTGCTCGCCCCTATTCAGTTTTCTGCGCACTAGTAGACGTAAAGAAAATAGAATCGGTGAAACACTTCTTCACTTGAAGAGTTTTCACTACAGAACACCCTAACTTAGCCTACCAACAAAGGTGCGAACTTATAAAGCTGGATCCCCTGTGGCTTCGTAGATTGCAGAAGGGTCTATTTTTACTGTTTAAACTTTTGAATAGTCAAACCTTTAATCCTCTTAGTACAATAAGGCAGCTTGAGCACTCTCGACGCGCCAGTCATCGAGACATATTTTTATTTCTTCCTATGGCACGTACAGTTAAGTACCGGCAATTCTTTTCAGTAAATGCCATAACAATCTGGAATAAACTGCCTAAAAGTGTTAAAACCCAGCAAAACTACCCTATGTTGAAGAGAGCTCTAACTAGTTTTCTACATTCAAGATACCTTTCACGAATTTTTGGTGCTGACTCGGTCGAATCTCTCTTTCACTCTGATGGCGTTCGTGGACTTTGAACCCAGCCAGGCTTCATGCTGAAGACAATGCTGCTGAAGCAGCAGCCCGCAGTCTGCTAACCTTTCAGCCGATAGCGCGTAACTTTTGCCGACAACCATTAAAGGAAGACTGAGAACACTGTGTTCTTGTGCCAACCCTCTCCGTCTCGAACTAATGTCCTTAAACGAGATGCAACATTTCTCCTGCTGATATGTTAACTCAGCTTACAACTGTACATATATTTCGTTGGTATCATACATTTGAAGTTAGGTTTTTTCAGTTGAAACAAACTTCCTATCTCACCCAGTATTGACAAAACACAAAACCTGAAACAAAACCAATACTGGCTGCAACATAGGGAGTTTGTTTTAGGTTTTTTCCGGTCTTCGAGATGTTGGAAGGCGCCCAAGTGGTGCATTACCAACTCTTTACAATTGCCTGTAAACTGGCATAATAAACATATTATTAAAACATCGTTGCAAACACCACTCTATAGAGGAAAAAATATACATATATGGAAAACAATGTAATCTAAATATAACCACCTCAAATACCAAGGGGACCCTTTTCAAAGTCCAAAAGTTGTGTGTTTGGAAAGGAGACGGGTAACAAGGACCTTATATCTTCCAAAGTTTAATGTTTGCGTAATTTGACTTTAAAACCTGCTAAGTTAGACGACATCTTAATTTCGAGGGGAATATTATTCCAGAGGAAGGCATATTTGGAGGCAAAGAAGTGAGAATGGTTCGAAGTGGAGATTAAGGGGGGGGGGGTCCAATAATCCTGGAGGAATTACAAGTGGCATAAGGTCTATCTGCGGGAATGAAAGCGTTTATTCGTGGAAGGTTAGGGGTAGATTTAACGCGAAAGAGGAAACAGAGGCCCGCTTCGAGTCTTCTGACCCAAAGAAATGTCATGTTCACTAACTGACATCTCTCCGCATAAGAAATACTGTATCGAGGAAGAGTGAATATTTTGCGGGTAAACAGCCTCTGTACATTTTCAATCTAACCGCGGTCAGTAGCATTCATTATACCAAAGAGGGGACAGCAGTATTCTAAGATGGGTAGAACATACATGCGATAAAGTTTAAATTTTATTTCCAGCAGGGTGAAATTATGTGATATAAAACCACATATCTGTGCAGCCTTCGCAGACATTCGATCCGCTTGAAGGTGACAATGCTACTTTATTTGTATAGCTAAGACCAAAGTCTTTTATTCTTAGACCTAATAATGATAAAAAGGTTTATTTGTAAAGCACATCTTTGGCGCCGTCCAAACCCCGGAAGGCAGGAGAAAACCTAATCCAAACCTTTTCTTTTGCAGTGAATATTGTATGTGTTTTGGTCTTTTGCTAGTTCAATAGTGGGCGAAATAAGGAGTTTTTTTACGTGGAAAAAACCTGACTTCTAAGGTACATTACTAGAAAAACATGAAATAAAATAACTATACATTGTACGTGTTACAATTTTATAGGAAGAATACTTGGGGTCCGGAAAAACTGTCATGTCCTTAAACTGACGTATACTTAGCCGCGGTCAGTTTGAAGGCGAAATAATAAGCTGAGGTGTAACGAACCACCCGGACCCTCGTTTGTTTTAATTGGTTTCCCTGGTTGTCTGAAAGGATTTTTTGGTTTTTTTTTAGGAAGACACGGCTCGCGGTCGTGTTTCGTTGGCGGACTTTATTTTGTACTCCTTCTTCACATTCTCCATCCCAACGTTAAGTCTAACGTTTCTTTACTACACTTTTCATCTATATTTTTCTACTCGATTATCCATACAATAAACTCTACTTCATTCTCCATATTCTCGTATTTTCTCATGGATGCTTTCGGAGATAACCATAATTCTCCTTTTGATGAGATGGATAATCTCTTAGGGAGTATCTTCTGTGAAAGACCAAAACCTGTACAACCTCCACTGATCCCAGTTTCGACTCCTAATAATCCGTTTGGCTGGCCCCACTCGGACGTTACAGAGGACATCGCATTTTCCGTATATATGGGTCTGCTCGATACGGAGATTACAATCGCTGTCCATTGGCAGGCGTTTGATAATTAGATGGGACGTTGCAGATGTCTGAGGTGGGTCGAGGCAGCTGCGAAGCACCATCGTCATTCAAGTGCATCGGTAGAAGACACTTGGCTTTTCGTTTGTCGAATATCTAAATGAGATTGAGATTAACATCATTAGCACTTATACTTCTGATGGTTTGCCTCTCCATCGCAAACAAAGGTCTGATCTATGGCCTATCTTAGGTCGAATCGTTAGGCCTTTTGTAAGCAGTGTATTTGCTATCGGCTTATATTGTGATAATGGGAAGCCGTCGGACGTGCATGTCTATTGTGAGAAGCTAGTAGAGATAATTAACGTTCTGCGACGTCACGGCTTACAATCTCCTTTTTTACGACGTCCGAAGCCTGTTCGCGTTGCCTGTATAATATGTGATGCACCTGGAAGAGCCTTTGTTAAGCAAATTAAAAATGTAAACGCTTACGAAGGCTGCGAAAGGTGCACTGTCTATGGCACGCACTTAGGAAAACTTGTGTATCTTGAAGAAGGCAAGACGGCCCGGGAGGATAAAGATTACGTAGAGGGAATTCCTAATCTTCACATAGTAGGCCCGTCTCCTTTCGTAAAATGTAATGTCGGCCTAGTAACACAATTTCCTCTCGACCCACTGCATCTAATTTACCTAGGTGTTATGAGGGAAATGCTGCATCTGTGGACTAAAGGTTATCGGACTAAAGGTACCGATAAAAATGCGAACGTTAAAATACAGCCGCCTACATTGAAGGGACGCGAAATCGAACTAGTGAACAGTAAACTACTTAGCTTAAACGCGTATCTGCACGCAGAGTTCTCCCAAAGGTGTAGAAGTGTAAATGAAATTGATTTATGGAAAGGTACGGAGTTCAGACAATTTTTGCTGTACAGCGGAGTCGTTGTCTTAAAGGACAATTTGCCGGAAAGGAACTTTATGCATTTTTTAGTTCTCTTTACTTCGATTAGGTTGTTGGCGTCACCCACCTTGTGTGCTAACAACGTAGGGTTTTGTAGTCAACTTCTAAGAATATTTTCAACGGAATTTCCCAAGCTTTACGCGAATGAAAGTATGGTTTACAATGTGCACAGCTTAATGCACATTGCCGATGACGTTGAACGTCACGGACCACTGGATAGCTTCTCGTCGTTTACATTCAAAAGTTACCTAGGTAAACTTAAGAGATATAAGCGAGGCCCTCCAAAAGCACTGCAGCAAATAGCAAACCGGCTAGCCGAAGAAGATTCACTGGTTCGAAGTCCAGCGACATCAACATCGGCACGATTGATTCACAAAAACACTGCAGGACCAATTCCCGAAAGCCTGTATGTCCGTGAGCAGTTCAGATGTTCACTTGGACCGTGGTATAGGGTAGATACATCTAGGCGAATGGATGCATTACGGTAGGTGAGAACATAGTTTTGGTAAAAAATATTGTACGCGACCACAGATGATTACTGTACGTAGTTTATAACGAATTTACAAACCTTACAGATTACTACACGTACCCTGAGGAATCGCATCGTTTAGATGTTTACAAAGCTCAGATTTCTAGTTCTATCAAATACGCTAAATTCCCTACTTATTTTTCAAAATATGTGTGCGTTCCCGCGAATGGCTTCTATGTTCTGATTAAAATAATTGACACATAACTAAACTTTAATCGTTAATCTAGTCGGCGGTTTGGTTAAATATCTAACCAAACCCTACAACCACATAGTGCCATTGTTAGTGGTGAAAAACCCAACCCGATAAATTATTAAGCCACTTAACAGTGTTTTCCTGTGTGGTTGTAGATGGATCGCAACAACAACGACAGTAGTCATGAACGGCCGCGTAGAAATATTAGGAATCCTTACGACACAAGCGAGTGGTCCCTTGATGACCTACCATTGACCTTTGAGGTAGGTTTTCGGATATTATTTTACATACTACTTAGGACGAACCACACCTGGATTCCGACAACGAATCTAATCACACATTTCCAGTACGTTCGACGTACACCTATCACAGTCAAGGTAAATTATATTGTCTTTAGCTATCACAGTAGTTCAAAGTGACCATAGCCTACGAGCCACTATATACGCATTGGCGGAGGGGCAACGTGCCATGCAGAGGAATATTAACCTCTTAAAGTGCCAGCTACTCTGGCTTATCAAAAGTAACCAGAGGTTACACCGCCGCCTGCGTATGGCGGAGGTTGGTGCTATTGGTAGAGGCGGAGCAGCCACTGATGTTGGGGAGGCTATCCCACGCAACCCCCTGAATGCCCCCATTGCCAGCCTTCATCAGCTTGAGGACGTAAACATGCGGCTGATGGACCCCTTGTATCGGCGAAGACTGGTAAGACTTTTGCTCCTCATTAAATAACACGTTAAGGTTGCCTTCCTCTCAAGCGTGGGAGGGCGCAACATAGAAGATTTCCTACGGAGACTCTTCCACCCCATATTCAACGATGATATAACGCGTTGCGTTAATTTCTCGGGGAAATCAGCCAAACAAGCACTACGGGAAACTATCCTGTACGACGCGATACGTGGTATGTTTCGTTATAATACTTCTGACCATTTGCGCATCAGAGGCCTACGCCCTTTGGAAGGGGGAGCCAGTGGATATTTCCTAATTGGAGGAGGCATTACGCAGGCGCTTTAAGCGGTCGTTGAATGCGTACAGAAAACGGCGAGCAAGGGATGAGCTGCCAAATGATGATGACCAAGGTTCGAGGTATTACTTATGTCATTTCATTTTCTCATATAGAACCTACGCCCGGACCTTCCAGAGAAGTATACTAAATGGATACACCGCCACTCGATTTTTTAAAGATTTCTGTAATACTATTTTTCGAATAAACATTTCTAATAATAAATCAATCGGCTTTGAATTCATATCGTTATCAGGGGTTTGCTCGTATTAAGCTAAAAATTACCTATATTCGGTCGTCCTCAGTCGCGACTTGTCGGAGCGGATCCCGGTGCGACTTGTCGAAGCGGATTCCGCCGCGATTTGTCGAAGCGGATTCCGGCGCGACATAGGTGACAAAATCTCGCATAAATCCGGCCTAAAAATGCGCGACATGTCGCACCAGATTCCACGGTTGATTCGGGTGGGCAATGTTACTAGCGATGTTAGTCGAAGAATATTGGAATAGATAAATTTTTCTTAGTTTTTGTTTTTCTTTATTTTTAAGGATTGGAAAAGGATGCAAGGCACAATTTTGCTTGAGCTTTGATTTGATCAGCGTTGGAAACCGTCCACTGGAAAGCCTCCAGCAGTGGCCAGTTTTCCCCAAAATGTGCGGGAACTCTCCTGGACCGTTAGATCCCTTTTGGTCCGAATTGGATGTCAAAGAACTGGTAAGCAAAGTGTCCTATTTTAGTTCAGAAATGTATGCGTCATGTTATTTGAGAAGAACTGCTTGGTCTTTCTTCTAAATTCGGCTTAACTGTGGCTTTTTCGAATATCGTTAGGTTGGGCATTCCATATGCTCGCATATCTTATGGTGTAGAAATTTAACCGAAGTCATTGACCACTATCCGTGCCCAAGAAAGGAAAGCTTTGGGAGAAGTTTTGCAGGAACCCCGATTCCTGTTATGAAAAATTATGAAGCTTTCGAGATCTCCGACTGTCAAAAGAAAGCTGAACATTTTTATGAGTTCTTTCAGTCGGTTTTATCACAGGAACTGCATTCGTGGTAAAATTACGGGAGCGCAAGTGTTGAGGCTATTCTGTTCGGAGAAGAAACATTTTTTGAGAACAAAAAGCTTAAGGGATTGTAAATCTCCCGGTTTAAATGAGAATCCTGCGAAATTGTTCAAAGAACTTGCCAGATACCTGGCCATACCGTTATCTATGATGTGCCAGCAATCGTTCGATACTGGAATTCTTCTCCCAGATTGGAAAACAACGCATATTAAACCGCTTTACAAACTACAGACCCGTTAGTCTGACCTCGAAGTGTTGTAAGGTAATGGAGAAGATCATCAAAAAGGAATTGATTACGCATTGTTAAACTCACCATCTCTTGTCCAATGTGCAATATAGGCTTCGTAGAAAAGCTTGTGTGTTACAAACATACTTATAATAATAATAAGTTGTATATTTCAGGCCCAATGGGCCTCATCAATAAACCAAAAATTCGAATCCACAAAGTATTAGAAATAATTGGTTTAACAAACAGTATCCGAAGTCTATAGCTATAAGACGAGTATAACTGTTTGGAAGCGAATTTGTTAGATTCGAAAAAAATGAATATAGCAGTGTCATGCGGCAGGTGAAATTCAAGGGCACACACAGATGAGCCACATCGTTATCTGGATTCTGACTATGTATTCTGGTACCCACTGCCTCTGTTAGTAAGGGGGGGGGGCTTGGAAACAAACTCAGTCGAAGCTGAGCGTGGGGCAGAACAATAGGTATTAACGATACATTACTGGTATAGACGGGTTCCCGGCACTACACTCGGGTTCCCAAACCGGTGCGGCATAATGGAACATAGGGAACCCACCATCATACGAGGCAAAGCTGGACAAGGAAAATTGATGGAAAGGACACCGTACATGCGGCCTACATTGATTTCCGGAAGGCTTTCGGCAGTGTTCCATAACAACGTCTTCTGCAAAAATTGAGACTGATGGGTATCAGAGGCAAACTTCTTCCGTGGATTGAGAATTTTCTCGCTGGTCGTTCCCAAACCGTGTGTGTAGGACGACAGCGATCAAGGCTGACAGTTATCGAGAGTGGAATCCCTCAAGTTTCAGTACTAGAACCAACCCTCTTTCTCTTGTTCGTTAATGATTATGTACAGGAATTGAACTGTGAGTGTGCCATGTTTGCAGACGATGCAAAAATATGGAAGGTCATCAAAAGTGCTGTCGATGAAGATGATTTTCAGGAAAATCTTTGTCGATTAAACTTTCAGTCACGCAGATGGCTCCTGTACTTCACTTCGAACAAATGAACTCTGCTGCGTCTGGAAAATCAAAATTCGGTCTCTTATGCGTGATCCTGCTATCTAAACGGAATCCCAATCCAAGGAGCAGAAATACAAAGAGATCTCGGTATCTGGATAGCAGATAATCTCAAACCTTCTACACAATGTTGTAGGGAGGCTAAAGCTGCCATCTAAATTTTGTACGCCATCAAGCGGGCATTCAAAATTTTTGATGAACACTTTTTCTCGAAAATCTTCGGTACATTCATAAGGCCACGTCTTGAATACTCAGTTCAAGCCTGAAGAGCGTGGATGTGGTAGGATTATAACGCACTCTAAAGGGTTCCGCGGCGGGCCTGAAATAAGTAAGATGCCGAGGTGTACTGCCATATGAGATCCACCTAAATAAGCTTAATTTCTTTCCTCTAAGTTGTAGGTGGTTACGCGGATATTTGATACAGACCTAACATATCGTGTGTGGCTGGAACTGCGCTCTCATGTCCAACGACTTTTGCCAACTTGCCACTACAACTTATCTCTGGGGACATCCTTTAAAATTTTATGTGCCCCAAGGATGGGTCGTGGACCCGTGGAATAACCTATCTGAGACAATTTTTGTGTTCCAATCTGTGGAAATATTCAAACGCCGATTTGATATACAGTAGATTATATATCTAATGAAATGTGAAGAGAATAATTTGACTGGGGCCATTGAGTTGACCTGGGGTGCAAAATGCTGTTTAGTAGCAAAGAGGTCGGTTCAGGTCAGTATACTGGAGGCAAAGCGGGCCAAATGGGGCCAAAACCAACGTATGTTTATATCCGAGGAATTTCCTACACTATTAAACGCCGCAAAAAACTCCTTGTTGAGCATTAATAAAAAGCGAAAACTGCTTCATTATATTCGTTCAGAAACCAGACAATTTTGTTTTGCGTTCACGAAATTGAGATTGGTACAGTTATGAGATGGCATGTTATTTTTTGGAATAGATAAGCAAAATAATTTTATAAAATTCTATTTTGCAAATCTGCCAAGCTTTGTGGCATAAAATTGTGTTATAAACTTATAAGGCTGTTATTCCCTATGCTCCACATTAAATGTACAGTACTGCAAGTCCTGTAAATAATTTTCATGACGAAATTTATCTTGGTAGTTTGGCATATAGTTGGACAGGTCATTTTGATAAACTGAGTGGATTTATAATTAGAAATGCTTTAGTTTGGAATACTGTCATCTTAGTTAAAGTTATGGAGCGAAGAAGGCACAAATTTTGGATAAATCATGAGTACGTTTACATCGAACAAATTTCCTATGCTATAAAGTATGGCAGAACCAAAGTTTTTAGCAAAAATATACATTGTGCTGTGGAAAAATTCCAAAATAAGAAAATTTTGTGCGAAGTTGATAAAATGGAAGTGAAGCCAACTTAAAGGAATCGCATTTACTTTCAAAAGTAAGGACAGATTTGAGTGCATAAAATTATTTTTTGCTAATATGCGAAGTTTTAATTCATAAAAGCCTTTTTTAATTTGTGTGGTAAATTTGTTTAATCATAGCGATATCTATGAGCGTCAGCTTGATATATAACGGGAACCCGCGATTTGATTTTATTTTTCTGTATCTTGTCATGGTGTTCAGATGTCAAAGCATTTCCTGTCTGACGCCGTCTGCGTGCGCATACGAAAATTGGCAACTGAAGGGCTGCAGCATTAGTCGTTAGCCAATATGTTCGATATTAACAAGGCTACAACTTCCATAATTATTTACTATAGGAGAGTGCCTTGACGTAAAATTCATGAGAAAAAATAGTCTACAACGAAACAAGATAAGGATTTCATTCGTCGAATAGTAAAAAGGTACCATTATATGTCCGTTAGCGTTATTCAAAGGGAAAATTTGTCAAGGTTCTCTCGCTACATAATTACAAAAAGAATGCACGAAAGCCGTCTTCTTCTGTAGACAGCAACGATAAAGCCATATTTTAGTAAAAAATTAATTGAGGAACGTTTTACCTTTGCTAAGGAATATAGTAGTCACAGGCTTTCATCCTGTGATTAAGTCCTATTTTTAGAAACGGTGCCGATGTCGACGCAGACGGTAATATGCGGAAAGAACTTACCAATAAAAATACACACAGTCAACACCAACTTTCAATAACTGTTGTTACCTAATGGTTGGGGTGGCTATCAAGTTCGGGGAGCGACCGATCTGGCGGTCAACAAAAGGCACCATAAACAGCCATACCTTCGTGGACATAGTAAAGGATGCCCTCGGATACAACAACATTAAAAGACGTCGGATGGACATGGTTATGTTACAAGATAACGCCCCTGTTCACCGATCAAAGGCGGTATAATAATCATTACCCTCAAGAATAAAAATTGAATTTTTTAGACGACAGCCTGCCTTTCTGCCTGCGACATGTGGAGCGTTTTTACTCCTCTCAATTCTCCAGACCTTAATTTAATTGAAAATCTATTTGATTTAATGAAGAGGAGCTGAAAGATGCCAGCTAAATATCTATCAATGGAACAGAATTTGGACCTTGTAATTAATGACTGTATAAAGCAAACAACCCTTGATAACTTCGTTCTCTTCTTCCTGTCCTGACTTACGGCTGTTTTGAACGCTAAAGGACAATCCACGAAGAATTAGTATGTTATAAATTTATTAGTTTTCTTTATTTTGTACTTTTATCTCTTTTTTACACTGGTGTCACTTGCACAAGGGCTTAAATACTTGACCTCTCGTCCATTCCTTTTTTCGAATTCACAGTTTTCGATAAAACTAATTAGTTCTCTCTTTAATTCATTTTATTAAAGGAAGAAGGCTTTCGTCCTTGAGCTCCCTTTTCATAACCAAAAGTCGCAAAATAGGTCCACTGTAACAATAGTACATGATACACTGTAACGCCTGAGCGTCCTGGTGTCCTTGGGTAGCGTATCTTCTTCCTGATTATGGCCGGTACTCAGTCGTTCGTCTACGTCTGTTGTCTTCTGGCTGTATCCACACACTGTTATTCTACTAGAATGCTTGATCGCAGCACAGTCACTAATAGAGATGATAAGCCGAGGCCAAGTGTTAACACACACGTGCGAGTACAGAAGAATAATAATGATAATAAACTGTCATACAGACGATCACACGTAACCGAAGAAGACAATCGGGGAAGGTGGAGCTGGAAGCTACCACCGGGAAGGGAAACAATCCGTGGGGCCCTCGTAGGAAGGACAACTGTTATTCACCACTGTCTACAAGGGAGGGTGGAACTGGAGGCCGCCACCAGGGAGGGGACAACCAATCCGCCTCCTTACCTGCGAAGGCACACCACCTACAGCATCCTGGACGAGACTCAAAGTAACCACGCTGACGTAATTAAAACAAGCATCGATCTCATTGTCCTACTGGATACTACAAGGCCTCCACTTCAGGCGAGGCCCTGTCCTCAGGGCCTGTCATGGACAAGTGGGTTCGTCAATAACGCTGCCACCAATAAATGATACTTTATAAATTCAAATATACTTTCCTTTTGAGATGTATTGTCCCTCTGATGTAAAATCAATTGTGCGTCCGTGGGGTAAACGCTCTTCGAGCTACAAGGGTAGAAGTCGAGCACCTACCTCTCTTTGCCATTACGGGATGGAGTGATAGTTTCCAAATCCCCTTACTAACTACAGAAACTTGAGCTAGAAAGTCTTTGAAATCTCCTCCTGCCAAGCAAACTAAAAGTCGTAAAAGTTTAAGGGATGAAGATGAAACCTCCGTTGCATATTTTACCCTTTTGAACAAATTTACGAAACTTGAAAAGGTGGTTAATAGTCTTAGAGTGGAGATGTAGGAGCTGAAAAAATGTTTCTCTATTTCTCCCTCGTGTGGAGAAACTGGCGATGCTTGAACTTGAGCGAGGAAACCTAGCGTACGGAGAAGCAAAATTCCTCACCGAAGTGGCTACGCACAAAAATGATCCGGCAGCCAGGGTGCTTGACGGAGTTGGTGTGCTGCCATGGACAGGGGAAACGTTCAACCCACTGGCTTCTCAGAGAACGTAGAAGCGCTCTCGGGCTCCCAAAAATGGCCAAGCAAGCCCAAGTGCTAATATCAGTTGGCCGAGCTTGAGCACGAGCCAAACAAAAAGGGCACCTTCGCAGGCCAAAACGAACAGGAGCGCTGAACCTCAAAGCGAATCTATCCTAACAAACCCTAGAGAAGCAGAAGAGACGACAGTCGGAAGGTGACTACCACTCGTATTAACTGCATAGTCATAAAAAGCATGACAGAAGGTACTTCTGATACCCTGAAATCAAGATTACAAGAGGACAGGAAGTTATTTAAAGAATATCTGAAATTCCTCCTAAAGGGTGAGGAGAAAGTCAAAGTTCTAGAGGCATTCCAAATGGGCCGTATAAGAGAATCAAAAGATGATCAACGCCAACCAAGAGCGTTGAAGGTTGTTCTGAAGAGTGAGGCTGAGGTCCAGCTATTGATAAGCAGGAAACCAATACTTAGATACTCACACCCGACGCTTTTTTTCAGCGGGATTTTTCCTCCGTGGAGCGGGAGAAATTAAGATTGTTAAAGTAGAACACCACAGGAGATGCGAACTCGGCGAGAGCAATCTTCGAATTCTTTGAAAATCTTTAAAAAACTAATTGCCAAAAAATTAAAGATTTCTGCATAAAAAAATAACATTCTCAGCTCCTCACAGCATGGCCTTTTACCGGACCGATCTTGTGAAACATGCCACATGTTTTTTCTAAATCTACTTACTTCTCTTCGTAATGATCATCTATCTGTGGTAGTTATCTTTTTTGACCTTAGTAAAGCATTTGATAAAGTTCCTCACAGGAGGCTCCTAGCCAAACTAGAGGCTAAAGCATTTCGTAGTCCTCTTACTGACTTCATCAGATCTTATCTTTCAAATCGACAACAAAAGGTTTAAGTGGGATCCTCAGACTCTACTCCTTCCGCAATTTGGAGTGGTGTCCTTCAAGGTACCGTGCTAGGTCCTCTGCTCTTTTTGCTTTACATAAATGATATCTCATTGAGTGTTAAACACTCCCAATCTTATATTTTTGCAGATGATCTCAAGTGTGTTTACTTCTTCTCTAACTCTACGGCCGCGAGATGCCTAGAACAAATTCATTCTGATCTGCACGCTCGTTCGGCGTGGAGCTCAACATGGCAGATGGAGTTCTCACCTTCTTAGTGCCGATACATGTGCTTTGAGCCTGAAAGGCTGCCACAACCTGATATTTTTCAAGGTTACCCAATGACTGAATGTTCCAGTATCAAGGACCTAGGATTAAGCTTCACCAATAAATGAGACCTTTCTCCTCATGCCGATAGAATTACAGCCAAAGCCGCACAGATTTGCGGCTTTATCTCTTATAATTTTTATCTTCCTGAAATGAAATTAAGACTTTATCGTATGTTCGTGCTTCCCATCTTAGAATACTGTTGCCCCTTTTCGGTCTCATGAATGAAGGTAGCCGTTCAAAAATAGAACAAATTTAAAATAATTTCACACGAAAACTGCTATATCCGGCAGCTTCTAATACTTGTTACTCAAATAGATTTCAATTAACGAAACTAAGGTTCCTTTGGGTCAGAAGATTGGAAGCAGGCTTTTTGTCTCCTTTTTCGGCTTAAAAATTGCACAAATTTACCCAGGACTTCTGTCTTTACCACCGTCAGCCGTCCCTACAACCTAAGAAACTCGGCACTTCTTATACCCCTTCCTGCATCTTCCTCATGTAAACGCTCTTTTTTATGCTTCCAGATATAGCTTTCTGTGGAATAACTTGCCAATCGAAATTAGGTCGTTAACTAGACTGTCTGCTTTCAAACGGAGACTGCACATTTATCTTAACGCTGATTCTATTAACCTTCTATTCTCCTCATCGTTTCCGAGCAGCTTTCTCCATGAATCCAAGAAGGGACCATCGGGAATTGAGGAGATCCGCTTGAAACTATTCTCTCTGCCTCGTGTCCCCCGAGAACCTAGATGTTTCGATTAACCACCGCTGAATCAAACGAAGCCACGCGGAAGTACTCAGTCTAAAATGCTGCAGTTTCGTTGACTACTCACTTTCATCAGACTGCCCACACCTATTTCTGCTCTACTACTATG
>JAYGXS010000004.1:38362486-38384416 GCA_036362985.1 Ligula intestinalis
AAATTATTTTTGAATTTTTAATTTTTTCGAAATTAACTTTGTATAGATAGTGCCGTACTGGCGCTGAAAAATATAAATTCCAAATAACAAGTGCCGAGTTTCTTAGGTTGTCGAGATGGCTGACGGGGGTAATGACAGAAATCCTGGGGAGATTTTTGCGACTATTAAGGTGAAAAAGGACACACAAGCCTGCTTCCAATCTCCTGACCCAAAGGAATCTTAGTTTCGTTAATTGGCATCTATTTAAGTAAGAATAACCAGAAGCTGTCGGATAAAGCAGTTTTCGTGTGAACTGCTTTTGTTCTCTTGCAATTTTTTAATGGCTAACATGAGACTGAAGAATGGGCAACAGTATTCTAAAATGGGAAGCACAAACATACGGTAATGTCTAAATTTTATTCCAGGAAGAAAGAAATTTGGAGAAATAAAGCCGCAAATCTGTACTGCTTTGGCTGTAGTTCTATCGGCGTGATGAGAAATTTCTAATGTATTGGTGAAGCTTTTACCTAGATCCTTGATATTGGAACATTCAGTCATTGGGTTACCTTGAAAGATAACATGTTGTGGCAGCCTTTCAGGCCTAAAGCACATGGATCAGCAATTAGAAGGTGAGAACTCCATCTGCCATGTTGAGCGCCATGCCGAAAGTGCGTTCAAATCAGAATGAATTTGTTCTAGGCATCTCACGTCTGTAGAGTTAGAGTAGGAGTAAACACACTCCCTTATGGCTATGTTCCTGAACCAAAGGTTAAAGTGGTTCCAGTGGAACCAAAGGTCCCACTGCGCCGTGATTGCGTATGTGGGTAGTATTTCGTGCACTGACCCGGGTAGTCTACAAGCTGTCATCAAAGCCGATGGTCGAACACCAACACACAAGCTCCCACGTCCAGCTGATAAAAACCCACGCACGCCTCCTGCATTTGCTACCTCCAAATGCGCGCCTGAATCGATGCCTTGCTCTGGCAACTTTTGCCGGTGTATGCCTAGGGCGAAAAACCCATGTTCAGGGCGCAGGTGTTAAAAAGGGGGGGGGGGGGTTGGTCTGGGGTGGAGTTATAAGGGGCAACTACGTGCATCAAGTGCAGTCTGAGCAGACAGCTTGACAGCTTGTAGACTACCCGGGCCAGTGCATGAAATACCACACATATACGCAATCAAGGTACAGTGCGACCAAAGTGGAACCAAAGTGGGGCCTTTGGTTCCACTGAAACAACTTTAACTGTTGGTTCCGGAACATAACCATTAGAGCTTAAGATCATCAGCATAAATATAAGATTGAGTGTTTAACACTCAATAAGATATCATTTATGTAAAGCAAAAAGAGCAGAGGACCTAGCACGGTACCTTGAAGGACACCACTCAAAATTGCGGTAGCAGTAGAGTATGAGGATCCCTTTAAGACCTTTTGTTTTCAACTTGAAAGATAAGATCTGATTAAGTCATTAAGAGGACTACGAAATCCTATAGCCTCTAGTTTGGCTAGGAGCTTCCTATGAGGAACTTTATCAAATGCTTTCCTTAGATCAAAATAGATAACTAACACAGATAAATGATCATTACGAAGAGAAGTAAGCAGGTTTAGAAAAGACATGTGGCATGTTTAAAAACATCGGTTCGGTAGAAAGCCCTGCTTTGAGAAGCTGATAATGTTATTGTTTATGCAATTACGTTTTCAAAAAGTTAAGCCAGAGAGGGCGTTTTATGAACACCGCGATAATTGTGAATATCCGAGCGGGAACCAGATTTAAAAAGGAAATGATTGTAGAAGTTTTCCAGTTATCCGGGAAAAAGCTATTATCAAGAAATACTGAAAATAATTTACACAGTAAAGGTGGGAAATATCTTAATTGTTGAATGATTGAGTTTGGAATGTCATCAGTTCCAACCGAATATGAATTTTTAAGACGAGTTATTTCTTTTTGAAAACAAGCGGGTGAGAAATCAATGGTACTGATATATGAATCACACAGCAGAGGGATTGCAGGAGTAAGGAAAGTTTCGATGGTCAAGAACTTGGCAAAAAAGGAATTTAGCAATGCTGCTTTCTAGAAATCATCTAAAACAAAATGATTGTTGCTATTGAGTAAAGGCGGAATGACTTTCTGAAGCCTAGCCAAAGACCAGAGGCGGAAGACTTAAGAAACCGATCTGGAAGAACTTGCATCACTTAATAGGCGCGAAGTTTTTAAATTGTTTGCGAATTTCAAATCTCTCGAGCTAACGTGTTTTTAGTTTCTATCTCAGTATAGAAGACACGCTTCTTGGAAATTATTCAAGAATAAACTTTAAATTTCCAAAGTTTGGAATTGTCTACGTGGAAATCTTAATCAGGTCGCTCTGAAAAACTCCTCTGCTGTTAATTATTTCCAAAGTTTGGAAATTGCTTCTTGGACGTGTCGATTTTGTAAAAAACTCATCTGCGCCACAAAAATCTGCACATCTCTGAAGTTCACGCCGAGGCTGAGTCGTTATATAACTGTGTTGTTATATACCTTTATCCTAATATTGTCATAATATCTAGGATAAAAGTGACTCTCACGTTATTCCTAAGGCAATTTTATAACCAAACGGATTTCATTGTATCTGTCAGGAACTCAATATTTTACTCTGACTTGCTGTAACCTGCTTGTCTCAGTTAACTTGCACTATCTGGCCAATCGATCTTCTCTCCACCTCACTCTTACGGGCTCTTGGGTTTGGCTTCCACTTAATAAGCAGAATCAGACGCAGGTCGTAACACAAAAAATCTTACATAGCATGGAGAGTTTAGATGCTACAAGTCCGTTAGCACGAAACGCTTCGCCTCCGCCTGATCTCGAACCTGGGTCGCCAAATCTGGTTATTAGCGGTGTTAGCACCTCAGGCAGCCCGGCCACTTCGACACGGGCCCTTGACAACCATATCAAGATGTGACCAGAAAGTAACTGCAGATATGGCCACTTAGATAATGTTATAAATTCTTCCCGTCCCGCCAAACGGCCAAGACATCTCGGCCGAAGTTAGACTGTGAGGACTTCGTCCTCCACCAGGAGTTTTTGGAGTTGAAGCAGGAACTTTACTACGAGGTAAATAAACTGAAACAAGAGATAGCCTATCTAAAAACACATATTTCTTATCCAGCGGTTAAAACAGCCCTTGTCGGTCAAAACCCGGGGGTAAATAAAAGTACATTTGCTCAGATAGCCTCAGCCGGTAAACCTGAAACTCGCATATCTGCCAAACCAATTAAACCAGCGGACATCTCGCTCGATCGCAAAGAAACTCAAATAAATCCGCAGTCTACGCCATCGTTACTCTGCTCAGGCAGCATAAGCAAGTGTCACATCGTTGCTCGATGCTGCACTAGAAAGCGATGATACAGAGGTTGATAAGAAGATCATTAAGTCAAAAAAGCATAGGGCTAGGAAGGCAAGAAAGTCAAAACGGTCCAGGGGTGTGCAGTCAGCTAACCCAAAAACCAGCACATCAGGATCCATCGAGCCTAAAGTACCGGATACAGATGCCCGCTTGGTCGTAACTCGTGAGCTCGCAACAGATGCACCAGTGAGTCACAAGCAAAATATAGTTGTAAAAGGGGCTCCAGGGATAGCGTCAACAATTACACAAGAACTAGTTGACACTGATATGGACTTGGATTTGGACATGTCGGACGAAACAACTGAAACCTGCATATCAGATCATGTGTCAAGCCCACGGGCTACACCACCGTGACTCGGCTTAAGCAACACTAGCAAAAATCTGGATTTGCATCCTAGCCCCACAATGTTGCTCGACTCTGCACAGGAAAGCGATGACCAAGAGGTTGACAAGATAATAACTCAAAAGAGACATAAACCTAAGAGGGCCAAACGGTTCACAAGTTTGCTTTCAGCTTACCCAATAGCCAGTACATCAGAACCGAGTGTACCGGATAAAAGTGCTCCCTCGGCCGAAACACGTGAGCTCGCAACATAGTCCCCATTGAGTCGCAAGCAGAAAATAGTTGTAAAAGGGGGCCCCAAAGTCAGAGTCGTCAATTGCACAAGAACGAATTGACCATGACTTGAGTCTTATTAGAGTTTACGCTAAACCAATGCTAAACCAGGTGAGTCTTTCCGCATTCTTAAGGCATTTCGAATAGGGAAGGGTTCAACAGCTCCAGAATCAATTTCTCGGCCACGAACTCAAAAAGTTATTTTAGAAACTGAAGCACAGGCAAAAGTCTTGATAGACCGCAAACCATCCTTACGGAGTCTGCATTCGCAAGTTTTTTTTCGCCGGATTACGAGTTGAAAGAGCGAAGATGGATGAGACAGCTAAAATTAGAGCTGGAGAAACGGAGAACCAATGGCAAGACAAATCTTTAAATAAGAGAGGGACAAATAGTTCAAGTCAAAAGGACATCTCTCTGGTCGAAGCCGGTAACAGGGACGGCCTAGCTGTCCCGCCACCGAAACCTAAGACATGCCCTCTTAAATTGGTTGTTTTAAATGCCAGAGAGAGTATTCAGCTTCCCCCGATTGCTAAGTTATCTATTCTCAGCTTATCTTCTAAACGGTTCCTTTCCTGACTCATGGAAGACATCTATTATTCTTCCAGTCTTCAAGTCAGGATCTCGTTCGGACGTAAATAACTACCGAGGTGTTCATAAAACCCCGGCCCTAGCCAAACTTCTGGAAAAGATCATTTTTAATCAAATTCTCGATTTTTGTGTAGAAAATAAACTATTAAGTGCCTCACAGCATGGATTTCTACCTGGAAGATCATGCGAAACCTGCCACTTAGCATTCCTTAACCTGGTTACTTCACTTCGTAATGAACAGCAATCAGTCATCGTGATTTACTTTGACCTTAGTAAAGCTTTTGACAAGGTGCCTCATAGGCGCCTTTTAGTGAAACTGGAAGCCCTAGGCATCAGGCCTCCCCTCCTCGATGTCATTGCCTCCTACCTGTCTAACCGCAGCCAGAAGGTCTTAGTAGGCAATAGCTACTCGATGCCTCAGCCGATAACGAGTGGTGTATTACAAGGCACGGTTTTAGGTCCCCTCCTTTTCATTCTTTACATAAATGAAATTTCAACAGTGCTAAATAATTCGGAAAATTTCATTTATGCTGATGACCTTAAGTGTATTTACTCATTTTCTAAGGACACGGCCAGTAGTTGTGTTGATAAAGTTAACGCAGACTTGCGTACTCTCTCAAGTTGGAGCGCTACATGGCAGATGGAGTTTTCTCCATTAAAATGTAGTTTCTTGAGTTTTGGTCCCGCAAGGCTTCCTGGACCCATTATCTTCCGAAATAGTCCACTGTTAGAAAGATCTACGATAAAGGATTTGGGTCTTACTTACACGAATAAGCTTGCATTATCACCTCATGCAGATCGAATTTCTGCCAAGGCCGCACAGATATGTGGGTTTATATCGCATAACTTTTTCCTTCCAGAAATGAAATTAAAACTATACCGCATGTTTGTTCTTCCTATACTATAATACTGCTGCCCGCTTTTTGGCCTCATGACCCAGCATGACCGTAGTAAGATTGAAAAGGTTCAGCGAGTTTTCACTCGTAAAATATTTTCTGTTTCTGGGTCTGGTATGTGTTATACAGATAGATGTCAATTAGCAAACATGAAATTTCTTTGGATAAGAAGACTCGAAGCTGGTCTATGCTTTCTGTTTCGCGTTAACAATAGTCCTAATCTCCCACAAATTAACGCTCTTCTTCCAGTTGACCGACCTTACGCCACTCGTAACTCTTCCATGATAATTTTACCACCCCGTAGCTCCACATCTAACCGTTCTCGCTTTTTTACCTCCAAATATGCTTTTATTTGGAACAACCTTCCTCTCGATATTAGACTGTCTTCTACACTGTCGATTTTTAAAGGCAAATTATATAAGCATTTAAATTTAGGGGAAATAAAGTCGTTACTGTCTGTTTCCTTTCCAAACACGCAAGTTGTAGATTTTGAAAAGGGTCCTCCTGGCATTTGAAGCTCTTCCCAGGATACTAAAATGGTTTCTAAATATGTTAGCATTTCCCTCTGCAGAGTCAAGCATCACTTCCAAGGGCTGCGAATTCTTCTCCGTTTTTGCAACCTTCGTTGTGGTCTTCGCGATTGGCTTTGGAATCTGGTGGGTCGCAACTCGATGACGTTGCCTTGACTTCTACTGCCTTCTCCTGCCTTCCGGATGACCCCTTCATAACTCAACGATATATTATTTTTTCCCATGACCATAAACGTCCCGAACCCTCAACATCAGGTCCCAAACTAACCACATCAAACCCTTTTACCTATTAAGGCAGTTTTTTCTCCTAAACTTTTTTTGAACTCGGTGGCCCGCTGAACTCATCCACCGATCTAGGAGTTTTTTTTTACTGCCGATGACAATTATTTATAAGAGTTCACTGCTTATCATTATTATTTTTATTTTCACGATAGCACTAAGTTTGTAATGACAGGGCCCCTTGGGCCTTAAATATACAAATTATTATTATTATTATATATTATTATCACTGCTTAATAAAATGCCTCTGCTCCAGACTATGGTTTTCGTCAACCGCCCAGACATTGTTATGGTGACTGAGACATGGGCAACAGCCTGTGCAGCTGACTCAGAACTCCCTGTTCTAGGCTATGCATGCGTTCGGAACAATCGAAACAATGACCGTGGCGGAGGTAGCTGCATCTATATAAAGCAGCCACTTGCATTTCTCACGTTGGACTATCCACAATTCACGGCGGTGGAGGAGAGCTGCTAACTACGAGTTGTTCGAAAAAACAAGTACTCCTCACTTTTTGGCTGTGTTTATCGCCCACCTAATGCCAATGCGGACTACGATCTTTGTCTCTCGCAGGCATTTCATGCCGCAGCTGACTTGAATCTTAAGTATTGCTTGATTTTAGGCAATTTTAACCTTCCTGACGTGCAAAGGTTTCCACCATCCGGTCCTTCCAAGTTCGAGCACTTACTTGAGGCAGTAGATATCGGCATGTGGGAACAGGTAGTCAATTTTCCCACTCAAGGAGCAAACATACTTGACCTAATTTTTTGTAGAAGGTGCGAACCACTTTCAGTGTCATCCTTAGACTTTGGAGTTCATACCATCTTACAGTTGTTAGTGAACTAGAACTGGAGGTGGATAAAAAAATTTCCGAAAAGTATAGTTTTCATCATAACTTCCGATCAACAAACACGGCGGACATACTGGCACATCTAAACGCTCTCGACTGGTCTGCATTTTTTCAATGTTTGGATGTAAATGTTTGTACCGATGCACTGTACAAATTGTTGGATCCACTCATCCTCCACTTTGTACCCCGTAAAAAACAAATACATGTTAAGGATGAAGTGTACCTTCCTCTGTCTTTCCATCGTAGGCTGCGTAAACTCTCTCGTCGTTTGTATCGGCAGAACGACACTTCCATTCTGCTCTTCATCACAGTGATCTTTGAGCAGTCCAAGAAGCCCTCCGAAGAAAAGCAGATAGCCGATGAGGCCTACTTCGCTGAAAATCCTTCCCTTAATGTTGCCGAACTCTTTTCGTGCACATTCAAAGCGCAGAGGGAAGCGCAACAACCCACACTTCAAGACGCCTTAGGAAACCTCATAGCTGACGCTAAGTTGACCACCAATATCTTTAATGCGTTCCTATCCAAAACGTTGAGTAGAAGCTCGTACGCTGCACCTCCAGCTATCCAGGCTTGGATGGGTGTCATACTCGAAACCATAAGTTTTACTCGCTCGGATGTGACTGTAGCCATTTGTCATTATCGTCTATCCTATAGTCCAGGACCAGATGGCGTCCCAGTAAGCCTTCTAAAAGCTGAAGCAAATGATATCTTTCCGTCTATTCTTTGAAAGGTATTTAATCTTGCTCTTGAGAGCGAAACCTTTCCTTCATTGTGGAAGGAATCACACATAATGCCTATTCGCAAGCATGGCCGATCGACGTCATTCGACAACTTTAGGCCAATAAATACACTTCCTGCCGCCTTGAAGATCTTGGAGACCTTAATAAAAAAATATATGATGCGTCACTTGACAGAAAACAACCTGCTCAATACAGCTCAACATGGCTTTCTTGAGAAACGATCTTGTGACACCTGACAGCTCTCTTTCTTTGATTATGTGCTGCAAGCTAGAGACAGCGGTTTTGCCACTTATGGCGTCAATTTTGATTTTACTAAGGCCTTTGATTGGGTCGATCATAAGCTCCTCCTTCTAAAACTGGCCTCCTTCGGCATAGGTAGCAAGCCTTTGAACTTCATATCTTCCTATTTGGATGCTCGCACACAACGAGTAAAATTTTCCAATGTTATCTCCAACCAAACGCATGTGAGGAGTGGAGTTATACAGGGTAGTGTAATGGGTCCGCTCCTATTTTGCCTGTTTGTCAACGACGTTTCAGATTGTTTTCAGCATGCCAGACCCTTCATGTACGCTGATGATTTAAAAGTCGCTTACCGATATAAACCGGCAGATCGCAACATCATGCTCGAGCTGATAAAAAAGGATCTTCAGGCCTTCGCCCAGTGGTGTTGCACATGGCGCCTCACCCTTTCATGGCACAAATGTTCCGTTATGGTTGTTGGCGACGATCATCAACCGGAATTAAGCATTGACGGCCACGAACTAAATGTCCCAGGAGTTATCAAGGATTTGGGCATATCCTACTCTAATAGTCTCAATTTGTCAGAGCACTGTGCCCTGATAGTCTCGAAAGCACGCCGAACCACCGGATTTATCCTTAGAAATTTTAAGACTATCAAGGTTAGAACTAGCCTTTATAATATGTACGTGAGACCTAGTCTTGAATACTGCTCGCCCCTATTCAGTCTTCTGCGCACTAGTGAACGGAAGAAAATAGAATCGTTGCAACACTTCTTCACTAGAAGAGTTTTCACTACAGAACACCGTAACTTAGCCTACCAACAAAGGTGCGAACTTATAAATCTGGATCCCCTGTGGCTTCGTAGATTGCACAAGGGTCGATTTTTACTGTTTAAACTTTTGAATAGTCAAACCTTGAATCCTCTTGGTAAAATAAGGCAGCTTGAGCACTCTCGACGCGCCAGTCATCGAGATGTATTTTTATTTCTTCCTATGGCACGTACAGTTAAGTACCGGCAATTCTTTTCAGTAAATGCCATATCAATCTGGAATAAGCTGCCCAAAAGTATTAAAACCCAGCAAAGCTACACTATGTTTAAGAAAGCTATAATAAGTTTTCTATATTCAGGACAACTTTCACGAATTTTGGGTGCTGACTCGGTGGAATCTCTTTTTCACTCTGATGGCGTTCGTGGACTTTGAACCCAGCCAGGCTTCATGTTGAAGATAATGCTGCTGAAGCAGCAGCCCGCAGTCTGCTTACCCATCAGCCGATAGCGCGCAAGTTTTGCCGAAAACCATTGAAGGAAGACTGAGAACACTGTGTTCTTGTGCCAACCCTCTCCGTCTCGAACTAATGTCCTTAAACGAGATGCAACATTTTTCCTGCTGATGAGTCAACTCAGCTTACAACTGTACATATATTTCGTTGGTATCATACCTTTGAAGTAAGGTTTTTTCACTTAAAACAAACTCCCTATCTCGCCTATTATTGACAAAACAAAAAACCTGAAACAAAACCAACACTGGCTGCAACATAGGGAGATTGTTTTAGGTTTTTTCCGGTCTTCGAGGTTTTGGAAGGTGCCCAGTAGGTGTATTACCAACTTTTTACAATTGCCTGTAAACTGGCATGATAAACAAACGTATACATTTTAAGTTTTTAAGTTCATAATTAACTGCGAAACATTGCTCAATATTTTCCCAAATGGACAATTTATGCTGACATTATAATGATTTTCTATGTCTGTCTGCACACATTGTCAAATTCGTATTTGAATTTTATTTCTTCGAAACTAATTTTGTATGGATAGTGCGCTACCAGCGTTATTAAATATAAATTCTAAACATAGGGGGATAGGCAGAGCCTTTGAAAACCTTATTAGCAGATAGATGCTGTCAGATCATGCATGTGGTCCAAATTGTTTTTGTCTACCAAATATATGAGCAGCAAGTTAGGAAATGTCAAGCTTTCTTTTAAATGCGTTGACGCTTTCAGTAATAACAACTGAGGAAGGAAGTTTATTCCAGTTTTCAATGACCCGATGGGAGAAGAAGTTGGCCTGCACTTCTAGTTTGTCATGGTGTTTCTTCAGTTCGTACGAATGACCGCGTAGATATATCGTTTGTGCAAATTCAATGAAGTCAGCCATCTGAAGAGCACATTCTACTCCCCTGACTAGTTTAAACACCATGATCATATCTCCTTTGTATAACCTATAATAGAGAGGAAAAAATTTTGAGTCTTTTTAGACGACCTTCATATGGGAGGCCTCCTAAGCTGCTGACTAGCTTGGTCACCCGTCTTTGGACTTTCTCAAGCACTGCGTAATCTTTCTTCATCTAGGGGCACCACGCCTGGACGCAATACTCTAACATCGGCCGAACAAATGTTCCAAAAAATCGCCCAAAAAGCTCCTTATCAAAATAGAGGAATGACCTTCTGATCGCTCCTTGGATGCCCATAGTCTTCTTTGCGGTTGTAGGACAGTAATTTGAGGGTTTGAGGTTTTGCGTCATGCATACACCTAGATCCCGTAGGTATTTCACTTGCCCGAGTTGGTGATCTCCAATCGAGTAGTCATATTCAAATGGCATCACTTTTCTGTGACAAGACCGTAAGCGGATTACTTGGCATTTGTTGAATATGAGCTGCAGTAGACACTTTTCACATCACTTTTGCAAGCGATCCAAGTCATTTCGTAAGGTCTGTCCATCCTTTGACCTTTCGATTGACTTCCAACTCTTTAGATCATCTGCAAATATGACTTCCTAACAGGTGAGGCAGTCAAGGCAGTCGTTCGCATATACAAGAAATAGAATGGGACCCAGAACGCTTCCCTGTGGAACCCCATTGGAAACGGTTTTCCATTCTGTTTTGGTGTCTCCAATACAAACACGCTGGCGTCTGCCTGGTAGAAAGTCGGTTAACCGTTTGAGTAGATTTCTAGTCCCACCAATTTGATGCAGCTTTGATATAAGTCGTCTGTGTGGAACCTTGTCGTATGCCTTGCTGAAGTTAATGTAGATCACATTGGCCGACGAACCCATTTCAAAAGATTTCGTCCAGCTTTCCATGGATGTTAGCAGGTTCGTGAGACAAGATTGGCCACTTCGGAATCCGTGTGTTGCTGCACTAAGCAAGTTGTTCTCCTCTTTATGTCTCATTAGTTCAGTTTTCATTAGTTTCTCAATTAGTTTGCAACAAATGCTTGTGAGAATAACTGGTCTTAAGCTATTAGGCGAAGTTCTCCCTCTTCCTTTATAAATAGGGGTTATGTTGGCCAGCTTCCCGTCAGTAGGCAGAGCCTCCTTCTCCGTTGAACTTTCGAAGATCTTGGAAAGTGTGGAGGCCAGTTACTTTGCGAGCTTATTCAGAAGTTTCGCTGATATGCCACACGGACCAGGCGAGTTAGTGGGCTGTAGTTGTCTCAGGGCTTTTCCTACTGTGTCTGCTGCGAACGATAATGTGCTAATTGTATGCGCCGCTGTGACCATATATCGCTGTACATCCTCGTTAGAAGGCGGCTCCTTGGTAAACACGGATATAATGAAGTAAGACAAGAGGTTCACCTTATCTGAGTTATTGGTAAACTTGTTTCCTTGGTTATCTTTGAGACAAGGAACAGGATCTCGATTGCGTTTTGCCTTATTCACGTAAGAAAATAATCCTTTTGGGTTGTTGGCTATTCCCTTGACTAGTTCTGTCTCAAAAACCATTCGTTCTTTTCGTAATAAAAAGCGGAAAATTTTTAATCATATTTGTTCAGAGAATAGACAATTTTGTTGTGCATTCATAAAATTGATTTTAGTGCAGTTATGAGATACTGCATTATCTTTGGGAAAAGGAGAGCTTTGTGCTATAAAATTGAGAAATAAACATATAAAGCTGTTACTTCCTCTACTCCAGCCCTAGTCTTTGTCACATGATTTCAACAACTCGATCATCCAGGCCTGGCGTCCGTGGTTCAAGAAGGATTATCTGCATCTGGAACGAATGCAGGCGAGGGCTACGAAGATGGTCAAGAATCTTGGTCATCTGCCTTATGAAGACAGACTGACCGAACTTGATCTTTTCCCTCTCAATTATAGGCAACTCCGCGGGGACCTCATACAAACCTACCGAATTGTTAGAGGCCGAGACTGTGCCCTAGAATTTGATGATTTCTTCGAATTGGCTCGGACTGACCATCTGCGAGGTCATCCTTTTAAACTACAGAGGAAACCGGCCCGTATCGACGTTCGACGAAACGCCTTCTCTCAGAGGGTCATTGGAGCGTGGAACGGACTCCCGGAAGATGTGGTCCTCTCAGATACTGTTGACATTTTTAAACACAAACTTGATTCTCATTTGCTGAGAAACTGTGGCAGATATAATGAACAAAGTGTCAGTAGCAGCACCTTGCAACTGGCTCACACTTATCGCTGATGTTAAGCCTACATTTGTACATTTGTATTATGTACTATTGTTACGGTGGACCTATTATGCGATTTTGGTTATGAATAGGGAGCTCAAGGGCGAAAGCCTTCTTCCCTTAATAAAGTGACTTAAAGTGACTATCAACACTGTATTATTTACACCACAGACAATTTAGGCAGAGTTAAAGAAGTTGGATCCGGCCAAGTCACCTGGACCGGATGAGATCCCAGTGTACTTCTACGCCAAATATCTGAAGAATTAGCCAAACCACTCTGTATAATCTTTCGAAAATCGCCCGAAAATGGTTAACTGGAAGTGGAAAAATGTCGTACCCATCCATAAGGGAGGCTCACGGCTCTGTCCCACCAACTCCGGACCAGTCAGTTGGACGTGCATCTGTTGTAAGCTGATGGAAAGGATAATCTAAAAAATCGATTGTATCGCTCGATTCATTTCATTGCCTAATCAGTTCAGTCCAGCATGCTTTCTATGAGAAAAGTTCGTGTCTTACAAACCTAATCACAACGCTAGAACACTGGACAAAAGCTATGGATGAAAAACATCCAGTAAATGTTAGCTAATTTGACTTCATCAAGGCGTTTGATCGCGTTCCACATCAGTGCCTCATCCAAAAGCTGTCCAACTTTATGATAACAGGGAAGCTCCTGAACTGGATTGAAGATTACCTTGGAGACCGTAATCAAAAATTTACTGCAGGTGGCTACTGTACAGAGTGGGCACCTATCTAAAGTGGAATCCCACAAGGGTCAGTTCTTGGGCCGCTTCTTTTTATCATTTACGTAAATGACATAGTGCGAGAAGTTAACTTTGACATAGTACTCTTTGCAGATGATTTCAAATTGTGGAGGGTGATCAAAGACGTAAGGGACTCCAAACTACTGCAAGGGGATATAGACCAGCTACACTCTTGAAGCAACAGTTGATGCATGAACTTTAACCCTAAAAATGTGTAGTAATGCCCATGTCATCAGCAAGAAGACGCAGAACTGCATTCTTGCGACATTATATCTTAGGACGCCAACCACTCGAGACCATAAGTGTGCAAAGAGACTTAGGTGTTCTTATTAAAGGCAACCTAATTGTCCCCGCACAGTGCTTCAAATCCGCAGCGAGAGCAATGTCGGTCTTGGGCGCCATACTAAGAACTTTTATTAACATGAATACTGATATCTTAGGGAAAGTATATGGAACATTCAGGCGACCGCATCTGGAATATGCGATACTGATACTTAGGCTTGACGGTCCTGGCTGCAGAAAGACATGGGGATTCTTGAAGGTGGCCAACGACGTGCTACAAAGACGGTCCCTGAACTTGGGCAGTTCACATACGAACAGCGTTTGACCGCTTTAAATCTCTTTCCCCCATTAAAGACAAGACAAAAGTGGCCTAATAACAACTTTTCTGTTACTAAGGGGAACTGGCCTGGATGTCAAGTGTAAATATCTCTTTTAAACGGCCCCAAGAAGGTACCTCAGAAGACAGGATTGCCGGTTGACGAAGGAATTGAGCCACACAAACCAACGCGTATGCTTCTTCCCTCAAAGGGTTAGTCGACAGTGGAACTCTTTGCCAGAGTCTGTTTTACATTCACCCACTGTGAACGTGTGGAACAGTGGTCTGGACAATCATCTGTTAAGGACAAATTCAAACAATCAGGAACTCACCTAACATAAATGACTATAAACAACCACACTACTCGATTGATTTCAACAGAGCTTGCATTTACACTAAAGATGGTCCGGATGAATATTTCATCTGAACGTTTCGTACGATTCTTTACCGCGAAAGCCTCACCTCGACATTCATGTTTCCAAATTATTTTTATGCACTTCTGAGTAAAATACGATCTGTATCAATTTTGCATATTCCACTACAATTTACCCGAATATCAATGTTCCGGTACAAAATGATAGAATAGTTCCAGTCGGACCAAATAATAGAGGTGCATAGGCCCCTGTAGCCTTTGGTACTAGTGGGCCATGATTGCGTGTATGGACGATATTCCTTGCGTTGCCTGGGGTAGGTTACAAGCCGTCATCGAAATCGATGGTCGAACACACACACAAGCCCCCCCCCCCTTTAAGAAAAACCCTACGCGCACGCACGCCTCATACGTTTGCTCCTCCCCCCGCCCCAAAAAAATACGGCAACTGGATGGATATCTTGCTTTGACAACTCTTGCCGGCGTATGTCTAGGGCGAAAAACCCGTGTTCATATCATACTAAATGCGATCTAATAACTGGGGGAGTGGACGACTACGTTTATCACGTGCACTCTGAGCAGGCTCAGTTAAGCCGAATGTTTATAGTAGCCAGCCTCCTCCTAGTGCCATAAGGGCTTTACTCTCCAGGCCGTTTGAGAAGGTAGTCAGACAGCAAGTAAAAAACTACGCCTACACATTTGGCTTAACCGAGCCTGCTCAGAGTGCACTTGATGCACGTAGTCCCCACCTACCCCTCTACCCCCCCCCCCCCCCTATTAGAACGCATTTAGTGTGATCTGAACACGGATTTTTCGCCCTAGGCATACGCCGGCAAAGTTTGCCAAAGCAAGACATCGATCCAGGCGCCGTATTTTTTTGGGAGGGGAGAGGGGGAGGAGCAAACGTAGGAGGCGTGCGTGCGCATAGGGTTTTTCTTAAGGGAGGGGGGGTTGTGTGTGTGTGTTTGACAATCGATTTAGATGACGGCTTGTAACCTCACTCAGCCAAGGCACGGAATACCACCCATATGCGCAATCACGGCGCACTAGTACTCAAGTCTACAGGGGCCTATACGCCTCTATACTTTGGTCCGACTGGAATCATTCTATCCTTTGGTACCGGAACGTTGCTATTATTATATGCACTCCTATACCATTTCAATGGAGTTTTAAGGGCTTCGTTAGTATACTCCAAATCTACTGACTGACTTCACTCTAAATGTATTTTGTATATTGGAAGGGTTGCAGGCAAGGAATGCGTATGAAGCCTTTATTCGTATAAGGTAACCAAATCGATTGTACGGTCAATATTAATTTCAAGACAGTCAACACAACATACATTTGAGTGAGTTGTCACGGGACATCGCGAAATGGTTTTCTCAAAATCACCGTTGATATTATTGCCACATTGTTCTGCTTTTGTTTTTGTAGAATTGACCCAAGAAGTAACCAAATATACTGAAAACTGTTCCAGATTAAAAAGAAAAGTTAACTTATTCGTTAATAACAGCAGATATATTCCTAATTATTAGGGAAATCCAAAAACAGGCCAAAATTTCCTATTCTGATCTTGACTTAATTTTCAAAAAAAATGAAGTACGCAGATATCTGACATCAAAACGCATAACTGAAACTCTTTTTCAAGAGGCAGCTTGTTGTTGTGCGACTATTCTTGCTGACTTTTATTTTTTTCAGCAATGAGTTAACATGTTTGGGTGATTCTGAAACAATGACACACAGACAGCTGCATCAGAAATTGTTTTTAAAAACTCGTTATTTAGGTAAACGCTTTCAAGGTATATCTTATTTTAAAACTTTTGGTATGCATGTGAAATATAGGCATTATTTATGGTCATTTGACTGAGATCTGAATCTCTTCGTAGTTAAAATCCCAAAATATTTACAGAGGGATGCGGCGGAAGGCAGTTACTGTTAGGGTACAAAAAGTGGGCTGCACCTGACAATTTCATTTGAATTTATTTGTCACTGACTGGCATGTCCACCCATGTGCTTACGAAATATATCACTCCTGTTACCTCCCAATGGGCCAACTCAAGCGAAATTGTGGGTGCCTGAGTTCAACGTTACTGAAGCAATGCATAAACGAAATAAAAAACTAGCAGTTCTCGTAAAAACATGTTGGAATGCACACTCGAAAGTTGGGCTGTCCGATAACACCTATACATTGCATTACACATAATATGTAAGCATATGTATCGGAATGTCTTACAAAATGATTATTTTCCCATGTAGATTCATTTGCGCTGATTTATTTACTCGGTGGTCTTGCATGAACAGGTTTCCTCGACACGTAAAGTTTAAGTTTTCCTAATATGCCCGATTTCCACTTAATCGGAATTTCCCACTATGCTAAAATAGCTGGTATTTCTCTTAAGTGTTGTATTCGTTCATAAATCTCAATATGTCCTATGGTGAAAAACGATATTACTTTGTTGCTGTAAGACTTTGGGGGCCGCAGTTTGGGCTGCATTTGAGTAACTCACGGCTGTCAGCGAAAAGAACAGGCCAACTGGGTCATGTCCACCGTCAAGCCACCCACGTTGGGTCATGTCTGCCTTCAAGCCATCTACGCTGTGCTTCGAGCAAACTTGATGACCGACCACACACCGTTGGAGGTGACCACAGTCTAGAAATATCCAGAATGTCCACTTGCACACCATAAGCTAAGAATGTTCTCAAAATACAAGAACCTTATAAATAGGCTGGAGTGGAGAAGCTAAAAAGAAACGGCAACCCCTGCTGTCTTTGTGTGGTTTTAAATAAAGCCGTTGCCATCAGAGCCGTTCTTTTACCTTCTTCTGCCTACTAGTTGGGGTAGAACAACTGGGTTATAACAAGGTCCACCTCCTTCGCCATAGGCTATGTAGGCTTTTACTTCATTTCTATCTGCAAAATGACATTTTGGTTCCGTACTTGATCCGGTTTATCCTTGAGCGGACTTAGTGCCTGTCCGAAAAAAATGGCCAGGAGGGGAGGTCAATTTTAGAAAATTGTTTTCTAGGTGTCGCGAATCTCTTTCCATGCAGTGTAAGGGTTGATAGGAAAACGCTGAGGCCAAGTTGACGGATGGAATTTTCAGCGACTTCTTAACCATGAAGTGTACTGTCAATTTAATCGCTCTACTTACGACCACCCGGAGTTGATCCGCTACTGTCCTCGGGATTATTACAATTATTATCTGGGACATAACTGTAGTTATATGATCTTTCCTTCAGTCTCATTGTCCTGGACCAACTGACATCCCAGTCATCATTTTAATGACTGGCGAAAATAATATACTTTCCGTGATTTCTGTTAAAGATATTTAATTTTGCTCTCAATAGCAAAACCTTCTCCGGTAAATGCCTTCTCTAATACACGAGTCCAAATCCCGCCGAACGCCTCGAGTTTTTCCACAAGTGGGTCAAATAAAAACTTTTTCAGTTTATGGAAAGAATTGCTCTTTCTGCCTATCCTCAAACATGGCGAATCTATGCCAATAAGTAAACGTCCCATAGCTGACACAGCCTGGTTGACAGAGTTGAAAGGGCAGAAACCAAGGAACGCCTGATGTGCTTCGGGCTTCAAAGATGGAGTTTCTCGAAACAGCATAAACCCTGATTTATACTCTTTGTTGGGATCGAGGGAATATGAGTGGATGTTCTGTAAATTCCAAACTAGAGCTAGAAATTGTAGTTAACCTACAGATAGCTTAAAGACAGCAAACTGCACAATGTTACGATATGTACGAATTGCAGAACATGCGCTATTTATTATAAGCGCTTTGTTTAACCCATAAGCTAATTGTTTTACCCCATAAAGGTTGGGAGTGCATAATAGGTGTTGACTTCCTGAAAGCACACAGGCCATATTGTAGTATAGTATTAACTGGCCTTAGCAAGCATGATTACTAGAATTATCACTTTAGCGATGGCACATACTTCAAGTAGCAGCATCCTAGTCCTCGTTGTCAAGATGTAGTATAAACTGACACAACCTGATGGATAGAGTTGAGAGGGCGGAAACTGAGGCAAGCCCTTATGTATTCAGGGCATCTGATATGTATAAAATCGGAATCGCTTGGATCCGGATTCACAGCCTTGTTGAGATCAAGGGCGTATGAAGGGAGTATAATCCACGTCTCTTCTAACTAATACTTCCGTCAGAAATAGCACAAAAACTGCTAACACTCAGCTGTTTTTTAGTTAGAAGAAGTATAAATCGTGGTAGTTTTATAAGTCTTGACCAACCTGAGCCTGTCTTGGCACCGAATGAAGGTGGGTGCGGATAAATAATGCGGTAGTTCCCATACAAAGTCTACCATCACTAAAAACTTAGTTCGGTGGTGTTTTTTGGCTTGCATTGGAGAAAGTGGCCAACGCCAGATGCAGTCTGGTCTTCTTGGCCCATGGTGAAAGTGAAGCGTGCGGTCGGCGCTTATTACATCTGCTATCACTTTAAAACTACACCCGGTGACCGGTAATCATCACTGCACAAACCCATTGATTCATATGGTGGACTTTAATAAAATCGATGGTCCAACAATCATAATGAAGTATCTAGCCATTCGAAAATAAAAAATTTGCAAAGACGTTTCCAACGAAATTTCATATTTCCGAACTTTTTAAATAATTCGGCGAGAATGATTAGTGAGACCAAGGCGACATTGGGAAACCTTCTGTCTTACGGGCACCTAGTAATAGGGGGTTATATGGGTGGGGCAGTAAACTGACGAGCTTTCGACAGGGATAACTAGAAATACTAATAAGGATAACAGCCAAAAAGGAACGATTGTTTTACTAAGAAGATAGACAAGACCGAAGGGTGTAGGGAGAGGAACGCAAGCACAAGGTAAACGCTACAGCAGCAAAAAGTCAACCTGGAAGCGTGCTATTGGTGCAAATAATCAGATAACTGAATATTGAAGTCCAAGGAAGCGCAAAACTGATCGTGCGAGAGTGCAATTTAATCAGAGCCAGGCAAGAGTGTAAACGGGTAGCATTAAATGTGCGCGTAGTGTAAATCGTTTTGGCAGATGGCGCAAGCGACAGAATATGCTTGCGTGGAAGTGCAAACAATGGGAGATGCCGAAGCCAAGTAAGAGCAAAGTTTAAGCTTTATTAGGATAAAACACGAAAAATGGTGTTTTTTCTTTGATGAGAGGTAACATTTCTGACAAATGCAAAATGCACTGGGCGGAAAAGGATAAAATTTGTCTTCAATTCAGCTCGTCGGAAGTAGACTCAGGAGACAGCTTATGCGCGAACCCCATTGCGCCAGTCAGCTCGCCGACAATGAGGATAACGCCGCTGGTAACCGTCATGGAAACTGTATGGCCAGCTGAAAGACAAAGAATATATGTAAAAATATATTTTTAAAAGCTCTCCTGGGCTGGAGGAACCCTGTAAAAGAAGTAGTTTATGCAGCTGACAGCATGTAAGGAGCTGTGCTTAGGAAGATAGTAGCAGCAACTTAACAGCGCTGAAACTGTTGACTTGGTAAAATAAGCCTTTTTTCTGTGTTGCAGCCCTGACAATCGCAGTGCACGATATGTCAAGCTATCTTAACCGACGCTATATGAACAGTTAGTGAAAACTCTCAATTCGAGCGATGTGGTTGTGGACTGTCAACAAAAAGGACTGCTGCCCTCCCGGCTTCAGTGCGAGTGCGCAAACTTAATGGTCCAAAGACAGCTTGCGCGAAATGGCGACGTTTTCGTTTTCCATTGTGGAAAATGCCACAAGAGAAAGTATCTAAGATCCAAATCCATGTTCTTCAACAGCTGATTAAGTCTGAGTAAGCTGTTGGGAATATGTTTGGCCTTTTTGTCGGGCAAGACTGACAGAAAGGTGACGTCCGTCTGCAGTGTGGCCAAAAGGAACGCAAGATACTGGTTCGCAGCGTTCCGAAACGTGTGCTTGCATGCACTCCGTAGCCATGCTGTAACAGTAGGCGGCCCAGGAGTGAAAGTGCAACTAGATGAATCCCTCATATCACGCCGGAAGTACAACAGGGGCCGACGGAAGCAGCAACTGTGGATAATTGGGATGAATGACACAGTTCGAAAGAGGGGCGTCGTCGAGTATTTGAACAACCGCGACCATAACAGCCTGACGGCAGGTATCAGGAGAAGAGTGGCCTATGGGAGCCAAATAATAACGGATTGCTGGAAAGGTTATGGTAATCTGTAGAAGCTGTCCATAGGCTACAAGCACACAAAAATGAACTACACTAAGTGGTTCGTGCATCCGGAAACCGGCTGCCACACAAACGCTGTCGAGGCTTATTGGAGCCGGGCTACGACAATGTGGACCGGTACACGGAAGAGCGGTCTTGGCGCACGCTGAGGAGATTCAGTACCGCCTATGGTTTCACATAGGGGTAGGTGACATACCGGCAGCGTGTGAAATTTTCTGCTGCCATATTGCCGAACTGTACGATTTGGATGAAGTAGAAGGTAAGGGCAATCCTGTCGCTAATGATATTTGCTATTAAGACGAGAACCGTGACGCGTGCAAGCCGAGGGTAGACAAGCGGCTGCTTGCAAACCAATTTCTGTCTTTTCACGAAACGGCAGATGCAGACCAGGAAGAGACACGTGGCGGACGCGTGGCGGACGCACGGCGGCAGGTAAGAATTATTATCTCTCTAATGGTGTGCAATGTGTAAATGACAGCAGTGGAGTCTGCGAGGCGAGGCCGAACGAAAGCCTGCGCGCGAACCAACGGCTCCATGTTAGTGAACCCGCAGATGTAAAAATTCAGATAAGGAGTGCCAGCAAACTCCACACAACAGAAGCGTATGTACTGCTGACCGACCTGAGAGACACGAATTGTATGACGGAGGTGAATGAAGCTTGGCATACGGAGGTGGAAAAAAGGAGACCTCAGGGGAACAGGACAAGAAGACCACGCCGAAGACAACGGCAATAAGAAAGCCGGAAACCTGACGTAACCTGCGAATCCAAACAGCGGTTGCCAATGCGGGTCTCACGAACTGCCATAAGTTATGTTAAGCATGGCTTGCGTTAAAGGTAAATGACTAAGATCAAGTAATCGATTTTCATTCCATGGTCTTGTTGTTGTTTTCCCTTGGCTTCCAGACGCAAAGCATTCGTGTACAGCGAGTCTTTCCGCATTCTTAAGGCATTTCGAATAGGGAAGGCTCCAACAGCTCCAGAATCTATTTTTCGGCCACGACCTCTAAAAGTTATATTAGAAACTGAAGTACAGGCGAAACTCTTGCTAGAGCGCAACCATCCTTACGAAGTCTGCATTCGCAAGTTTTTTTTCAGCCGGATTACGATTTGAAAGAGCGGAGAAAGATGAGACAGCTAATAATAGAGCTGGAAAAACGGAGAACCAATGGCGAGACAAATCTCAAAATAAGATAAAGGGAAAAATAGTTCAGGTCAAAAGGACATCGCTCTGGTCGAAGCCGGTAACAGTGACGGCCTAGCTGTCCCGCCACCGAAACCTCATACATGCCCTCTTAAATTGGTCGTTTTAAATGCCAGATCACTGATTAATAAAATGCCTCTGCTCCAGACTATGGTTTTTGTCAACCGCCCAGGCATTGTTATGGTAACTCAGACATGGGCATCAGCCTCTGTAGCTGACTCAGAACTCCCTGTTCTAGGCTATTCTTGCGTTCGGAACGATCGAAACAATGGCCGTGGTGGAGAAAGCTGCAT
>JAYGXS010000004.1:38389416-38413997 GCA_036362985.1 Ligula intestinalis
CCAACCTCGAGCGTACTGAGATGTAGACTATGTGGTTTGACGTGCGGCCATGGCTTGGACAACATGTTTGCAACGAGTGTGTATACCGACGAGAAGATTATGGTCAGTAATTGTTATCAATCGTTCTATGTTATTGCAATTTTGGACCAGTCCGTATTTTCCGATGATGGGTCTTGGTCTCATCACTCGAGCCGCTCCTGCCATTCTAGTATTCGGCGACGAAGAGCTAGTCTGTAGGGGTCGTCCTGAACACTGCAGCCGCAAGCCGTTCATTGAAGTCAGTCATAACTCTTTTACCCAATTGCATTGGTGGGACAAAAACGGCAACCACACACATAACTGCTATGGTGCTGGCAAAGCGGGCTGCGGCAATCCACGCTGGGATAGGCGAGGTAACTTAGATGCAATTTTCTAATTTATCACTTATCCTCCATAGGATCAAGGGCAGGCGCGTGTACTTTCGCGGGTGTTCGCCAACTCATGGTGTTGAGGGTGCTCGCTGACCTTTGGTGAGGTCATTGAATTGAATCTTTTTACAATATCACTAATCCCCCACTGGACCAACGGCGAGCACGTGTGAGTTTGGGGGTGTTCGCTGACCCTTAGCGAGGTCACTGAGTTCAATCTTTTTAACATTACCACTAACCATTACTGGACTAACGGCGAGCACGTGTCAGTTGAGGGGGGTGTTTGCTGACCCTTGGTGAGCGCGCCTGTTTGTGGGGTTGGGGGGCGTGGTGGTAGCTGACTACCCATGGCGAGCGTGCCTGTGTGTGGCGGGGTGTTCTAAGCTGACCCTGGACCAGCGTTCGTGGAACCGGGGCAGAACAACAGAGGCAATGATTAGGGGAAAGAGGGGAAAATGTGAGCTGGGAGGCTAAAATTTGCGCGCGAACCAACTCCCGCATCTAATTCAAGACGAGTCGCACGAAAAATAGTATGCCTACTTTTAGAAGATGAAGATGCGACCACTGCAACAACAGTTTTATTTGCCTGACGTTTTGGATTCTGTCGGGAATCCTTAGTCATAGGTAATCGTGAACAGGTCTCAGACATGCGCAGATAAGGGGTAGTTTAGTTTTAAGTTTAGTTTTTTAGTTTAAAAAAATGCTTGGTCTCACTAAACCTGCTTGCCAACCATTCTTACATAAATAGATGCCAGCTAACAAAACTAAAATTTCTTGGAGTAAGAAGACTGGAAGCAAGCTCTTGTTACCTCTTTTGCTTTAATAATGGTTCAGAATTCAAACTGATTCTTATGCTGCACTGATTATTCCTCCGTCTGCATCCTCCACATTTTCTTAACCATGTTACTTCCCTCCGTAACGAGCGGCAATTCGTGGTTGTTATCTACTTTGACATGAGCAAAGCCTTCGAAAAGTTACCACACAGCCATTGGCATCCGTGCCCCTCTCCTCGACTTCATCGGTTCCTTCTTGTCTAACCACAGCCAGAAGGTCCTAGTAGGTGATAATTACTCCACTGCTCAGCTGATCATGAGTGGCGTTTTTCAAGGCACTGTCTTAAGTCCTTTACTCTTCATTCTATACATAAACAAAATTTCGACTGTTCTAAACTATTCACACAATCTCATTTACGCAGACGACCTCAAATTCATATACTCATTTTCTAAGGACACGGCAAGAATGCGCGTTGATAAAATTAATGCGGACCTACTAACACTCTCACGTTGGAGTGCTACCTGGCAGATGGAATTCTCTCCAGCCAAGTGTACTCTCATGTGCTTCGGTCCCGCCAAGCTTCCTCGTCCCTACTCTTTCAAAATACTCCACTTTTAGAACGATCCACTATAAAAGACTTAGGTCTAAGCTACACAAATAAACTAGCATTGTCGCCTCATGCGGATCGAATAGCTGCGAAGGCTGCACAGATATCTGGTTTTTATATCACACCATTTCTTCATGCTGGAAATAAAATTAAAACTTTATCGCATGTATGTTCTACCCATCCTAGAATACTGCTGTCCCCTCTTTGGTATAATGAATGCTTCTGACCGCGGTTAGGTTGAAAATGTACAGAGGCTGTTTACTCGAAAAATATTCGCTCTTCCTCGATCCACTCTTTCTTATACGGAGAGATGTCAGTTAGCGAACATGACATTTCTTTGGGTCAGAAGACTCGAAGTGGGCTTCTGTTTCCTCTTTCGCGTTAACTCTTCCCCTAACCTTCCACGAATAAACGCTCTCATTCCCGCAGATAGACATTATGCCACTCGTAATTACTCCAGGATTATTGCAACCCCCCTTAAGCTCCACTTCGAACCATTCTCACTTCTTTGCCTCCAAATATGCCTTCCTCTGGAATAATATTCCCCTCGAAATTAGGCTGTCGTCTAACTTCGCAGTTTTTAAAGTCAAATTACGTAAACACTTAACTTAGGAAGATATAAAGTCCTTGTTATCCGTCTCCTCCCCAAACACACAACTTTTGGACTTTCAAAAGGGTCCCCCTGGTATCTGAGGTGGTTTTGTTTATATCAAATTTTTTTCCATAGATGTCTCTTTCTTCCTCTTTTGAGTGATATTTGCAACGATGTTTCGTCCACTTCTCTGTCCAGTCATCATTGCCATTTCTCTATTCTGCGTTTTACAACCCTGACGATAGGCTTCATGGTCTTTAGTTATGCTCGTGGCGGTTCTGCTATTTTCGCCAGCTTGTCGCTAAACTCCGCAGTCTATAAGGTCACATCTCCGGCGTTTTGTTGATGATCAGGTGACTTCTGCCGTTCCCTCATCTTCCTGACTCTGTTATCCGCGATGGCCTCCTCCGGTCTCATCTCCCTGATGGTTGATCATGAAGCCAGTCGGGCGGTGTTACAGTGGTGAACGACAGCCTCTGCTCTTATACGATTTCTCCAATTCCAAGAAGCGTTTCCAACCCTCATAAGTTCTCATCAACAGTCCTGTCCCATTTGCACTACAACCAATCCTCTCAACCGACCCCCTTAATATTGTTACAGCAGTTTTTTTCCTAGTTTTGTTTTTTTTAAGCGGCGGTTCGCTGAACTCCGCCCAAGCTTAAATGGTTGGAGTTTTTTCAACTGCTTCCTCCTTAGTTCACTATGCGTTTCACAGAGTGTTGACTACTATTTTAAAACGAAGATATGTTGGTGAAAATGAATTAATCTACCAGCATTTCTAAACGCTCCCGCTGCCTATGTGGTTGTTTCACGGAGAGCAGCCTTTATAAACTTTGTATTTATTTTTCCGCAGCTTTAAGTTTGCAATGACGAGCCCCTCCGGGCCTAAAATATAAAATTTATTTATTTATTTTATTCTTATCTTCCAGACATAGCTTTCCTTGGCCTAACTTGCCAATTGAAATGGGTTCGTTTAGTTGTCAATCTGCTTTTCAGCGAAGACTGCACAGTTACCTCAACACTGATTATATTAACTTGTTGTTTTCTCTTCATTCCCGAACAGCTTTCTCCATGACTGTGAGAAAGGATAATCAAAGACGTAGGAGACCGTCTTAAGCGTCATATTTCCAAAATGCCCTATGCCATACCACTGGCTGAAGGCCGGAAGGTCTTTTTAACAGTTCAAGCACGATGTTACGATCTATCAGTTTCTATCGATAGGCAACGTTTTACTCTTCAGCGCATATAAGGGGCTTACCGTATTGAAAACCATCAGTCACATGATTGGCCACCAGGCCAAATAAGAGCGGGCCAAGCACGCTACTCTGGATAACTTCACTCCTCACATATGCGGGGTTGGTGATCACATTTAAAATTTGGATTAGCTTTGTGTGAGTATCTAAGTAGGAGGGTAGTTAATTAAGAATCTTACTACATGTGTCGAAAGAGGCAAGTGTCAGCAGGAGGAAATCGTGTTTACCATGATCATGAGCCTTAGGGAAATTGAAACCAACGGCGCAAAGTGGTAAACCGTTGTTTCAAGTTTGTAGCACTTTATCACCGTAAGATAGTTTGCGGGTTCCACAAAGCATTTTTTCGAGGAGTCCCTGCTGACTTGCATAAAGGTGTTCGTTCGGATGAATATCAGAGACTTGGTCCCCGTTAGGGGATACGCAGGTGCTAAGTACATCTGAATAACATAGACCACTAGACTCGACAGACAGCCAAATAATTTGGTCGTTGACGACAACATGCAAGTCTTCTCAAATATTCATAAGACCAAACTCATATACATAATTGTCAGAACACCCCCATGGTGTTCTAATTCAACCTGAGTCACTCGGTATAAAATAAACGCTATCAAACTAGTACTGAAATTTCATCGTAACCAAATGCTGGTGATAATTTTCACACCAGAATGCAATTGTCGCGACAGATTTTAGGTTACAGATTTTCACAACCCTCTGAGTATTGGCGCACAAGACACTCCAAGTTATATGGATCAAAGCCATATCCATGGACATCATTTTTTCAATCCATTAAGCTACTGTGTAACTCTTATCAGGTCTGTAGAGGTCTTATGACTTCAAGTATACAAAACGTCTGAGCAAAAACGCAACGGAAAACTTTCTAGTGTAGGCTAACCACTAGTTAGTAATTAACCAGACTATCCTAGTGGAACAGGTGTAAAAAAGGCATACGAGAATGACAATGAAGGTAAAGTAATGATACAACTCCCTTAGATCCTTCACGATCCTTGCCAGCAATAGTCAAGAAATCGACTTGTCAAAGGATGACTTCGCGAAGACCGGGATCGAAGTTCGTTGGGTCGCAATCGTGAGATTTGCGAGAAATCTCGTTTGTAAATTGCTGTTGGATTCTCCTGAGCCTGAAAATGATCATCAGAGAAAGGTGTCGTTGAAGAGCGAAGGAAACAGCGGCAGGTGAGGAGATAAATCGAACTGTTGAGAGTTGTTAGCAAGAAAATTGCTAGCGAAGAGCACTAGGTCAGAACCGAAATAGCTGTATTCGAGTTAAAACAAAAAATGGAAAATTGATAAATTTAAACACCGCATAAGTTGAGCTAAGGGCCCACATAACTCCTCCATCAGAGCGTTGGTGGGTTACAAACGCTCGACAAAAAAAATGTACAAAAAGTTTAAACAACAAATTCTCGCAAGTTGGTAGGAAAACGAACATGTCTACCGGAAGGAGTGGAAGGCGGGAAGGAGTGGGAGGGGGTGCGAGGGATAGGGGTAGGTTCAGGTGGGGAGGGTGGTAGTGAGCTGGGGGCAGTAAATGTAGTACAGGGTGAAGGTGCCGTGGAAGTGGACGGACCAGGTGATTGTGAAGTGCATTCAACGTAGGCTGACTTCAGTCTGTCGATGGAGACCATATCAGTAGCATCAGCCCTTTGAAGGACGAAATATTTGTCCTTCCGTTCAAGCACTTTGAAGGGACCATAGTACGGTGGGCAAAGAGGCCTGCAAACTGCATCGTGCCGGACAAAAACGAATGGCGTTGTGTGCAAGTCATCGTGCGCAAAAACGCGTCGAGGTGCCGAGCGCGTTAGGGTAGGACACAGTGCGGCCATGCGTTGCTGCAGCTGTTTCATGAAGGTGTTCGTGGCGTCAGGGGCGACAAAGGAAGACTGCACGAGCTCCCCAGGTAAACGGGGGGGATGCGCCATAAAAGAGATCGGTGGCAGTGCATTGAATGTCTTTTTTAACAGCCAAGCGAATGCCGAGGAGGACGAACGGTAGGTTGTCGCTCCAGTTGTGCGGGGCAGGTTGAGACATCAACGCGGACTTCAGCTGACGGTGAAGGCGTTCCACAAAGCCGTTTAATGCTGGTTTTAGGCATTGAGAGTGATATGCGAGCACCCGAGCAGTTTGGTGAACTCACGGAAGAGTGCAGATGTAAACTGACTTCCGCGGTCAGTGGTTAGGGTAGCTGGAACACCGAAGTTGGCTATCCATTGCGAAAGGAAGACCATGGAAATATTCTCTGCCGAGGTTTACGAGATGGAAACGGCGATGGGCCATCGTGTGAAACGATCAACAGCAGTCAGAATGTGCGTGAAACAGCGAGATAGGGGAAGCGGTCTGACTAAATCCATGTGGACTTGTTGAAAATGAGCGTCGGGAACCGCGAACCTACTGGGGGGGCAAATGTTGTGGCGTTGGACTTTATTCTCTTGGCAAGCTGAGCACTGCCTAGTTAAGACTGCGATGTCGGCGTTCATCTTGTGCCAGACGAAACGAGCCAAGATAAGTTTGCCACCAGCACGGACGCCGGGGTGGGACAACGAATGTAAGTGATCAAACAAGATCTTACGATAGGACTGTGGTACCACAGGACGAGAAGTGACTGTAGACCAGTCACACCCGAGTGACCCTGGCGACGCTGGGAGGGGAGCCGCACGCAGTTGTACCGCAGAAGACGCAAGCATTTCAATGATGGAGTCATCAAGCGTCTGTGCTTTTGCTAGCTTTGTCAGGTCTAACATGGTGGTAAGTGTTGACCTCCGGACGGGACAAATTATCAGCAACGACATTATCATCACCCCGGACATAGCGTATGTCTGAGGTGAATTTCGAAATAAAATCAAGATGACGTACTTCTGGAGGCGAGAATCAATCCATCTTTGCTTTGTGGGCGTAAGTGAGAGGTTTGTGCTTCGTGTGGACCTGAAAATCTCTCCCCTCGAGCAGGTGCCGGAAAGTGTCGGATAGCCAGCTAAATTGCGAGAAGTTCGCGCGAGAAAGTACTATAGCGAGTCTGTGCCGGCTCTAGCTTCTGAGAGAAGAAATCTGGCGGCTGCAACTGGTCATTTACCTGTAGCCACCTTGTATTTCTAAGCCACGCTTCCCTCGGACGCCGCGGGAACAAACCTTTAAAGTCATTCTCTGTCGGGCTCACTAGCCACTCACTTCGCAAGGCCAGTGTAGGAGGAGTTGTTTGCGCTCAGTCACTTCCATACACGGTGATTTACTCGCCGGACTGCAACTCTAGACTCCGGCCTATTCATGGCTGGAATGCACTTGTCTGGGAGTCCCTTACCTATTGCTTATATTCTACTCCTTCTAACATTATCAAGTCATTCATAACACTCTGGCTTTTCATGCCTTATCCTTTTCAACTAGCTAATAAAAGTTGGGATACGTTTTGTTGTCTATCATACGGATGGACCACATCATATTCCACAAACCTGTTGCTGCAGAACTGCGCCAACAGCAATGCTGGAGGCATCTGTGGTCAGGATGAGCTGTGTATCAGCATCGGTGCTCAAATGATGAAGCAGGGTAACATCCGCGAGCGCTTTCTTGGCTGCCTCGAATGCTTCAAGAGTACTGGGTGAAATTTGGAGCGACTTAGCCTTTAAGAGAGAGAGAGAGAGAGAGAGAGAGAGAGAGAGAGAGTGAAAGTGCTGGACAGAGCAATCTGGCTATCTTCAGGGACCAAATAATACAGAAAACCACCATAGTGCTGTGGGAGCAGCTAATACTGATGACGGCTGTGGTTCAGTACTGGCAAACTCGTGCCCAACCGAATTGGACACTGCGGAGTCTCGCTGACTAAAATTTCTGTATACCAACGCTCAGAGTCTATTCTTGAAGTTTGATGAACTTCGAATGCAGGTAGCCGACGAGTCTCCTGATGTTATAGCAAAAACAGAAACATGGCTATCAGAGGGTATCAGTTATTTTGAAGTGGCGCTATCTGTATACCAGTTGTTGAGGCGAGACCAAGTGGAACGTCAGGGTTGAGGAGTTTCTATGAATGTAAAGAGCGAATTCAGTGTGTGCGAGAGGTCTGAAGGATTATCCATGGTATTGAGGCTATTTGGCTGACAATTTAGGCATAGGGGTCGCAGCACCTGGAAGCCGTGACCATCTACCGACCACCGCGGACAGACTCTGATGCAGATGCGTGTTTACTGGTGTGCATAAAGGATACAGGAAGTCGACTCAAGGTTCTACTCATGGGTGACTTTAATGCGCCGCCGCGACTGATCTGTACGTTGCGGCTCCTGCAATGGTTGGTGCCATCTGCGCTGCAGTGGCCTCGCCAAAGCTGCCGATTGGTCGCCCGCCTTTGTGTGTCTCAGCTGTCCCGTGCCCCCACCGATCTCTACGCCTCCAGCCCGTCCTGACCTGAACCCAACTCCTCTGGTCTCAAATTTTGCCTCACCGCCTGGTCTTAAGATCTTACAATTCAACGCCATTGGCCTCCTTGGGAAGCTTGACCAGCTCCTGGCTTTCATGCATTCGCACAGCATAGCTGTGGCGGCTATCCAAGAGAAAAATTCGTCAACCTCCACTGAGGTCCCTTCCTGTGCCGATTACACCATCACCCGTCCCAACCGCGGAAGCAAAAGAGGTGGAGGTTTGGCCTTTCTGGTGGACAAATCCATTGACCATCACCAGCTTCCCCTGCTTGGTGCCGATCCTACGGAAGCACTGGCGATTTCCCTTGATATTGGCCTAGCGCCGCTCACCGTCAGGAACGTGTTTATTCCTCTAAACTCCAGTTGTCCTCCTGGTTTCACCACCTCTATCGCTCCCTTTTTACCTTCTGGAGACAGTTTGGTGCATGGTGACTTCAACGCCCAGCACGACTTGTGGTGCTCTAACTTGGCGGCCGACCCCCGAAGAGAAGCCCTGGCTGATGAAATAGAACACGCCCCCTTTGCCGTCCTCAACGAGAACAGCCAAACGCGGCTCCCTACCAACGGTGCCTCCAGCTCGCCCGATGTGTTCCTCGCCAGTCTCAGCCTGGTAGCCTCCACCTTGTGGAACACTTAAATCAGCCTGGCTACCGGCAACTTTCCCATTGTGCTTGAATTGGCCATCGCCGCCGAGTGTATCAAGGCCCCCAACCGGCATTTCATTTATTTCAAGAGAGCCAATTGGGCAGCGTTCACGACCGAATGCGAAGCCGAGATCCATGGCCTACCGCCTCCCACCCGTGTCCACACGGCGGAGCGAGCCCTTCGTTGACTAATCCTGGCAGCAGCAAGTCGCCACATCCCTAACGGCCGCATTCCTCTTCTCCGTCCTAACTCTCCGCCTGAAGCCTTCCGCCTGGAACGAGAGAGAGACGAAATACGAGCGCGCGATGCCAGTCGGCGAACTGAATGGCTTGATCACTAAGACTATCAACGATGGCAAACGCCAACGCTGGCATGAACTAGTAGCAGACTGCAATGTCAGCGGCAACTCAGTTGCCACTTAGAAGTTTTTACGCAACCTGACCAAGCCCCGGGCTGATACATTTAACCAGTCTGTTAGCTTCGGGGATGGCAAGTTCATTTCCAACAACGGTAAGATCGCCACAAAGATGAACAATCTGTTCTCACCCCGCTCGGCGCCCGGTTCCAAAAGTCAGCGCTCCCTTCTTCGTCTCTTCTATAAAGCCCCACCCCAGACATTTCCTTTTCGGCTGATGCCGTTCTCCCCGTTGTCAAGAAAATGAGAGCTTCAAAAGCCTGACGACCAGATGGTCTGGCGCCTACCCATATGTGCCACATCGACCCGAAGGTGGCTGCATACCTTGCTGTCCTTTTCAACCTGTCGCTGGCAACTTCAATCATCCCCGATTGCTGGTGCTAGTCAATCATTATCCCCCTGGTCAAAGCGGGCAAGGCCCCCAGCCTAGCGACCTCTTATCGCCCAATTGCCCTCTTCAGTCCATTGGTGAAGATCCTGGAACGACTCATCTACCCAACTCTGACATCTGCGGCGGAACTATCTTGCCATCAACATGGTTTCCGATCGGGTCGTAGGACTACAACAGCGCTTTTCGAGTTCAGCGACGCTATCCTCGAGGGGTTCAATCCACAGAAGCCTGCTTTGCGGAACGTAGCAGTCTCAATTGACCTGTCACGAGCCTTCGACTGTGTCCGCCACGACCAGCTCCTGCAGGACTTGGTCTCTCTGAACGTCCCCATTGGCCTGGTCCGATGGTTAATGGCTTACATCCGTGGCCGTCGCCATCATGTCCTTTTCCGGGGCGCTTTCTCTAAGCCCCGTAAGCAGACCTGTAGCGTCCCTCAAGGCCCTCTGGTTAGCCCAACGCTCTTTAACATCTACATGCGAGAGCTCCCACTCCTCTGGGCATCTGCGCAAGTGGTATAATACGCGGACGATGTTACGTTTTCTGCCGGCACCACCACATCGATCAGGCTGCACAGCTCCTCACGGAGTTCATGCTTGATGTCGAAAATTTACTAACCCAGCGCGATATGACGATCTCGGCAGTCAAGTCACGCTGGATCCGAAGGAGTGCAATCGTCACCTGGCCATCACCATCAACGGTGCGTCCTTTCCGCTCGTCCGCAAGCCTAAGCTCCTTGGCGTGCGTTTTGATCCACTTTTCACGCTCGCAGACCATGCGATGGAGGTCGCAAGCAAAGGAAGCCGATGCACCAGAGTCCTCAATGCTCTCGCGGGCACATCCTGGGGCTGCTCTAAAGAGACGCTGGTGAACATTCAAAGCGCTGGCCAAGCCGCATCTCACCTATGTGGCACCAATTAGCTCCTCCAGTCTCCACCATCTTCAGTCAGCACAGAACGGTGCCATCCGCACGATCACGGGCCACTATAAAATTTCGTCCATCGATCACCTTCATGCAGAGTCTTCTGTCCTGCCGGTCGATGCCCACAGCAAACTCCTGGGCCAGCAGTTTTGGTGGACCTGTTCACAATCTGGCCAACCGAACCACCATCGTTGCAACGCTCCTGAGCCTAGCCGTAACTTTCAGACGTCGATTCAAGGTCTCCACAAGGCAACTGTCGCCTCGCCTTTCTCGGATCTACCCTTTGATGGCTATGCCATCAGGACAGGCCAACAGCGCCTTCACCAGAGAGCCGTTGTGGATGCAAAATCCAGCTACCAACCCTTGGTCCATCTGGGTGGCTATCTACCTCCAATTGCGGCCTCGGAACGATTTCTCCCAAGTTTGACTCGCTGTACCCTGGCGCAGCTACGCAGTGGCTATTGCATGCTCCTTTGCCAGTACCAACGCCGGCTGGACCCGTCCGTACCCGACTGCTGTCCCGACCGTGGCATCTCGCTGCATGACTGCCGTCAACTCTTCGCCTGCAGTTCCAGGCCAAGCACCCACCTTACGCCCGCGGACCTTTGGCTCAAGCCGGTCAAGGTCTCGGCTTTTCTTTGTCTCCTAACTACTCCCAGGTTGGATTCCGGCTGGGATTCCTGATCCAAAAATGGGCTACGACGCACACACAGTAAAGACGAAGTATTCTGTCTACCTCCACTAGGTCTAAGTGATCACGCTGTACTTTTGTGGAATTATCGTCTATATTCGTTACCCCTCTAGTGGACGAACCAAAGCTGAATATATGGCGAGACGACTTCTCTGAAATGAGAGCAGAGGAATTACAAATAGACTGGGGTCTCCTTTTCTCCGGGGATGTCACTGAGGACTGGAATAAATTTAAGGAGTGGTTGTTGCATCTAATGCGCAGTCATTGTCCACTTTCAGTACCCAAAATATCTAACCAACCTCGATGGCTAAAAGAGATCTCAAAAGAGAGATCAATAAAAAAGGAGTGAGAAGTTTTGCAACACAAGCTGCAACGAAGCTTTTAAAAAGTACAAATCCAGCGAAACAAGGTAAAACAAATGGTTTTCAAAGGACGACGTGACTTTGAGAGCGATTTAATTTGTCGAGCTGTGAAAAATCCAAAGTTTCGATACAGTTATTTAAGGAACAGTACACGCAACAGGAACTCGATTTCTGTTATGTAAAATGATGGTGGTCTTGAAAATCTCCGACTGTTAAAACAAAGCAGAACATGTTGCTGAGTTCTTTCGGTTGGACTTCACCATGGAACCTACCTTCGTCACAACTGTTGACGAGGTCGCGGGAGCACCAAATATTGAGGATATCTTGTTTGGAGAAGAGACGATATTCCAAGAACTAAAAAGCTTACAGGAATGTAAATCTCCAGGTCCAGATGAGATTCCTGCAAAATTGCTCAAGGAACTTTCTAGAGAGCTGCCTAAACCGCTTTCCATGATAAGCCAGATATCGTTTGGTACTGCAGTACTTGATTGGAAAACTGCGCATATAAGACCGCTTTACAAAATCGGTAGTCATGCATCTGCGAACAACTACAGACCCATGAGTCTGACCTCCATATGCTGCAAAGTAATGGAGAAGACCATTACAAAGCAATTGATGATATATTGTGAAAATCACAATATTTTGTCGAATGCGCAATGTGGCTTTCGCAGGGGTAGGTCATGCGTAACAAACTTGCTCTACATGATGAAAAGCTGGACAAGGGCAATTGATGCAAAAGAAACCATATATGCAGCCTTCGTTGATTTCTGGAAGGCCTTTGACAGTGTTCCACACCAACGTCTCCTGCACAAGTTGAGACTGATGGATACCGGAGGCAGACTTCTTACGTGGTTTGAGAAGTTCCTCTCAGGTCGTTCCCAAGCGGTGTGTGTAGGATGACAACAATCAAGGCCGACATTCATCGAGAGCGGAGTCCCTCGAGGTTCAGTACTCGGACCCACCCTCTTTCTCTTGTTCGTTAATGATTATTTACAGGAATCGGACTGCGAGCGTGCCATGTTTGCATATGATGTAAAAATATGGAAGGCCATCGAGTGTGCTACCGATGAAGATAACTTCCAGGAAAATCTTTTTCGATTAAACGATTGGTTGCAGAGATGGCTGCTGCTCTTCAATTCCAACAACTGCACTCTGCTGTGCCATGGAAATGAAAATTCGGTCCCTGATGCGCGACCCTACCATCTGAACGGAATTCCAATCCAAAAAGAGAAACACAGAAGGGTCTCAGCGTCTGGATGACAGACAACCTCAAACCTTCTATACAATGTTGTTTGGCCGCTTAAACTGCAACTTCAATGTTGTGCGCCATAAAGCGGGCATTCACGGTTTTTGGCGACGACTGTTTTTCGAAAATCGTTAGTACCTTCATAAGGCCACATCTTGAATACGCGATTCAAGCCTGGAGACCGTGGATGCGGCAGGATTTAAACGTACTTGAAAGGGTGCAGCGGTGAACCACAAATTTTGTAAGAGGCCAAGGTTCACTACCATATGAGATCCGCCAAATAATCTTAACCTCTATCCTCTGAGTTATCGGCAGTTACGCGGAGATTTGATACAAACCTTCCATATGGTGCGTGGCTTTAACTGCGCTCTCATGTGTGGTGACTTTTTTCAACTCACCACTACAACTTATCTCCGATGACATCCCTTCGAACTGTATGTCCTCCAAGGACGATTGGATGTGAGGAAGTATTTTTTTCTCTAATCGGGTCGTGGACCCGTGGAAAAACCATCCCGAAGCGATTGGGATGTCCCAATCTTTGGAGAAATTTAAACACCGACTTATTATACACATGCTGCAGCACAACAGGAACTATATGACAAGTTAGCTTCGACACACCACTGCACCATGTGATGGTCTATAATTTCCTGACTGAAAACTTGTTAAAATTGTTTATAACACTTGAGATTTTGATGTGACAAATAGGGAGTTTTAAGGCGCAAACCTATTTTTCTCTCAAATATACTGACTGATTGATTTCAAAATATCCGTCAAAATTGCCATGATGGCGGTGAAATTCGGTATGAAACGCCGGTTGTAGTTGATTAGGCCGATAAAACGGCGGAGCTGAGTGATGGACTTCGGGGCTGGAAAAGACAACAGGCTTTGCACCTTCTCTGGAAGGGGCGTAATCCCGTGTTGGTCAAGATGATGGCCAAGAAAATCTAGAGAAAAGACGCCAAAAAGGCCCTTTTCGACGTTCAGCTGCAGACTATTTTGCTAAAAACGATCGAAAACTTGGCGTAATTTCTCGACGTGTTCCTCGAGTGACGAGCTCGTGACAAGGATGTCGTCGATTTGCACGAACGTGAAGGAAAGACCACGCAAAATGTCAATGACAAAACGCTGAATCGGTTGGGTCGCGTTCCGCAAACCGATAGGTATGCGAATAAATTTGAACAGGCTGATATGTGTCGTGACTGCGGATTTAGGGATATCCCCTCCGTAACGGGTATTTGATAGTAAGCTCGGACGAGGTCAATCTTAGAAAAAATCGCCTTCCCAGCCAACATATGGGAAAAGTCATTAATATGGGATATCGGGTACCGGTCCGTGACTGTGGCTCGATTACGAGCACGATAATCACCGCATGGCCGCAAATCATCGGATGACTTCTTGCGAACCATGTGCAGTGGCGGAGCCCATGGACTGGACGACGGAAGGATACTCTCCAAATTTAACATATGTTCAAACTCATTTTTCGCGATCCGAATCTTCTCGGGATGAAGCCGACGTGGGTGAGTATGGACGGGTCTGCCGGTGGCAGTGACATGATGCTGAACCGCGTGTTGAACCAGCTCCGTGAACTGACAAGGCTTAGCGAGGGAAGGATAACCCCTCAAGATATCAGAGAATGGCGGGCTTGGCATGGCCAATTGTTTGCCAGCGGAAGTCTCGCGCGAAACTATCCTGACAGTGAACTGCTAGGTGGATGGATCAATGAGCTTCTAGTGTTTTCTATCGACTCTGAGGCCAACATTTGACAGAAAATCCGCTCTAATGATGGACTGGACGTCAACCTGAATGAAATCCTAAAGGAAGCGGTGACGAAGGCCGAGATCTAAGGTGAGGGACCACCAACCGTGGGTGGTGATGGTGATCTTGTCGCAGCCTGCAGTGCAAACTGCGAAGGCTGGAGACGCTGACGTCGACGAGGTGGTAAAACGCTCACCTCTGCACCCGTATCGATGAGGAAACGAAAGCCGGAGGACTTGTCGGAAACCTAAAGTAGGCAACTGGGTCGCGAGTGGCCAGCAGCAGACGTCGCCATTACTGGCTGGCTGCAACGTTTCCCGAATGGGAACGTTTAGCGTAACTGCAGGGCTGGACGCATTGAATAGCATCCGGGTCGTACGTGCGATGATACCAGCATATTTTGTCGCCTGCGCGCTCTTTCGATTTAGAGCGATTGTGGTTGGCGGGGGCGCGACTGGTTTGCAGGCGATAGAGCATGGAACACGTTGTGCTCATTTGAGAGCACAATTATCCGACAGCCTCTTTGAGATCCCCTAGAGCATCATCTTCTGTGGCAGCAACATCGTGAATTGGTTGGGGTGGCGAATTCAACCGCGGGGACGATAGACCACGTGACTTGGCCGCCTGTCGTGGGGCAACGCGATCAGGTTTACGATCGGATCGTGACGTAGAAACCTAGGAACGGCGTGGTTAGCCTGCGAGGTCAATGCCTGACGGACTAAATATGAGCTAGGGCCAGGGTAGCATTGCTGAATTCTATCAGCATGCTCAGCTTATTTGTCCAGCGGGACGCTGTCATCTAGCAGTGCTAGGACCTGTTACATCGGATGTGGCAACTTGTCCATCCAGATGCGGCGGAATATGGTGTCATCTAACGTGCGACCTGCTAGCAAGTGGTGCATGTGTCGCATGACTTCGGAGGGTGTCTGATCACCAAGCTCCACATGGTTGAGGAGCTGGTTGAGCTTGCTATCGACAGATTGTGTCGTGCGCTTGAGGAAAGCCTGTTTCAATTTAGTATAAGGCCGACCCCTAGGAATAGGATCGAGAAGATCCTGGACTGCAAATACAACGTCAAATGGTAAATATTGTACGACATAGGAGTAACACGTACGCTCGCTAGTAATGCGGCGTGTTTCAAAAACGGCTTCGACCTGTTTAAACCAGATGGTAAGGTCGCAAACTTCGTAAGTTGGCAGCTAAATGGAAATCTAAAAACCATTGGGTTCGTCCTTATCGACTGATTCGTAGGACATGGTAGAAACAGTGTCTACAGATTTGACTTCGTAAAAAGGTGGACCTTGATCTGCCATGTTGAAAAGCACGTAAACGACAAAAGTCAACGCAAAAAACAGTTGCGTGGAGTCAGTTACAAAACGTAGATAGCAGTAAAAATCGGGGTCACCAAATTTGTAGCGGCAAAGTCTACAATATGTATAAAACACGTATTTGAAAAGACGCAACGAAAATTTCCTAGTGTTGGGCTAACTTGCAGTAACTTAATTACCACACTACGCTAGTGAAATAAGATGGAAAATTGCATTAAAGTAATAACGTAAATAAATGATACGATTCACTAGATCCCCACGATCCTCGAGGGCAGTAGTCAGGAAATTGACTTGCTGAAGGATGAATTTATAGCGTTGGCATCTATGCTCGTCCGTTGAATGTTGAAATGGATGCGGAGAAAAACACGCGTTCGAATCACGGTTAATTGATCCTGAGCCCGGGGATGATCACCAGAGAATGGTATCAATGACGGACGAAAATAACTGCGGCCAGTGCGGTTTGAATACTGTGAGAGGTGCAATAGTGTAAGCAGGAAATGCTAAGAAGACTCTACGTGATGTGAAGAGCGGACGTGTGTACTTCAAGTCTTGCGGTCGAACCAAAAATTGTGTTAATTGAAACAAAAAGTGCAAATGAGGCGAAGTGCCTGAGGCCACTCTTTTCGCATAGTCCAGCAACGTTTAGACCATCTGCCTCAGAATTTCTGGTTTTCCCGTTGGGTCATTAAAGACTGGAACTCCCTCAGTGAGGATATTGTCCAAGCAAAGTCGGTTCCCAGTTTCGAAAGACGCCTTGATGCCTTTTTTTCTAATGGCCATGGATGACAACATCAACTCAACCAGTCAGCAGTTCCCACTCCCTTTCGAGGACAACCGTCCTGTTTGAGTTTATTTTTCTGTCTTAAGCTATCTTTGAAGAGACTCCTCCGGGCTTAGGGCCTCTTGTATTAAATATATTGAAATTGAAATTGAAGTGGCATATATTGTCTATCGCAATGCCTGTTTCGTGTATTTAAATATTAAAGGAAGACGTTTTTGCGTGATTCATTTTGCTATTTTTGTTCATAGGAGTAAATTTTGATTTTCCTTTACTCCGATGTTTTTACTTTCGTTTTGTATGTCAACTGCTACCATTGATGTAAATCTAGCAACGATGGCAAGAGTCCTTTGATGCTCACTTTTAAAAGCCATAAAAAATTCGAAATTTGCTTTGGTGTCATTACCATACCGCTCTTTTCAAAGAGGGCTGCAACATTTTTGGGGTCTAGAATTGTTCGAAGTTCTTATCACTGGTCCGATTTACTGCGAATAGGGAAGCATATAAGGATTGCTGAATTATCAGTTAAGAAAATAAGTATTTGGTGGCTGCTCGTGCTTTTAAACCATGGTAAAATTCGTATCTCTATATTTTTGTACCGTACTAGATTTAAATTAATGAACTAGCCTGTCTGCATTATCAGTATTCGTTGCCGATCTCATCGATGATTGGGTACGCACTGACCAGTTGAAATTAAGATAAACCTCAACTTTTCCGCCACAATATCGCAAGCTGGTACGTGTTAATTCTGAACTATGAGTTCCATTGTGGATTGGTTGTTCGGGTCGGTCTCAAAGGTTTTAAATTACCTCGGCCTTTACCAAAAACACGGAAAACTTGTATTCTTGGGGCTTGACAATGCCGGAAAGACTACGCTATTACATCGACTCAAAGATGACAAAATGGCTCAACCTGTGCCCACTTACCACCCGACTTCAGAGGAACTTTGCATTGCCGGAATGAGATTTACAACTTACGACCTGGGTGGTCATTTGCAAGCCAGGAGAGTATGGCACAATTACATTCCTGCTGTTGACGGCATAGTTTTCATCGTTGATGCAAGTGAAAATGAGAGGTAAGCTCGCCGTCTTTTCAAAGCATTTCACATTGAAGGTTTATGGAGGCGAAAACTGAACTCGATAGCCTCATAATGGATCCACAAGTAGCAAATGCTCCCATCTTAATTCTTGGCAACAAGATCGATAAACCAACGGCCGTAAACGAGGCACTTCTGCGGAACTATTTGGGCCTCGACGGTCAATTAACTGGAAAAGGCATTGTACCCCGAGACCGAATTGCTGGCGGCCGTCCTATCGAAATCTTCATGTGCAGCATCCTTAAACGACAAGGCTACGGGGAAGCCTTTAACTGGCTTGCCCAATACCTTGACTAAGATTATCTTTCGGTTCTCGTCTTCTTCTGCATATTTCGTTTCATCTCATCGATCCCCTGCCTTAAGTACAAATTTCCGCCACTCTACATAGATTACCTCTGTATAATATGCCTAAAGTCTTTGCTCTGAACACTGAACTTCACACCGACGCACCAAAACCGCCCTTCGATTACCATTGATGTTTTAGGTTGGGTGCATGTACCATAACCGTTTAATAGCAGTCCGTTATCATGCCAGTGTTTTATTGCTCATTGTGATATGAAGCTATTCAGCCACTCGACTTGCTTTGATTACAAAGGGTAACTTACTCTTAAAGCCAATTCGCGTAATGTATGCAAATGCTCACGAGAAGTTCTACGTACCAGAATGTTGCTCGCTGCGTGTTGCCACCGGATGATTAGTCCAACAAAATGAAGCACAATAATGGCAAAAATCCTTTTCAGCTACATTTTGTGAAATTAAGGTGTTTATAACAAGTTTTGATTGGTCAAAGAAGTGCTGACTACCTATATATAGTCGGTTTCCCAGGCTACTCCTAACCTCCCTATTGGTTTAAAACCTGAATTCATGACCATTGTCCTTTTTAACCTCTGCCTGTTTGTTGCAAGGAAATTTTTTCGATCATATGGTGTTTTTCATGGGTACGGACAATAAACCGTCTGACGCCTATTATAGCTGTATGTACATGTGTTCCCCTCATGAATATATATCAATATATATATTTAAGTTTTCGGTTGTACTGGCTGATTTTAACCAATTATTTGATATCTATCTTTCCAGTCTTTTGCGTAAGATAATTAAATCACTTTCCAAACAAGTGAGGTCAAGTCACTCATATTTACTGCTACTTCCATATTAATGATCATATCTGACCTAGCCGCTCTGGATGGTACTGCAGAGTGTACCTTCATCCATACAATTGAGTCGAGTGATCTGGAGGCCTCCAGCGACGCAAGCCAAATGTCGAAGGCCCATCAACTGTCTCCGTGTCTTGACGACTTGTTTTGATCCAAGTGGCGAGTTTGCCACTTGGACGCCCCAAGATGAGTACCGGCGTCGAATGAAGAGCAATATCACTGAACTCATGAGGCGGACAATGGGGGTGTACCCAAACCACCCGGATAACCTTGGCGTTGTTTTGACAACTAATGCAGACTGGAAATTAAAGCTTGAAGCAGGCAGGGTGGCATCGAATGCGTACTCCAAATCAGTCAGCCGCCACTCAGATACAAATTCGAAACCGTCAATACTATTGTAAATTCAGAAAATACCTCAAGGGTCTAGTTGAGCAAAATAAACCACAGAATGCAGCCTTGTCAAAGACCCGTTCGAACATCCAACAGTTCGTATATAAAAAGACAGACAGTAAAGAGGCGATATGAGTCCTTGCTCACAGTGGACATTTTTTTCGCACACTGTCTGACCGGCATTCGTACAGGAACTTACGGTGCACCAAATCAAACGCTGTGGCAAGTTCAACAAAGCAGACTGCAGTCGGTTGCCAGTTGCACTGACAGAGGTCTAGCAGACTCAGGAATGTAAATATCTGGTTAGTTCATCCACGTAAAACTCCGTACTGTAATTGGTTGGTTTTCATACTAAGGGCGCACATCGATATTTTTGGAGACTTAATGACAAGGTCTTTCCAGCGACTCCGGTAAAGTTAACGCCGCGGTAGTTCTCGAACTGTCTTATTCTTTTCTTGAAAACGCACATGGAGGACCGAGCCTCAATCCCCACCAATTATGTCATGTCCCCCATGCCCCCCGCCTTATTGACTCAGGAAATCAGTAGACCGGCAAAAATAGCGTCCTGTTCGGGCGCCTTATTGCACAAAGTATTGCATCGAAGATTTCTTCCGGGAAGGAGGATTCGCACGATAATTTTGGGTTGGAGAACCCTTCCCCCAGCTGTAGCCGAGGGAAGGAGTAATGGGCTAATCATAAAACTGGAAAAGTACTCTAACTGCTCAAGCAAGCGCTCGATCTTACCTGAGTTGTCAGCAATGAAGTCGTTAATGATTACGAACACTCACTTCGTGCGTAAGGCCAGCCAATAAGTTGCTGAATAATTTTGTAATTTTGGAGTGCCACCGAGTCTTGGCAGGTATCTGCGGCGATACGGTCATGGCGATGTCTCTCTATGGACCTAAGAGTTCTGTGGCTGATTGCTAGCAGTGCTGTCCCCCTTTCAGTGTTCAATGCCTGCTGTCTCAAACCTCTTGTGTCTTCGCAGGTGACTGTTTGCGACTCGGTGACCCGAAGACCCTCGACCGACTTCCACTTACACAGATGCGCGCACACGCATGCCAAACTGGTCGTGGTTTGCCAAGGGCCACTTTAATACGCCACCCTTCGACCAACACAGCAAGGGCCTCTACAGGCGACACCTCGGGCAGTGCAGCACATCACCTTAACTCGCTCTACAATCATATAAAAGCAGCTGTCATCTTCCAACCAGACATCGAACATGGAAAGGGGGCAGCATTACTGGCTGTCTGCCACAGTTCTTCAGCCGTCTCCCGCGGTAGGGCTTCTGTGATGATCATTGGATCTCGCCTTCCGTGACGGCGTGTGAAGAGAGACAAGACTTATATTTTCACAGCCTTGACTTCGCTTGGCTGTCTTGCTTTTATAATATCAAGGCATCTCGCATGGCAGAACTCTCCGTCGTGCGGACGAGAACGTGGTCTGATTCACAGACATTTCCACTTGGTACCACGCTTCGATATATTAGCGTGGGTCAAGCAACGGGGCATTTAGCCGATCAAAGTATAGTCAGTCTGCCTTTCCATAAGATTGTTGTATACACAATAAGTTAGCGCGTGACAAATAACCAGTTTTGTTCAGTAAATTTCAACATTAATTTGCCATTGGTGCATCGAAAACCAATCTCGAAGTGGCCCGTTAGAGGATTGTTTAAGCCAATCTGGTCCAGTACACTCATTCTGATACTCGACAATAGTCAAATCACAAGAATGGAGGTCTTTTAAATAGTTTGGCGAAATTGCACACATGGTGGTGGTTATCAACGTACCTTTTTCACGTGGACGGGCACAGCAGGAAAGTTAGGAGAGTTCCAATTGAGTCTTACCTAGGCTATTGGTATTACCTACTCTACGCAAAAGCCATGGTTAACCTATTACAAGAAAGTAATGACTTCCACCGTGTCTTGCGGAAGAACCGCATTCACAGCTGTGGTAGATTGAAATGAAAGTTGAACCCAAAACCTGGTTGAATACTGGGACCTCACATAGATAGTGGACATCCACGTTGCAATGGTCAAGACTGCTTGCCATCGGATATCGGGGTCTGGGAAATATCGCGTATTTCGGCATCGTATGAAGAGTCTGCCATCGACGAGGTAATTTAGCTCGTCTACTGTTTTCCCGCTCCACTAGACTAGATTTGTAAGGTGCCTCTGTACATTCGGACGCTGTATCAGGAAACTTAATACTTGATTCGGGAATATTTTCACGAGGTTGCTTCAGGAAGTAGAGTACGGCTTGGCTTGTTTGAAATTCCCTCGAGTGTTTTGGCTCCATAACCTAATCGCAAGGTAGTGGAGGAAAAATAATTTTGTTACTGGCAATTTATGGTATGCATTACCACAGTGCTGTTATCGCAGTGGTATTTTTCTTGCTTGCCAGTCCTGAGTTCTCTGCGTCCCGGTAGCACTATCAGGCGATAGTGCTACTGGTCCGCTACTGCTTATTCGGCAGACCCAGAAGCCTATTGTTTCGCAGCTGACCTTCAGGAAAGTTATTCCGCAAGTAGCAATTTCTGCTATCGCCCGCTCGTGGGCGTGTGGCATAGCAAGGTTGTCCTCCCGACTCAGGATAGCCCCCTTCAGTCGTCGGTTTTTTGACTATCCTTCCGCTGTGCCCGAGGCATAGTGGTTAGACTTTTTGACTACTGTCTAACAGGTCGTGGGTTCGATTCTCTGGTACCGCAACATCTGGTGTTGGGTATGGCTTGCTGATGCTGACTTACAAGCCAGAAATAATCACTCCACTTCTCCTTGTCTTTGTCGGTCACTTATTACTACATTTCCTTCCGTTTGATCTGCGTTCAGTTGAAATAACATACGAAGTGCTGATATGCGGCTTGGCCTAAGGACTTATGAGGAAACATGGTAATCATAGGGTGTCAAATTTTGTTGCGGCGCATTTCACGTAAATGAGTGACCCTTCGCTCCTTGTCTTCAGCTATTCTAAACCTCGTGCCTTATCTCCTGTATTATGAACCAACGAGTTCCTACTTTTCTATACCGCTGTTAAGTGGATTTTGCCTAAAAAAATAAAAGTATTGTGGTATAATAATTTGCACCCATCCCAGTTTTTTGCCTGCTGTATCTGTGATATTTTCGGACCGACTGAATCTGAATGGATAGGGGGGCACATAGTGTGGACATTCCGTCTTGACTACCGCACTAAATAGAGGAAATATGACGGGGCTGATTCAGCTTCATACCCTTTGTAGTATCTTCCGAAACTTGTCAGTTACTGCGTTATAATACTTAGTAGTATCTTTAACTGACGGTCCGTCCTCAACCGTGTCTATGTTATTTCAGGAGCTTTGACTTTGTAGTTCGTCTATCCTACTCGGCAACTACCACTACCCAGAAGGCGCTCGTGACTTGCACTTGTTTATTGTGAATGAGACATTCACGCCATTTAAACCACTCTTGCTCTCCACATTAACAAAGCTCAGAGCGACTGGAAGTGGTTGTGTGCGACAGGGCGAAGCCAATGGTTGTGCATGTCATACGGCAGTGGGACCATCAATTTCGGTGAGGTCCAGTGTGTGCCCCATAGCATGGGGGTACGGGGGCAGTAGCTTACGCCCACCAGTTGTTCACTTCACACACTGGACTGACTGCGGTGTTTGATTAATCTTTTCAGTTGGTAAGCTTACAAGGTTTTAACGCATCGTGATAATTTCAAGCGCGTTCAATTTTTTTATAGTGAGAAATATGTGCTGAGCCATCGAATTCACTCCATTCCCAGGCCCAGAAACCAGCCATTGTTCCAGTCGGTCACCTGACTGTTGTGAAGAATAGAGGAGGAGAGAGGACCTAGGGTCCCTAGTCGAAAAGGTTGTTACAAGGGCTACCTTAAGAAGAAACCATTTTAGTCTGATCCACCGATTAGCATGGGACCGGATTGCCACATAATTCGACAGCCCTTCAATAACTGATTTAAGGCACGTCACAAAATCTCAAGAGCGGATCAGACTATTCGTGTTGAGTATGGCGTTTCTGGTTTCACGCGTAGCGACTTCGGTCTCCCGCGTGGAATTCAGAACGACTAGATGTGGAATCATTTGCTGTAACTGGCGTGCCCAAAGCTTTGGTCTAAAGCGCGCTAGTGTTTGCTTGGTCTCCTTTTTTTAATCTGACGTCACGGCGCAGCCTGAATTTTGGGGCCGTTCCTCAGCAGCTCAAACAAGCAGCATATGATAGCGCGCAATCATAGGGGTTGGGAGGAGCCTTGAGGAAACAGCAGTCGACGATAGACTGCTGTTAGTTGACACACAGCCCTCATGGCTGTTTTTGCCGTGGACTGAGTGAATAGCTGAAGTTTTCCTTAATGGCGTTTCTCAATAAGGTCACTTGTCATTACCACAGGGTGGATGGGTGCCACTAATACGGATATGGAGAAGACCGGTCACTGTTTCTGTGCATAAAAGTTTGCAGATACTAGTCAACGCCAGAGGATTAAAGCGCAGTCGAGGTCAATAGTGCGTTTTTGGAGTTAGGCTCAATGCCCTCTCGTGCTAAATATTGAGTGTCAGTCGACGACTGTAGCCAGCTGAGACCTGCTGTTAGCAAAACCGACTTGTTGTCGTAGGTGTATCCACACAAATTGTTGACGCTGCCGGAAGCTTCGGGGACCAGCACTCTAAGAAAGCTTTCGTAGGAGTACCTTTTTTCTCCCGCATCCGCTCCTACCACTCGCGTTGTTAATTGTGCCCCTGAGCCTCACGAGAAAAGAAACAGGTTTCTGTTTTGAAGATGCAACAATTCCAATCAGAGAATTCGGAGGGGTATTTGACAAGCTTATGTAAGTTTTCGATAAATTCTTATCGGGCCAGTATATTTATATGAAAACGGGGTACAAAGTGAACATGTAGTCAATAATCTTGGTCTTCTTATACAAGTGAGTTGGGAGGGAGGGATCGATAGGAGAAGGCTGGCTACGTGGCAGAGAGGGTTTGGTGAAGCCAGTCCGAGGGAAGGGGGGGCGACCGTTGGCCATGCCAGGCGCGGGGCTTGCAGGAAGTCCTATTATGTATACAAAACTAGCTTCCTTGACCTGATACCAGTCGCTTCTACTGTTGCTAACAGGCGCTGACCCAGGGACAAGATAACTTGATGGGAACTTATAAATCATCAGGAAGGTTTCGTTGGGGTCTTCACAATGTCCGGAAAATATAGCGAATCGCCAAAGCATCTGTCCGCGTTTATTTGTGCTTTATCTATTTTTTGGTTATTATGTGACTATAATTTGTAATCAACGATATCTCCAAAAAAGCTATTTGCTAAATATAGTGCTGTCAAGGCCAACATTTGACAGAAAATCCGCTCTAATGATGGACTGGACGTC